>PUFA01000028.1:13827500-14287500 GCA_003508835.1 Eonycteris spelaea | reverse complement strand
CCTTTCAGGTATACTCTATATGATGGAATAAAGGCAAAGTTACAGAGGCAGAAATTCAGGAAAAGAGTTGATAACATAATTTACATCAAAAATAAATTTGTTGTCCAGTTACTTAACTATTACCTGTTCTTGAATAAAATACCACCACCACCTCCCCCTGCCCCCACAAAAAATAAATAAATAAATAACTAGAAAAAAGGAAAATGAAAATACACCTACCCCATTGCCCCATGGGCCTATGGTAGGACAGACAAATTGCACTCTACGAAGCTGGCTCACCACCTGGCAGGGAAAGTGTGGGACTGTTGCAGGTGCCATGTGGTCTGAGGGATGGCTATGCCCAGACCAGGGCCCAGACTAGTGGCAACAGTGGAAGCAGCAGAAGCAGTAGTGGTGCCAGACGCCTCAGAGAGAGGAGAGGGTCTTCTTGGAGGTAACTGTCTCCCCTTACATCCCCAGAACCCATCTCTGGCATCTGCACAGAATTAATTTAAAGAGCATCCAAAATTGATTGTGATCTTGCAATCCCTGGCTCACAGACAATAAACATTGTCAGCGAATTACAAGATAAAAGCATACACATGTACATTGCAATAAAACATATCAAGTACTTACTATACTTCTTCAAAGAATTTAGAATCTCTGGTTTTGAAGAATGCTACAATATTGCAAAGCAAATGTCCACAGTCTTAGAAACAGAAATTAAAATTTAAGACTATTATGTACAACAGAAAAACAGTATTTGCATATAAATGAAATTTTAATTACATACATTTTTATTTTACATTTTAATTATATACAAATCAAAACACCACTTTTAGTTTTTAGTTTCTTGTACAACCTCCACAATTGTTAGGGAACACTAAAATGCCATAGATTTACAATGAAAATTAAAATCAGACTTAAAATCAACCATTTTGCATGACGTGTTAAATTATTTTAGAAAAGTTATTCCATCAGAATTATTGAATACAATTCCAGAAGAATTATAACCGATATTTTGAAATAATTAGAAATGTATCCCAATGTTGTTATAGCTTACTCTTTACAGCTCTAGTTACAGTTGGATCAACAGAAAAATGTATCCCTCAAAGAAAGTATGTCAAAAAAAAAGTCCCGATCATAGCATTTGCTGAATTTCATTGTGTAAATATTCTTACCATGGTCAATTTCATGCTTCCTCTGTGATGTCAGTTAACACGGAAATGGGAAGAGACGCATAGCAGCATACCATTCCACAGTATTTTTATCATGTAGATACAGTAGATGTAAATTAGATCAAGAGCATATTAATAGTAAAATATAGTAAATAATTAGAAAATGATGAGTTTTGAGTATTTATTACCTTTGTTTTTAATCTAATTATATGTTTATAAAACTTAATTTTTTATAATGGCTGTTTAACAACCAGCTTATGGAATGCCTAAAAATTTAATAATTTTTGTGAACTAATTATCAGTTGGCTCTAACACACTACAGATGAAATAAGATGAAAAGATTGGCCATTATTGTATTATAATTTTGAATATGAATGATAAGCATATACAAAGGCAGGGGAGGCGAGACATTATACTTGTATAGTGAAGAACAAACCGTATCTAAAGAGAGGTCTGTCCTTTGCCCTTAGCTCTTGGAGATAATCTCTAAGCCCTTGGAATGTCCTGTCTGACAGGACTGTCTTTGTTTGCTGGAGCTTTGGCCACTGGACAGTCTAACGACATGGTTTATGATGCGAGCTCTGGGCCACACAATATCAGTTCTGACCTCTGTGAAACTAGGGACTGGAAACATTAGCCTGACCTCTGGGAGGAGCTAATGACTAAAGGTCAGCGATGCAGGCATATGTGCTGAGCCCCAATGAAACCTCTGGAGACCAAAGGCTCAGGTGAGCTTCCCTGGTTGGCAATACTCTGTGCATATTAATGGCAGGAAAGTGACATGTCCTGACTTGATGAAGAGAAGACAGGGAAGCACTGTGCTTAGTTCTTTTTCTGGACTCCACCCTGTGTTTTTTTTTTCCTTTGGCTGTTTTACATCCATATCATTTGTCTGTAACAATCTGTAACTACGAGTATAATAACAGCTTTCAATGAGTTCTGTGAATCCTTCTAGCAAATTATGTAAATTGAGGGTGGTTTCGTAACACTCTAAATTTGCAGAAATGAAGGCATTCTTGAGGAGACTGTGCACAAACTTTCCTTAATACTATTTTTTACTTTTAGATTTTCCTATAATAAAAATTTTTTAAAACCTGCATAGCTACCCCTCAAGAAGAATGGAAGAAGCAATAGATACCCCCAAAGCTATAATGTTAAATTCTCTTTATTTTCCTTATTTAAAACCTTTGGGAAGGACTACAAAGGTAAAACAAAACAAGAAAGAAGAAAAGGGAAGGGAAAGGAGGGAAGGGAAGGGAAGGGAAGGGAAGGGAAGGGAGGGAGGGAGGGAGGGAGGGAAGGGAGGGAGGGAAGGAGGGAGGGAGGGAGGAGGAAGGAAGGAAGGAAGGAAGGAAGGAAGGAAGGAAGGAAGGAAGGAAGGAAGGAAGGAAGGAAGGAAGGGAAAGAAGGAAGGAAGAGGGGGAGGAAGGCAGGGAGGGAAGAGAGAGAAAGAAAGATGGAGGGAAGGAGAAAGAAACCACAAAAACCTAGAGCCACTGCACAAATGCTGCTAGAAAGTTACCTTCAGGAATTCACATGTGATTGTCAAGTTTGTAGATGAAGAGGCTCAAAATTAATGACTGTTTTAGAAAAGAGAGAGCAAATAATGAGGAAAATAGAAAAGTTTGGTTGGCCTTTAAAAATTACTTATTATAGTTTTAATATTAAGTGTTTGATGTTCCATGTCATACAGTAACATTTTGTTTTAATGTATTTCATGTGTCACATTTATTTTTGTTTTATGAGATTATAAACATGATTTTGTTAAGGAATTCATCAGGCAGCAGATGGTCCTGAGGCTCACTCTACCCTCTCTTTAGAAGAAGGTCCAGCCACACAATGTTGAGGGCCCAAAATTGCAAAATGAAGGGGCAGCTCGGTTGAAAATGATTAAGAACTTCAGGACAGTGGCAAAAGAGCATTAAGCTAGGAATGGGGTCTTTCCAAGAGCTGGGGCCTGCTAAGAGCAGGGCCCTGTGACTTCACAGGTTGCACATCTATGAAACAAGACCTGCTTCTGTGAGACAGTTCTGTTTACATAGTTCTTTCAAGCTAGTTGGAGCACTTTTGGCAAATGATGGTCTGAAGACAGCCAAAATCAGTGGGTTCAGAGCACAAGAGACCTAATAAAATACCTGCCTTAAGCCAACGACATCACTGCATCCTATGTTATTAACGAAGTTGCCAGTTTTTTTTGCCAAGAAGTAACGATTGTATCTAGAGATAAATAATTTCCCTCGAGAAATAACAATCTCCCATCTTTTCTCACTGTGCCGCTGCCTTATTTCTTGGCCTATATTTCCATATATGAAGGTTACAAGTTAATCTTTTCAAGCCCCATTGTAGCTTATGAAAAAAAAATTAAATGTCTTTTGGATTTTATTTTTGGCCATGTTTCTGTGAATGAGACATTCCGGGTTTTTTGGTTGTGGTGGTGTTTATAAATAATTTTAAATCTTCTTTGCACATGTTGGAGAAGTGCTGAATATTGTGTCCTTTCCAGTGGAAGACAAAGGAGAAGCAGATTCTTGCTTCACATAGTCTGTCTGTCCCTTTTATTTCCCATTTGTTAAGTGATTTTATTCTTTCCTTCTTATATAGTGTGAGGGATTAGGATAGCATTTTATCCATTCGACAACCTTTTTTTAAGAGAACAAGCATTAGACCTACCTTCTTAGAAGGAGTATTCTGGTAATGCTGTCATCGCTGACCTATTTGTATTTATGGACTCATCCAAATGGTTTTTTTTTTTTTTTTCATACTTGGCCAAAAATTCAGATTACAGACAGGCGTTATCAGAAGTGACTGAGAAAGCAAACCCACAAAACATAACATAACCTTCTTCCTCTCTATGCCTATATAATACTTGACTAATTAGTTGTGAAAGTCTTGCACATTAACTCTAGATGCAATCTTAGAACTCTTCTCAACACAGGCCTCAGGCTCCCGCTCTCTGTTGATAGGCTTGCTTGTGAGTTGAAATCCTCTACTGTCCCTGAGCCAGTGGAACAAAGCAGCTAGGAGGCATGCATACTAAAACAATGCTTTCCATGAAGATAAATGTTCAGCATTACAAAATCTCTCTCTCTCTCTCTCTCTCTCTCTCTCTCTCTCTCTCTCTCTCTCTCTCTATATATATATATATATATATATACACATACACACACACACATGTAATTTTTTAGCTTGAGATGTTATCAATTCTAGTTGAAGAAATGTATTTCTGATAAATTTTTAATCAGGTCTAAGAATATTATATTTATTGTATTTTGGGGTATTTTGGGGGGTTCCACAAGAATTTTCATTATTCTGCAAATACATTACCAGATAATGAAAATTATGACACAAAGGTTAAATTGCCATATCAGAGTATTTCTATGAATAAGATGCTTAGAAAATGTGAACAAATGTGAAAAATTCATTAGAAATTCTAGAAGAGACATTCATAAAAAATGTCAATAATTTAGGCACAAATAAGTGTCCAGATGGCTAATGTAATTTTAACTATAATTCATCATCATTGTTTTTTTAATCTCTCCCCAAATTGAAAATTACTTGATTATGAATATAGGAAGATTCTATGTTCCTATAATCCGTGTTCCTTAGAAATAGCAGAACTTTGATATTCTAACCAGTCATACTTGTTCCTGAACTACTCTATTTTGCTTTGAATGGTTTATAGTTGAGATATGCACAGAGAACTGGACCTTTCTCTGCCAGATCGCTACTAGATTGGGTTCCAGTTTCCTAAAGTATGAAAGTATCTCAGAGGCTGAGTGTGAAGATTAAATGAACAAAGTCAAAGCTTTAAAGATTGCCTGACACATGTAAATGTACTCAGTAAAAGTTAGCTATGATAAAAGATGATGAGGAGGATCATTTTTATTTCTTTGCTCTTAGTAATTTTCTTGCTAATTCTGTTTTTCTTCATTATGGAAAAATAGAAAATGTACTACTATCAAGCAACTATACCTGCTCCCCTATTTCTGATTGATTGATTGATTGATTGATTTGATTGATCATTCATTCATTCATAATGAGAAACGTAGCTATCAGCCAAACCTGGATTTACCCTGGACAACTATAGTCTATTTTGCCTACTGTAACCTCCCTGCATTTTGGGGGTCAAGATTATAAACTTTCTCAATTCCTGGTGCCAGACAATGAATCCACTGCCAACCAATCACCCAGCTGCTCTGTTGTTTCTAATTTGACTGCCAGGATCAAATTGCTTCTTGAAGAAACTTTAATTATTTTTCTTTCCAAAACTTTGACCTTTAACATTACATGACATAAGTTTTTAACAAGTACTTCATAGGAAAATTTTCATATTTCCCCATGGTTACAAAAAAAAAAAAATTACTAGCAAAGCTATGTGGCTATTTTATCACTGTTTATCCCTTTCCTCAATCTGCTTTAAATTTTTAAAATAGTTTAGTTTCTTGTGAAGCTGAATTTATGGTGAAAATGAACTAACAAAAATATAGGAAGGCAATGAAAAAATATTTATCTAAGGAGTTCTTTTCCTAAGATTTTCAGGAAAATCTTAGGTTTCTTTCATTTAAAGTTGCAGATCTGGAGCTTAAGCTCCTACAGTCTGTTTGTTGTAACTCTAAGACAGAAGATAGTGAAGTACTATTCTTGTAGCACTAACTCTGGGAAAATAGGAATGACAATAAAAAAGTGAGAGGGACTTTTCCTTCCCTATAATAGGGGATTAGATGATTTCAATCAAACCTTCCTCTCTCCCCCCCACCCCACAAGATACATTGAAAAAAATCATATTAAACAACATTTGCCTCATAATATCAGATTATTAACAGTAGAAAAGTACCAGGGCAGGAAAAGATAAAGGGTGAGCCCTTTTTGCCTAAGAACGAGTGAGAGGGCGAGTAGAGCATTGGCACCCTTCAGAGATCTGGAAGGATAAAACACTTGGAATCCAAGATCCATCAGAATGGGTACCCTGGTAACCCTTCCTGTGCATCGCAAGGGGACCCTGAAGAAAGCACCCTAAAAATAAAGAGGAACTGGAAGTCAGCCACCACTTCTATCTTCAGCCAGTTTGCAGAGATCTTGATCCCCTGAGTAAAAGTGGAAGACTTACTAACAGAAACTAAAAGAGTTTATCACCAGAAGACCAGTACCCAGTACCAAGGGAAATGCTAATGTGTGGTCCTCCAACAGAATAAAAATGATTTTGGATGAAAGTATAAAGATAGAGGAAGAAAAAAGGAATGCAATTTAAGAGGTAAGTATGGTAATATGTGATTAAATCTGGTTGAAAATTACCTGTTTTCAAATCCATAGAGAAGGAAAGTGGATTACTGGTTGCCAAGGGCTGGGGAGAGGGATAATGGGGAGTGACTGCTAATGAATATAGGATTTCTTTTTGTTGTTTAAATGTTCTAAAATTAGATTATAGTGATGATTGCACAATTCTTGGAGTACACTAAAATCCAGTGAATAGTACACTTTAAAAGGGTGACTTTTATGATATGTAAATTATATCTCCATGAAGCATTAAAAGAAGAGGAGAAAAATGTATGACATCAGTAGTACATAAATTAAGAGGGTTACATGGACTTGAAGTGTTCTGGATCAATGAATTGTCTGGGAAGAGGAAAAATTATGAATTGGTCATTAAGCTTTACAACTATGTTTTATGCACATTCTATAGATGTGTCATGTCATAACACACACACACACACACACACACACATTTTTAAAAATAAATGAGGCAACTAAGCCATAGGGGTTAATACTAACAAAAGTACATTTTTCTAGTCAGTTCCTTTTTAAAGAACCCCTAATAAAACAGTGATGTGGTTTCCAAGTAGACAAAGAGTAGAAAGATAAACTTTTCTCTTATGTTCTCTTCCAAAAAATGATATATGTAAGGCAGCAGTGAGTAAAGAATATGAATAACCTTAGTGAATACAATAGATACAAATCAACTAAGAAAATGAAAATATAAATTTTAAACAATACAACCGGCTTAAAGTAGGAAGGCTACAGATTTACAAATATTTTTCTGCTTTATAAATGCTTCACTGTTACAAACCATTTTCATTGAGCTTTAAATTACCAAAAGCAAGATTAGCACTGTTTTGTCTGCACCCACTCAGCAGATTGCACTGCATACAGTAGCGAATCAGATATTTGTTAATTGACAGAATAAATAATGTTTCAATGCATTCCCTTAATGGAAAGAAGACAAGATTTCTAAAAGTTGGGTGTTTAAGATTTCCTGGAGGCAGAAGGAGGATCCACTTTTTTTCTTTTTCTATGATAACGTATATTATAAATATCTTCAAAGCTTAAAAATTAGGAAGCAACACATTGATAGAGGTTCCTAAACTTCTTAGTGACATTCGATAAATTCACACTCTGGAGACATGCAACAGTTGCCACTAGATCTAGGATACTCTTTCTACTTCGTTACTTCTATTCAGTGATGTGGATCCTGACTTCTGATTTAGAATCATTTTCTTCCTGCTTTCCTTTTGGAAGGAATCTCCCAAGGTCAGCGCTCTTTCTCCAGACAGCTTTGTGTAAAACTACTGCAAATCTATAACCTCCAGAGAAGGAAAGTTCATAATTTCTTACTCTAAAGTTTCTCTCTTTCCTAAGCTTTTCTTTTATTTAACCTTATTCAATAGCTACAATTGAAGCTTATTTTTCTTCATTCTTCAAGTGTGAATACAGAACAACTTTTAGTATAAATTTTTTGTAGTTTTCCTAACTATTGTTAAATAGTTCTCTTTCTATATAACAATGTTGCTTGAATGTTAAAATGAACTTGGTCCTTTTAAAGTGCAATTCATCAGGCTGTCCACCAGCTTCAACTTGAGGAGTTTGAACTCAGCTGAAACTTTACAGTATCTAAACTACATCTCAGAAGAAACTAGCTTAGGAAATGCCATACTTGGCTGGCAAAAATGGAGTCCAGGCCTAGTTGCATCAGTGCTAGGTGCCACCAGGAGCAGGGTCTGCAGCAGAGAGAGGAATGGAGAACTGAGATAGAGAGAATGAATGGATCAGCAACCAGAGTCACAGGAGGAAATGCCAGTGGTTATTCAAATGCAAGAGCCAGAAAATCAGAGTCCTGGAGTGAAACACAGTTTTGGAGCATAAGAGGAGTTGGGTTCATGTGCAGACAGACAAGAGGAGAGGGTCTCTAGTACTGGCCACCAGGACACGCTTCCCCTTCCATGGGCTGTGGTACAACCAGCCTTCACCGACCTGCCAGCTCCGTTCAGGGGCTCTGGTTCTGGTGCATCTCACAGACGTGCCCAGTAACTTCCGATCAGCCATAAAACACAGCTTAAAGGTGGATGGAGAAATTGTTCTAAACAAGAAAGTCTGCACCAGAAATAAGATTCAAAAATGTGAGATTTCATCCCACTGAGGAATTTAGAATCACATGGTTGGTATTTTTTTAAAAAATGAAGCAGAAATGTTCATTTTAGAAGTGACAAGGAAAGCAACATCAGCATGATATCATCAATGGAAAATTACCTCTGGCTAGTGATAAGAAAGGGAGACTAGAAAAACATAATAAAGGTTCGTTATAAAAGAATAATGTTGCTATGTGTTTCCTTTTAAAAATATTTTCTATATTGTGATGTGGTTTTATATAGTATACAGTGTGAATTTATTTTTAAAATAACATTTTATGTAAATAATATTGATATTATATAGAGCCAAGCTCTAAAAAGGTCACATCCAGAGATAAAATTTATAATTCCATATTTAATGACTTGTGAGACCTGGATATTGGCCAATACTGACCAACCAGAACAGAGCCCAAGCTTAGTTCTTGAACTGGCTTCTGAAAGCCCGCATCTGAGCTGGGCATCAACTTTTTATTGTTAGGAAGTTAGAAGGTCCCAAGGGAGGGGCCAGGCTAAGGCAGCAGCCAATACCTTGCAGAAGTATCTCCATATCTTAGCAACCTGCTCTGGTTATAGTTTACATGCTAACTCTAACCAGAGGTCTTAAATCACAGTGGTGAAGCCTGTGGCTTGTGGCCAGATTGCTGGGGATTAAACCCTGACTCACAGTTGACTAGCTGTGTGACCTTGGGCATTTATATAGCTTCAAGGAGTTAATTCCTATAAATGACTCAAGAGTGTCTGGCACACAGTAATTGCTCAATAACTAATATTACTTATTGATAGTAGTTATCTGGAACACTGTACAGAGGGTTAAAAAATGATTGTGATTGATTGACAATGCATTCCTCAGGCTAGGGAAAGGGTAGTGGCAATAGGAGGTGCCTAAGATTGCCAATTCTACTCTAGTCAAGCCCCAAAACCCAACCTTACAAAGGTATGCTGACCATACTACTTATCACCAGCATCAGTACATTGATGATAAACATAAGGGAGGAAGACTCTTACTTACATGCCTCTTCAGTGAGTCCCAATCTAAAATGACGGATGTGAACACCAATCACTATTTTTCAACACGGGCTGTGATTACTGACCATTTTACGATCTTGTCAGGTCAGCATCCCCCTCAAAATAAACTTTGCTTTGGATCACCATCTGGAAACCTTACAAATTCTATTTTTTCCCTCTGTTCCACCTTTGCTGTCCTAAGAGTTGATGTGGGGGTGAAATTTCCAAAAACTCCATCTTCTGAAGGTCAATGATTGTCAGGTCTGAAGTTGGAAGTGGCTGAATTCTGATTGGGGGCTTGAGACAAGAGGTATAAAAAAGCGCTGTGACTTGTTGACTCTAATGAAATCATCTCATACCATATAAACACCTTCCAGGCCAAATATCTTCATCTGATATATATCCTCAGTTCTTATATATATCTTGCAAAATGGTGTAATTTTACTGAAGATAATTTGAAATGTAAGTGGCCTCTTTGATGAACTTTTAATATGATTAAAATTATTCATCTTATATATGCACCACTATGTTCATTGCAGCATTATTTATAATGGCCAAGATATGGAAGCAACCTAAGTACTCATCAACAGACAATTGGATAAAAAATGGTACATATATACAATGGAATATTACTTGGCTATAAAAAGATTAAAATCTTACTATTTGCAACAACATAGATAGACCCGGAAGGTACTACACTAAGTGATATAAGTTGGATAAAGAAAAACGAAATACGATATAATCTCACTTAAATGTGTAATCTAAAGAACAA
Source organism: Eonycteris spelaea (assembly GCA_003508835.1). NCBI lineage: Eukaryota > Metazoa > Chordata > Mammalia > Chiroptera > Pteropodidae > Eonycteris > Eonycteris spelaea. The sequence goes on along the minus strand of PUFA01000028.1, from coordinate 14,277,166 downwards.
AATAAACAAACAAAACAGAAACAGACTCAGATGAAGGCAACGAGCTGATGGTTGCCAGATGGGAGCGGGGATGAGGGACAGGGTGAAAATGGTAAAGGGATTCAGAAGGACAGATTAGTAGTTACAAAATAGTCATAGGATGTAAAGCATAGGGCGTATAGTCAATAATATGTAATAACTATGTATAGTGCCAGGTGGATACTAGGCTAGTCAGGCATCGCTTTATAAATTACATAAATGTCTAACCACTATGCTGTACACCTGAAACTAATATAAAATAATATTGAATGTCAACTGTAATTGAAAAATTTAAAAAAAAAGAGGGGGCAGGGGAAAGGTGTAGGAGAATAAGAGGTCCAAATTTCCAGATATAAAACAAATAAATCATGAGGATGTAGTGTAGTACAGCATAGGGAATACAGTCAATAATTTTGTGACAGCATGGTATGGTGTCAGCTGGACTTATCACAATGATTACTTTTTTAGGGATGTAAATGTTAAATAACCATGGTGTACACCTGAAACTACTACAATATTGTATTTAGCTATATTTTAATAAAAATCTTTAAAAATGTTTTTTAATTATTCATCTTAGAGATATAGCTTAGAGCAAAAAGCAAGACAATTTCTAATATTGCTTGTTTTTTTTTAGCGGTAAGAAGCTTCCAACCAAATTCTGACTTCTAAATAGGTTCCTTAAAGGATTTTTTTGGTCCAGTTACTGGAAAAAAAAAAATGTAAAAAATATAAGTCCTTTTGCTTTACTAATTACTAAAAAGAAATTACTAAAATCAGTAATTTCTTATACCCCACCCTAACCCCTCTTCCTTTGACTACTGCTCCCAGTTACCAACTCCTATTTCTCACTCTCCAGGATCCTTTTCCCTTTTCCCCAAAGGTCCCTATCCTGACATATCCTTCTGATCTGCTTCCATCAACAAAGCACAAATTTTCTACAAATAAGTCCACCAAAAGAGGACAAGGAGCAGATAGATTTTAAGTAAGAGGATTTCCCCAAGTCCCCAGAGAAAAGACAAAATTTTACCAAGAATCTAAAATACTACTAAAAGCTAGGAATCCCAGCCTATGAACTAAATCACCTTGCATACGTAGGTTCTTTAGGTGCTAATGTCTGGCTCTAAAATGTTGAGTGGTAGGTTGAGAAAAGGGTTGAGCTATTTCTGATCCCTTTGAACAAACAGGAACAATAGAATACATAAGATGTTGGAACGAGGTTTATTTACTGGGACCATACTTGTTGCATTTCCAGTAAAGACTGAGTTGATTTTAACCCAATTTATAAGCAAAAAAATGGGGAAATCCATGAGAAGTTTTGAAAGTCATCTTTTCAATCCCTTCTGACAATATTCTGGGTAGATCCACAGGCATTTGCTTCTGCTGCATTCCCCTCATTTTTGTGCATGGCCTTACTCTAGAAATAGAGGATTTGGTTCACAAGCAAGGGCTAGAATTGGAAATCACTTCCCTAATACACCCAATGGCTTGGGCAAACATTTGTGATGTTCTTAGAACAAAGTGAAATAAGGTGATGACTTTTCAAATCAAGTAAGGTATCACTTAATTTTTTTTTCTCTTAAATTGATAAGAATTATCATTAACTTTTAATCTTTTAAATTTTCAAGATTATCATTAATGTTTAAGGGCATTTCAGTTTTTCTTGTAGCAATGACTACCACACTGTTGATTAATAAACCCTCAAAATCTCTCTCAAAATCAATCAAAGACCACAATTGTAGATATCTCTAACTGCCTTCAAAGATCCTAGTTTTCCATATTCTTAGCCTTACCCTCCAAACATATAAATACTGGACCACTACCCAAACATCAAAATGCTGCAGAAATAATTAGAATTGTCCCTGGGTTAGGAATGACATGGAAGTAGGAATGAATATGGGGACTGTCTTTTCTGTACTTGTTATTCTCAGGGAGTTTTTCAACTTTACCAAGAATTCCACTCACCTCTAGAGAAAGACAACTGACAAACTTCTGTCATGTTAAGCAATCCTGTATCCCTAAGAGCATCTGTACCCTTCTAAGAGGACTATTTCTTATGCGGACACTAAGCCTTTACTTGTTTACCCTGCACAAACCTGATTTATGACTATGGGATAACTTTTGAAAACTTTCATATATTTCAGATTCTTCCACATTCTGTGGGTCATATCTCATTGAAGTGTGTGTTCATTAACTTACAAAATGAAAAATGAACTATATTCTGGAGATTTATCCATTTTTTGCACACCATCTTATAGTGGAGGGTGATACGATTGGAAAAGTTGTCAGAAAACATATTATTTAACTGGCCAAAATTATAAAAGAGACTTTCACAGCAAAACAGTTAGTATTGGACAATCTAATCATTTTTGATTTCCTCTTAGTTAACCTAGGCAGTATCTGTGCCATTGCTAACCACTAGTGTGATGCACAGGTCAGGTAGACCAGTCTATCTCTAAACTAAAGAAGATCATGTCTGGATTTCCAAGGTAAGACCCAAGTGGACGCTGGAAGAATTGTTCTTGGATTGGGTTCACTGGTTTTGGATTGTGTCTTCAAAGCATTCTACAAAGCCTAACCATTCCTCCGTCCTTATTCTTCACATGCACTGCTATTGCCTGGTGTAGACTCTCAGAGTTTTAAATGCTGCTATGCAGCTACTGTCATTTGATAAAAGAAGCAAAAAGGCTAAATTCTGTTCTATCTACATATTCTCATTTTGGGATGACAGACTCATCTAGAGATCATGGCGTTAATGTGATCTGCAGGGAGACTGCTTTTGTGGCCAACCTCTGGACTAGTCAGAGGATGGCTAAAGGGGGGCTTTGAAAACTGTAATATCATTCCTATTAGATATGTAACTGCTATCTCAGGATATCTGGTTACTCACATAACACTTCCTTCTTCAGTCGGAACATCATCTTGTATACATTAATCCTTGCCTTAAGAAAATACCCAAAATGATGAAGCAGCCTGTTTCTGCTATCTTTCTCTAAGAACTGCTCGGGCAAACCCATAGGTAAATTAAGCCCTAAGTTAGTAGGTAGAAAGACATAATAAAAATAAGAGCTAAAGTCAATGAAATAAATTAAAATAATTTAAATTGATTGAATGAAATTTATAATTAAAAATATTCTCATAAAGAAAAATCTAGTCCCAGAAGGTTTTACTAGTGAACTCTATCAAATATTTATGAAAAACATAATAAAAACATTGTATTAAGTCTTTCAGAAAATAAAGGAGGAAAGAACATTTCTGAACTCTTCACTAAGTCCAGAATGAAGCTAGGGCCAAAACCAGGCAAAGATGTTACATGAAAAGAAAACTAAGATCAAAATTCCATATGTACACAGATGCAAAAATTTCAAATGAAATATTTTTAAATCAATTTTATCTATATATAAGAAAGTAAAATTTCATGATCAATGTATAGTTTATTCCACAATGCAAGGCAGAATTAACATTAGAAATAAATCATTTAATTAATCTAATTCACTATTTAACATAAAAGAAAAATATCTGATCATCTCAAAAGTGCAGAAACAGTATTTGAAAAATCTAACACACATTCAAGATAAGAAATTCTTAGTAAACTAGGAATAGAAGAGAACTTCCTCAATCAGATAGTGTGTCTATATAAAAATTATGTTTAGCATCATATTCAATGATTAATGGCTATTTCCTTCCAATGAATGGGCACAATTTATGGATATTCTCTCTCATGACTTCTATTTAACATTGTCTTATCCAATGCAATAAAGAAACAAAAAAAGTGACATAAATATGCATTGGAAACGAAGAAGTAAAAGTATCTTTATTAGCAGATTACATTTTATATATGAAAAATGTTTAGGAACTTAGAAAAACCTACTAGAAATAAGAAGTAAGTTTAGCAAAATCACATTATAAAATGCTAAATTAAAAAAAAAACTATTTCAAAATACTAGCAACAAAAAAATGGGAATGTAAGTTAAGAAAAATAACAGTTTCAGTGGCATCAAAAATCATGAAATACATTAAAGGTTTAAATGAATGAAAATATGTATCATGTTCATTGATAAATAGATTCAATAGAGTAAGATGGTAATTCTTCACAACTTGATAGATAGGTACAACATAATTCCTGTCAAACTACTAGAAGACTTTTTCTTTTTTTGCAAGGTATAGGATTTAACAAACTGAGACTAAAATTTATATGGAAATATCAAGAACTTACAAAAATCAAACAATTTTTTTAAAAGATGAACAGAGTTGTAGGAATTCTACTACCTGAATACAAAACATCATAAAGCAACGGTTATTAAGAAGCATATTGTCATATTGGCTTATAGATAAATATGTAGATCAATAGAACAAACTAAAAGTAGTCCAGAAATAGAGCTAAGCATATATGGTCAATTGATCTTTGACAAAGGTACTAAAGCAATTTAATGAGAAAAGATCATCTTTTTAACAAATGGTGCCAGAAGAACTTGAATCACAGGAAAAGAAAAGGAACCTCAACTCTTACTTTATGCTACATACAAAAATCAATTTCAAATAAATCATAAGCCTAAACATACAGCTAAAACTATAAAAGTGTAGAAAAAATAAAAGAAAATCTTTGTGACCTTGGGTTATGTAATTTTTAGAACACAAAAACCATGAATTATAAAAGAAAAAATGGATAAATTAGACTTCATCAAACTTAAGAACTCCTGCTCTTTGAAAGACACCATTAAAAAAAAAAAGAAAGAAAAAGACCAGCCACATATTGAAAGAAAATATTTTCAATATATACAATGACCAAGTACTCCTTTATAAATATATTTTTAAATTACAATAATAAGCCAATTGATCTAATTAAAAGTTGGAAAAGATATTTTAACACACTTCACAAAAGAAGGTTATGAATAGCCAGTAAACACATGAAAAAGTATTTAAAATTACTGAGTCATTGGAAAATGCAAATTAAAACCACAATGTGAATATTACAATACACTCACTAGAAAGGCTAAAATCAAAAAGTGTTTTATCCCAGTGTGGTAAGAATATAGAGCATGTGAAACTCTCATACTTTGCTAATGAGAATATAAAATGTTATAAACACTTTAGAAAAGTTCGTCAATTTCTTGCAAAAAATATGGCCAAACAATTCCACACCTTGGTATTTACCCAACTGAAATAAAAATATATATTCACACAAAGATTTGCACACAAATATTCATAGCAGCTTTGTAACAGACCGAAACTGAAAGCAATTAAAATCTATCAATAGGTTAGTAGGCAAACAAATTGTGGTAAATTCATACAATCCAAAATCATCCAGCAATAAAAAGAATGAAATACTGATACATGCAACAATGTGGATAAATGTCAACATATTATTCTGAATAAAAGAAAGTACATACTTTATTATTCAGTTTATATAAAATTTTAGATATGACAAACCTAGTCTATAGTGCTTGAAAAGTCAATCAGTGGTTGCTGAGGTGAGGAGCGGACAGCAGAGATTAACTGGGAAGGGAGCATATGGGAATTTTCAGGGTAATGAAAATGTTTTACATCTTGATTGTAGTTGTAGTTAATAGATGTGTACACTTGTTTCTGAACTGTACTCTTAAGATGGCTGCATATTATAGCATGTAACATATCTCAATAAAGTCAGTTTTAAAAGTACTTAATTATTTGAGTGAACCACATGAAAATAATAAAGGTTTTCAGCCAATTTTGACCTATAAAAATGTCAATTTTACAGATGGTTCAATTCAATTTATGCATGAAGACATTTATGTACGATCAATTCAAGTTGAATTTTAAATAAATTTACCATAAATAATAATATTTGTCATAATGGGGAGACTTAAAAATGACAAATACATGCACCCCATCTCTAAGAATCACTGCTAGAGGGCACTATTTTGATGTAATCAGAACCAGTAAGAAAATAATCATTCAATGCTATTTTTATTGTAAGTTTTAGGATCTCTTATACCTAGCCACTTTTGATCAACTCTAATGAAGAGTGATATAGCCCCATCTACTATAGATTTAATTCAATGAACATAATAGCCACAAAATGATATTGGAAGATGGTTTAAAAGATAATAATTCTAAAAAACATTTTAAAATATATTTCAAAAATATTCTTTATGTTCTTTATAGTAGAAAATTAGAAATATTATTTTTTAGGAAGAAGACAATCTTCAGTAAACTTCTTAACGAAGTTATAAAAAAAACCCTAAAAATCAAATTAAGACACCTACCTTCATAATAAATGAAACAATGTCATTTGCCTAGTTTAGGAATCTTGTTTTTAAAAGAAACAAATTTCAGACACAGTTATAACCATTTCAAATATCAGCATGAAATTCTTATTTCTCTTATTTTTTGTCCTATATGTATTCATGTTTCTCCAGAATGATTAAAAAATTTACTATGGTCAAGAAGTCCTTCTGGGAAAAACCTGTCAAGGTGCATCATTTAAAAAAAAAGAATAAAGAATAGAGCAGCAAATTGACTCTGACAGCCCAGAAAAGCGATGGCAATCTAGTCAGAGTTCACTCTTTTTCGGTTCCTTAGTAATATCTTCCTTGCTGATATGTAAGTGGTTAGATCAGTTGTCAAGGAGTAGTTAGTTTCTAAAGGGCAAGCCAGGGCGTTTGATACATACTGATATAAACACACTTCAGAAGCATCAGGTGAAATTTGTCTCTTGGTAGGATTGCCAGATAAAATAAAATATGGCCATTTAAATTTGTATTTCAGATAATTTTTTTTTTACTATAGTATGTACGACACAATATCTGTTAATTAAACTACAAATTATTTTTTATTTTATGAAAATCAAAATTAACTGGGTGTTCTGTATTTTTGTTTCTTGCTCTTGTAATAATTAATACAATTCAGTGAAACAATAGTTCATAATCCATTGGGCGTTTTGTAAAATATCCTTAATACCAAAATTAAAAGGGCATTGAATAAACTCTCAGGGTTCCTTTTTTCAATTAAGTTATTGATGTTTTCTGGAAAACAAATGTTACTCAGTTGTTTTATGGATAAAAAGTAATTAATTAATAAAACTTACTTGAATATGGAGAAATAGCTACTACTCTATTATTTCAGTCAAGACTATGATTCTGATTGCATGAAGTCCAAAATATATTTCCAGAAAGAAAAGAATGGCTTCTCTGAGAAAGGTTAACAGGAACTACATTTTAATTTCCTTTAAAAAAATCATCATGCATTTGGCTCTGGTACTATCCTATGTGTGTATGTGCACACACATATAAACACATACACACAAACACACTTTCTGTTTCTTTCTGTGACAATACAGTTCCATGTTACTTCTAATGTAAAAGAAATTGAAAGGTAACATCCAGGCATGAAGATTTGGGTATCTACAAGGACTGCATCATTAACATTTCCAACTTGTTGAGTGGTTTCCACAATTCTCAGAGGTCCTCACCCTGTAAAAGCTGACGGATGGGCTGACAGAGCCTTCCAGGCTTCGGTTGGTGTAATGTGAGTTCAGTGCCTGGAAACAATAAAATAGCAATTTTCTAAAGAGATTTTACCTGCGAAAAAGCCAGGAACATAAAATCCTTTTTTACTTTCCCACCCTAAGCCTCTTCTTTCTTTCAGTCCTGGGAGGGGTTTGGGAGGACTGTAGACTGTCACGTTAATTGAGGGTGACATTCAATGTAATCTCAGCAGCAGCTCTCAAGGGAAAGACCACTGGAGCTGGAATCAGAAGAGCTGGGCTTCAGCCTGGCCAGAGTGGAGGCTTCCTGTGATGAACAACAGAAGCCAAGGTTGCAGGGGTTAGAAAATGCCATGTCTTGAAAGTCTGGACGAGGTCACCCAGCCATGATTTGACAAGCAATGGTTCTGGCTCCAGTAGTAGCTATGAATCAAAAGAAGTCTCCTCCCCAGTTAAGCCCATCAGAGCTGGACCAGATGGTCTAAAATTCATCATGAGCATCATCCATATACTGCATTCTCAGAGCGTTGTTCCTTGAAACTGCATCTTTTTATGTTACAAGACAAGAAGAGATGTGTGTCCTGGACTAAGTGCCCTAAGAGAGATTCAGAGTAAGGAAGTCTGGACCGAATGATGGGAGGAGCTACTGCAAAGTCTTGGTCTCCAAGTCAGTTTTGTAATAGTAATCAATTAACCTTCACCCTGAAGAAGCCCAGATTCTGGGTATCTCATCCAAATCCACAGTCCATTAGGTACTTTTTGATCTAAAATGTATTAAATTTTGACAATTCCATCTACCATTGCTATTTCTTATTTGGTAATCATGTAATAGTTTACTTCCTAGTTCACCCAACAACAAATAACATATTTTAAATGGTAAATAACTATAAACATAAACTAAGGTCTTTGGATGGCCTAAAAAATAATGTTGAAAAAAAATCTCTTTTAATGGACTTTTTGGTTCTCACATGGAAACAACCCTTTTATTCTCAGGATTTAAAATCCTAATGTTAGGTTAACTTCCATGACATTGTGTTATGGTAGAAAGTTGGCTCTGTCTTATTGCCCCGCGGGGGATAGGCCATCATTAAGGATGGAAAAAAGGTTATTAGTTCAGGAGGATTGAGTTTCTTTTACCTGAGGCCAAAAATTAAGAGTCTGTGTTAAGTGCATACTCAAGATGGCAAAGGGGAAAGGATGAGAATAGTCAGGAACTGGAGTGCAGTCAAGAACAGGTTTTAATCGGAGGACATATACATTCTTCAATCCCACATAGTGCCTCAGGAGGTCACAGGATAGTGAAGGGTGCACATGGATTCCAGAGAAAAAAACTCTAAGTGCTGTAGCCTTGAAAGCCCAGCAGGTCCGGTGGCCAAGGCATGAGGTGACAGAAGCAGCAGATGCCACAAGCAGCAGGACTATTATTAGAACAAGCCCACCTTAGAATGGAGGTATGGCCCAGCACTGAAGACATTTTCTGATCCAAACATCATCCAATCTCCCATGATGGCCTTGGCAGTTATTGCCCTCAAAGGAACAAAGTGTTGCATACGGTCAGTTTTGCCTTGTGAAAGCAGCGATGGGAAGCCCAGCTGGAGCTTTCTTTCCCAGCCAGAGCTAGAAGTCAGAAGACAGACTGGCCACCGGGAGGAAACAAAATGGCTTCAGAGGCTCTGGCTTCATGTCAGGAACTGTGAGAAGTACATGAACACTGGCCAGCTGTCATGTGGTCTTTCCAGAGAGACACTCCAATCGTGTTGGCACAGCCTCCCGTCTCCTGTCTAACCTTCTTCCCAGCATCACTCCAGGCCTCTGCTGGCAGCGGTGCTTTCCAGACTGATTGGTCCCATTAAAAGAGTCACATGGTGCTTTTCTGCTTAAAAGATGAATGGGCATTTCTATAAGATGCATCTCATTTTACTAATATCACTAATTTCTTTGCTTCCTCCAATCTAATCAATCATTCCACTTCATCCGTGGATTTCATTAATGAGCCATTGACTCCCTCTTCCAGATCATTAGTGAAGATGTCACATTCTGACTGACCTAATACCATTTCCCATGGCTCATGCTGGCTTCTCTGAGAGCTCTCAGGGGAGGCATTCACTCACTTACATGCCCTTCATTATCCCAAACCAATTTTAACCTTTTTTGCAAGAAACACAGGATATTATAAAAATTAATGCTTTCCCAGGAACTCTTAATTTTCATAGGATCAGAACAGATGGCCTCATGATACAGCCATGAAATCCCAGCCCCCACTAACCCCAATAGTGTAGGCTCATTTATCCGTTCACTTTTGTCTCTGGAAGAGCAGAAGGCTTACATGCTTCTGCTATAATCTTCTACGCTTCTTACACCTTTATAGCATCACACTTTTCTTTTCATTTGCCTTTTCTGTTTGACAGAAGCTTTTGATTTCAGTCCATCTTGGTTACTCTCAGAGTGCTTTATGCAAATCAGTACGTTTCTGGATGGCTTGTAGCTTACATAGGTGGCTACAATTTAAGTTTAGAGAAGATGCTTAAAAGCAGGTACTGCTTCCTGGGTTTTTCTGACTTTTGTTTCCCCACTTGCAGTATAAATCAGTTCCAATATGTGACCTGAATCAAAGTATATGATCTAGTACATGAGGTTAATTTGCTTTTATTTTTACCCGTAGATGCCTGGTTACACGGAGTATGCAAGGTTCAACACCAACTTTTATTTTTTGCCTTGAAATTTCCTTCTGAAATTTGGAAAAGAAGAACATTTTTCTTCTTTCTATTGATTTTTTTTTGATGAAAAAAATAAAATGATATCTCTACTAACACTAACTTGCAAAAAATGCTTATGGATGCACACTAAAAAGAAAACTATAAAATGAGTTTATTGGTGTGGCAAAATTGAAGACAAATTTTTATTTTATTATAATTTTACTTAGTATGATTAGTATAATATAATCTGTAGTATAGTCTTATATAGTCAATTATAATAAGTACTTTGTGAAAGCTGTGAGCGGGAGCAGTGTTTAAAGCCTTTGAGGAAAGAGTTTCTTTCTGCTTAGACTCCCAGCTGAAAATGGATCTCCCATTAGCCAAGTAATGTGGCATTCCTGAGCAACCATCAAACATTTTCCAGGCAACAGGATCTCTGATATTATTGTTTAATCACTTTATGCAAAAAAAACATGTAGATTGTATAATGTAACTCAAAAACTATTTTGGAAGGTACAATGGCATTGGATCTTTGAATGCACTTCCAAGTTTTAGTGAGGATTATTTGTTTTGTACAATAATATAGTACAGCATAGCATTGTAGAATATATAGCAAAATATTAGAGCATTGACTGGAAACAGCGTAGGTTCAAATCCTGGTTCTGCTACATATATTAGCAGAAATTTCCTTGACTACTGATAATGACTTTGCCTTGATCGGATGTGTTTCAGACCCAGAGGATCTCAGCAAAGTTATCTGCACTTTACACATGCCACCCCAACCCCGCAGAAAATAAAATCATCTATAGACGCACAATGGTCAATAGTACACAGGCAGTGGAAGTCAAAGAGACTGCAGATGTTATAAACACAATATTAACTTTTAAATTTTTTTAAATGAGCTTTAATGAAAAGTGCATTAAAATAGAGACAAAATCAACAACTGGTTGGATGTTTCCTTTCAGAAACACTTCCCTCTTTCCATTGGGAATATTTTAAGCCAAGTTTCCGCTCTTGTAACATAGAGAAACTAATATGATCTGTTCTACTTTCCAGAGGAGTTGTGATTGTCACAGATAACAAGATATGTGAGAGCACTTTGAAAATGAAATGATGCAAGTGGGGTTACTATTTTAATATTCAAAGAAGAGAAGAGAAAGAGTGTGGAGAAATGGCAAGGGCATAAGAGATTTAACACCAGCCAGTCTGGAGGTTGAGTACCAATTTGGTTTTTCTCTACCTGTAAGACTATGAGAAATTCTCTTAACCTCTTAAGCAAAAAAAGTCAGTCTTTATATACTGGTTTCCAGGCATGTGTATACATGAGTATGTACGTGAAGCTGTATGCATGAACGCATAAGAAGAAAGAGGTGAAATTGCTGCACACATAGTATATTAATGGAAGCATAATATTTAAAATAGGAGATGCTAAAACAGAAGAGTTTTAGAACCAAGAATAAAATATTTTTGTGGAAGGGTGTTACAATGAGTCAGGGAAAGTGAGAAAGAGAATAAAGAAGAAAAGCTGGGCCAGGCTGAGTTTAAACTAAAAGAGAACCTGAAAAGAGGTTTCAGGTAGCCAGCTCGAATCCACAGCCTTGAGCTCCCGGCACCTCAGTAGGAGAAAGCTCTCAGGGCAGAGTGAAACCCTCTTAGAAAGAAGCATGATAGTCTTTTCAAACAAAGACTATCTCATAATTAGGAAAACAAAACAAAATGGAGGTAAAGTTTTAATGATTCTTGGGACTCACTCTGAGATTGAAGAGAAGACACGGTTGAGTCTAAACAACCAGAAGTGTACTTCTTGGATGCCCATTAGTAAGCTATTATCTCTGGGCTCCAAACCCATCCATCTATAGTCAACCTTGTGATGTTGGGTTTGGGACTCTGCAACCCACATCTTCATTTTGCCAAGTGATTGTATGTTAGGCTCTGTTTGCCAATAAGGGGCACTAGAGAGAGACTGGAGGGTTGAGGAGGAAGAAAAGATTGCTCCTTCTTTTTGTGCCTGTGGACTTCCTGCCCATTGTCCAGTTCCCATGAATATCATCCTCCAAATGTTTCACCTTTGCAGTGGCAGTTTCTTCTTGTAATTCCCATAACAGTTACAGATCCATATTCTTGATATTTCTTGAGAAACACCTGCACCAGCCAGTTAGCACCCATCATCCTTATAGGTCTGAGTCCCAGACCTCTCCTCTGAGCTTACAGATACTAGACCCAAAGAAACAATTCAGAGTGGACACTTCTGCTCACTTTCACCACTCCTCTTCAGCATCGTACTGGAGATTTTGGCCATTGCAATAAGGCAAATAAAAAAAATGCAAAAGAGAAAAATGATCAGGAATGAGAGAAGTAAAACTTTGTTTGCATATAGCATAATTATTTCTATAGAAATTTCCAAGAATCTGTAAAACAATTACTAAAACTAATAAATGAACTTGTCAAATTTACAGGATCAAGGTTGACATACTAAAATCAGTCGTGTTTTTATATACTACAGCAAACAACATGAAAATTAAATTTTAAAACTTCCATATACAATAGCATCAAAAACCACAAAACCCTGAGAAATATGATTCTGTTATCCAGGTTTAGTATATACTTTTAGTAACAATAGAGGGTGCTGTCTCTCCTACAGCTAGAATATATGGATTGTCTAGGAATTAGTGGGTTGAAGTAGGAAAGACTCCTACCATTATTACAACAAATAACCCACTTGAAGAGTTTTTAATTCTATATCTACAACTTCAGGTTCTAATGTTTGGAGCTCTTGATTTCTAAGAAAGAAATCCTAGAATAATTGTTATGTAGAACTAGAGTTTGAGACTGCTATTGGATTATTTTGAGTCCCTCATACCATTAAAACACCAGGCAAAGAAAGGGGTTGCTCTGCTGGGTGGTTGATGCTGATCACCAAAAGGAAACTGAATTGATGCCAGAAAATGCAAACAGGGAAGACTATTTCTGAAACCCAGGGGATTCTATTTGATGACTCTTATTACTGTCATTTCCAATAGTAAAGGTGAACTGAAAACTACATCAACCAATAAAGGAAATAGCCACTGAAGATTCAGACTTTTAGGTAAAGAACCCTGACTGGCCAAGGTCCTGAATGGTGGAAAAGGGAACACGGAATGTGTAATGGAAGAAGGAAGTGGTAACTATTAGCCACAGCCTTGTGATGAATTACAGAAATAAGTACTGTAGAAGCTTCACATAATTTCTCCTTGGTTTGCTGGTGTGTGTATGTGGTGTGCACGTGTGCACGCACATTAACTACTTTATTCTTCTCTGCCTTTTCTTATTAACATGTTTTATTGTAGGCTAAATCTATGATTTAATATTTAGGAAACAATGGGATTGGGATTAAAAGTGAGGTATAGTTAACATGCTCCAGAGATAACTAGAAATCATTTACGATATAGATTTTACATACCTCATGTGTACAGGAAGAAATCATTAGATATCTATTTATATTTATGTTTATATTATCTTTTCAAATTTCTATTTTTAAGAATATTATGTATTAGTAATACAATACACATATTATTTACAAATAGATAAATACACATATATAAGGGGCGAATGCTAAAAAATCATAATAGTGGTACATTATCAAAAAATGTTTAGAGATCATGAAGTTAGAGCATAGTGGTTTAGGGATCAGAAATATGGTCCCCCCCCCCCCCCGTGTGTGGGCTACTTAGTTCCGCCAAGAGGGACATTCTATTTCAAAGTCACGGGTCCGGCTCACTCATCCATTCAGTACCATCTTATACATAGCACCAGGTCAGAAATTGAAGGTACCTTAGCAGAACACACCTTTGTTGCTTAAACAATGAGTCCACATCATTGACATATGACCTAACGACCAGTGCTTACACATCCTGAATAAATGGGTCTACTGAGGTCACCAACTTAGTTCTTAAGCTCCTATAGGGAAGCAGTCTAGTTTGTTGATAGTTAACTCTCACTCCCACATTCTATTTAGCAGAAATACCCACAAATGACACTTCAGAGCTCCACTAGTTTAGCGATGACTGGTACTCACAAAGGTTCTGAAGGATTACACACTCATATTCTGCCTTCTCAATCAAACCAGAAGACTACAACTTATTTATATTGCTCAGTTTTGTGTATTCTTGGAACAGTGTAGAACTCTCTTAGAAAAAAAGTATTCCATTAACTTGAGTACTTCCTCTAGCCATGCCTGACAAATTTGTCTCTATTTCTTTTGTTCCATCCACGTCCTCACTCACTGCACATATATTTACTGAACAGGCATAGCTTACGGATGAAGAGAACATCAAAGTCCTTACTTACATTATTTGAAAAATGAGGAACTGAACTGGAGCAACCTCTAAAATTCTCTAACAGAGTTAGCAATGTGCATCAGGTATTCATCCTAGGCATTCTAAGTTGCCTTCAATTGACTGGGTTAGCTAAACTCCAAAATAAAAAATAATAATAATTAAAGCTTATTCCCTCAACCCATTTTTTTCTTCCTGCCCACATCTCCTTTTCAAAATGTTACTGGATCCAGATCCTGAAATATTCTGATGATCAATACCTATTAACCAGTAGGACACCAGGACAACGAGCAGCAGCTTTGTCTCCATAGCTGACCAGCAGCTGCCTGGCACAGCAAGTCTGAAGATGAAGGACTCCTTTGTTTCTATAGAAAAAAAATTTCTCTCTTAAAAATAATTGATATTGTTGACAAGCTGCAACTTGTAAAGGCACTGTTCAGTAAGAAAGCTATTAGAGGGAAAAGTCCTTCATTTCTGGATCATTTGAATAATAGAGACCAGAAATTTTTAGGCAAACCAAAAAAATATTTCAGATGACCCTAAATGATAGAAGAGCTTTTCTTGTTAATAAGGAGGCACACATCATCTAAATGACTGCCAGTACACAAATACATCCACACAGAGTTATATACCCTAACATTTATCTTACTAATTAGACAGCAATCACACATCCAAGAAGCCACTCAGAAGTGGGACACGTCCCAAGTCTCTTAAATAAATCCCACTTGCAAAAACTCCTTCTGTTTCACATTTCTGAAATAAAAATGTTACTATGCCTTTGTCAAAAAATCCATTATTTTAATTAGTTTTCAGTCTCCTAGTCTACGACTTCAATATTCTTCCTAATTCTCCAAGCCAAGTATAAAACCTCATATATCTATTCATCTAATATTAACACTGATACTGGTGACTCCTCACTTAAATGTACTCATGGATTAACTAGTACTTCCTCAATCCTTTACTCATTGAAATACTGCAATTGCCCATGTGAAGTTCTTTTGTATGTGAACATCCATAGCAAGAATATGGAGTTTCTCACCTGATTTAAGAATCAGGAAGAGAGACTGAGGAGGAGAAAAGACCAGGGCAGTCATTTCAACTGCTATACTTACAGTGGAGTAGTTTTCACAGTGATTTTTTTTTAAAGAGGAGGTTGTTTTCTTTTACATTTGAAAAGAAAAAGAGAGTATTGGTGGGATACAATTTTAATGGGTATTTATGGCTTATAGTTAAAATGGATTATGTCATTCTGAGACCCCTCATCACCTCTAAACCTGCGGTAAGAGAACATTCTTTCAAATATGATGGAAAATAAACAGTCATGTGAGCACTGCTATCTAGGTAGGCTTTGTGATAAATTTCAAACTCCTCTTAGCACCCTCTAAAAGATACTTTAAATGCATTCAGATGATTCTGGGTAAATGCTATGGGAGTTTAAAGGATTTCAGCAGTTCTTCCTCTCAGTCGGCAAGAATTTTCTGCTAAAAGTCTCTAGTTCTTTTAGTACTTTGCAAACACTGGTGAATGAAAGCACATCAGCGCTACCCACAAGCAAGCTGCTTTCAGCAAACTTCCTCAGCTAGCACTAAGCTATGTGCTGGCTCTGAGCACCGTGTGAAGGATCAGACATGGCCCTGACGGAGGTTCCTGGAGGTGAACAGGACTAGAACGGAGTGTTCTGGCTTCAGTCACTGGACCCGAAGAGTTCAAAGATTGGTTATAGAAATGTCACCTAAACAGGAAAGTGGCCTGTTGGTTTAAGAGAAAGTTTTGGCAATTAGACATTTCTAAAGCAAGGGAAAATCCAGTTCAGTTCACAAGACAAAGCACTACATTCCACTGGGGGATGTCCTGATTTAAATTATTGAGGAAGTTCTGAAGAAATAGATCATTTCATTTATAGTTGGTTGAAGAGTAAATTAAAACAACTATTGCAATCAAATAAAAAATCTAATTGTGTATATCATTTGACTAAATAATTACTCTTTGGGAATTTATCCTAAGAGTGTAATGAAAAAAGCATGCAGGTACATATGTAATATTGTCAGTGGAAGCAACCTAAATGCTCATGTGAGGTACTTTATTAAATTATGGCATATATTTACAAGGGATTACCTAACTATTAAAATTCACAAGGCCCACATGGAACAAGATGTTCTGATACACTTTTAGGTGATAAAGGTAGATTATGAAATTATATGTCTAGCATGAGTCCATTTTTTAATGAATGAATAAATAATTGAATGAACTCTGCTTGGATTCCTCACTCTTGGTACCAAATTCTGCATAAACCACAGTTAAATAAGAGAAGTAGAATCGGTAGGACATATCTATATCAATATTGATATCTATCTTTTCATGTTCTTGGATTGGAAGAATCAACATAGTTAAAATGATCATATCACCAAAGCATTATACAGATTTAATGCAATCCCCTTCAAAATCTCATCAGCATTTTTTAAAGAAATAGAATGAAAGGTCATCAGATTTGTATGGAAGCACAAAAGACCCCTAATTGCCAAAGCCATCCTCAGAAAAAAGAACGAGGCTGGAGGCATCACTCTGCCTGACTTCAAATTATACTACAAAGCGACAATAATCAAACTGACATGGTATTGGCAGAAAAACAGACACATGGACCAATGGAACAGAATTGAGAGTCCAGAAGTAAACCCATATTTATATGGGCAAATAATTTGACAAAAAAAGCCAAAAACATACAGTGGAGAAAGGAAAGCCTCTTAAATAAATGGTGCTGGGAAAACTGGAAAGCCACTTGTAATACAATGAAACTAGACTGTTGTCTGTCACCACACACCGAAATTAACTCAAAATGGATTAAGGACCTGAATATAAAACCTGAAACAATAAAATGCATAGAAGAAAACATAGGAACTAAACTCAAGGACCTTGGTCTTAAAGAGGATTTTAGGAATTTGACCTCAAAAGCAAGGGAAGTAAAATTGACATAAATGATAACATCAAACTAAAAAGCTTCTGCTCAGCAAAAAAAAAAAAAAAAAATTCATTAACAAGGTAAAGAGACAACATCCAAATGGGAAGATATATTTGCAAGCAACGCCTCGATAAGGGCTTAGTATCCAAAATATACAAAGAACTCATACAACTCAATAAAAAAACAAAAAAAAACAAAAAACAAACAATCCAATCAAAAAATGGGCAGAGGACCTGAACAGGCATTTATCCCTAGAGGATATACAAATAGCCAACAAATATATGAAAAGATACATATGAAAAGATGCTCAACGTTGCTAGCTATTAGGAAAATAAAATCAAAACCACAATGAGATACCATCTCACACCTGTTACAATGACTATTATCAACAGGACAAGTAATAACAAATGTTGGAGAGGATGTGGAGAAAAAGGAACCTTATACACTGCTGTTGGGACTGCAAATTGGTACACACTATGGAAAACAGTAAGTTTCTTTAAGAATTGATCTACCATATGATCCAGCGATCCCTCTATTAGGTATTTACCCCCAAAGACTTGAAAACCCATATCTGTAAACATATTTGCACACTGATGTTCATAGCAGCAGCATTATTCACAGTGGCCAGGACATGGAAGCAACGAAGTGTCCTAAGATAGATGATTGGCTAAAGAAGCTGGGTATATACATACATATATATATATATATATATATATATATTATATATATATATTATATATATACAATGGAATATTATACTCAGCCATATAAGAGATGAAATACTGCCATTTGCAACAACATGGATGGACCTTGAAATAATCATACTAAGGGAAATAAGCCAGACAGGGAAAGTTGAAAATCACATGATATCACTTATATGTGGGATATAAACCTAAAAGCAGCAAATGAACAGGACAAATAGAGACTCATGGGCATGGACTATAAATAGTGTTACCAGAGGGTAGGGGTGGGGAAGGCGGAGGTAGATGGGGTAAAGAGAGTCAAATATAGGGGAGTTAGGGGGAGGGAAATGGGTAAAGTGGATCAAATATATGGTAGCTGAAGGAAACTGGACTTTGGTTAGTAAAACACACAATAGAGTATACAGATGTGAAATTATACTGTACACTTGAAACTTATGTAATTGTATTAATTAATGTTACCCAAATAAACAAAAAAAAATTAAGAATAGAAAAGAATATTGATATCTATCTGTCTGTAAGGGAGTTGTTACAGGGGATTGATGCATGCAATTCTGGGGGCTGCTTAAGCAGTCTCTGTAAGGCTGTGTGCCTGGGTTTGGTGCTGGAGCTTGAAGTTCACAGGACAGTCATGAAGGGAAGCTCACAAGAGGCTGGAGACCCACATGGATGAACTGAAACCTGTTTGTTCTTGTTGCCTCTGTCCCTGGGGACAAGGGTATCCTGCAGAAACTGGGGTTTTTGTTATGAAATTGAACGCCCATATCTTCAGAAAAACTAAAGGAGGATTCAGGGAAAGGTGAAATCTCTACAGACCCAGCTGCTGCCTCACTCAAATGAGGGAGTAGACAGATCAGCAATAAATGTGCATCAACCACAAAAAAAAAGGCTACTTCCTCCCTTCTTCCTGCCAACAACCTTGCAAGAATTTCGCTTGTGACCTTCCCTATCCAGAGGTATACAAGAAGAATTTGTGGGTATGTTGTTCAGGCTAGCCAAGTTGACACATGCAAAGCCATCTCCAAGGCCAAGCTATAATGTAGCTTAGAGTGGAACCCAAGGGCTGCTTGCTCCCTGAACTTCTGATTCAGGCACATCCATTCACCTAACCCTGGGTAGGAAAGAATTGCCCACATAGTTTAAATGATTTTCTCTCTGCCCATGGTAGGATTGAGCATTCAGAAGTTTAAAAAAATCTATGATACTTGTTAAGACTCCACTGTTTTGAGAATGACTTAATAAAAATCACAATAAAGTAGTGCATGATTGTACCAAGTGATTTACATATATTTATTTGTTTGAGTCTCACATCAAATTTATGTTAAAAATGAAAAACTGAAACACAAAGTGGCTAAGTAACCAGCCAGGAAGCAGCTGTTAAAGAACAGAGTCAGGATTTCTCTCCGAGTACTCTGGTTGTAAATCCCACGTGCTTAATCATTATGCTATATTCGTTTCTCCTAGATAGTTATGTGGCTGTAAATTGGTGTCTGTCATCAAACCCTGAAACATTGCAAATCCTTAAAAATTTAATAAAGTGTATATTTCTATCTACTAAAGACAGAAATACAGTTAATAGATTTTAAAAAACTTTCCAGAACAAAGTTGTGTTAAAGTATAATCCTCAAAATGGCCAAATCATAATTCTCATACAAATATAAGTGAATGTGTTAAAAATTTTATTTAATTCATTAACTAACAAGGAAACCAGTACAATATTAAAACTGAGTCAAATGAGAAACTGACTTAGAGATATTTATATTCTCTATTGAACAAAATTCATTTGCATCACTATGATTGGAAATCTTGTTTTGCTACGGACAAGAAATATTTGCATCATTATCAGTTTCCTACCTGAGTAAAACTCTATCACTATAGATTTGTGAATAGCCTTGTCAAAGACAATTAAAGGTCCACACTCCACAGAATCAGATAACCCTGGAAATTCCACTAGACATCCCCACATTCACTTCATGATACCTTGGTAATCTTTCTGCCCATGTTCAAGGCTTGGACAACTTTCTCCTGACAAATGAAATAAAACTACCTTAGTGAATTAAAATGAGCCATTTATAAAATATTCTAGTTATTCCAAATTGTATTTTAACTGTCAAATTTCCTAAGGCTCCTTTCTAGTCTAAAATTCTATGATTCTAAGAAAATGGATACTCCCTAGGTTAGATATTATAAGAATAAGATGACAAGAAATTTCATTTTTTGTTAGAGTTGGTATTATAACTTGGGAGGTAGTGAGGGAGTAGTTTAAACAAATTTTTTTATCAGAGGAAATTATTAAAACCAGGTGAGGAAAAGAAATAAAGAAACAATTAAGTTAGAAACTAAGAAAACGAGAATAAGAAAAATGGATAGGTTAGAGGGGTAAAAACAGATATATGGATAATATAAAAATGACATGTAGTAGCCTGTGTTCCAAGAAGACACTGTGATTATATTTACTTCCTTGCCAAGAGTCTCAAAACCATCAATTCAATGTCGCTGAATCTTAAAACAGCTGAGCCAGCTAAGTTCACCTAGAATGGGTTCATTGAGAGAGTAAACATTCTAAGATTTTAGGCCACTTAAGAGGAATGTTAGTATTGTGTGATATACAAAAAAGGCCTGTAACTTAGGGAGTTGGGGACCAGGGCTCAGCTTTGGTCTAGTACTGAGGAACTGTGTGAGTCTGAATAAGTCACCTTCCCCAGGTGGTTCCCACATTTCTAAATCTGTGAGTAAGGGGATTAAACAAGATGATTTCTGAGAAGTCTTTCAGCTCCAAAATTATTGAATTCATTTTATGAATATAAATTATTCAGGTTGTTGTAGATTCATCAAGAAAGACTCAGTTGTAGACGTAGTAGCAGCAGCAATACAGTGACGAACAAGTGAATAACACTGATTATGCTCTTACTATGGGCCAAGCACTGAGCTTAACACTTTGAAGCATCTCTCATTTAAGCCTTAAAGCAATTCTATGAAGCAGGTTATGTTGATAAGCTTAAATAAAGAAACTGAGGCAGAGGGGTAAAATTCTCTCTATAGTTTACACAGAATGATGGGTCATATATCTACTAGTGATTTTTAATAGTGGCACTTGGAGGTAAAAGTTTGGGAGACAATTACTGAATACCTGGAAAGTCACATTTGGTAAGAATAGGAGGGAGGGAGGGAGGGGAAGGGAGGGAGGGAGAGAAAGAGAGAGAAATGAGAGAGAGAGAGAGAGAGAGAGGAGAGAGAGAGAGAGAAGAGAGAGAGAGAGAGAGAGAAGAATGTGAACAAATAGTGGAGGAAGAGCCAGGAAATACCATGATAAATACCATGATAAAAACTGCTGGTCAAAGAGTAGTTCTAGAAGTCGTGTAGAACACACTGATAAAGGAGAACAGAAGGATGGTGGCTGCCTTCCAGGGCAGGGTTGATGAGAGTGGCCAGGTTGAGCTCTGAAGCTTGACAAATGGACTCAAGCTCAAAACATTTTTAGGGAAACAATCCAGGGATTTGGGGAAGGGCTGAATGAAAGAAAAAGGGAGATAGATTAACTGCGATTTCATGAGTCTTAGGGATCATCATATGTCGGGAATAAATAGGTCTTCGTGTATATTTCTTTGGCACCTTAATTATCAGTAATTTCAAAGGAAATCTACTGTGGTAAGCCCTAATTTTATCAAGCTCTTCTACATTTATGATGTTTCTAATATAACCCAAACTTTTATGTAGAAGTCCTTTCTAGCAAACAAAAGAATTCTTAAGGATGAAATTTCTGGAGTTCAATGATGTTAAAAGCTTTTAAAAACCTATTTATCATATGTTATTTCAGTAATCTCAGATTATATCCATCATTTTACATTTATATTATACATACCCTATGGGTATAAATCTTGGCTTTTATTTAATACTCATAACATATTTAACTATGTCAATATGAATGATCACTTCACCTTAACTTTAATTCCCAACTTACTGGGCCCTGAAAGGAAATGTATAATGTTTTGCCCACTATGGCTATCTATTTTAGGTCAGGAGACAGATCAGAAAAACAAATATCATTTAAATCTCATATCTGACTAGGCAAATCTACATTTTCCAATATGGATTATTTTTGGTCCAATGAGTTTTGCTTCAATTCTTTTCCTGCTATGTCTATTTTCACACTATGATTAATAACTGAACTTTTCTTCTCTTTCTCACAGTTGCCTTGAGAATTTACAATATTGGTTTATGGTTTATTCATTTACTATAAAAGCGAAACAATGGTGAAATCTTCAATGTAAATGTTGCTGTTAAAAATTCATGGATGTTCATCATTAACAGCCTTAATCATTTTTTTAAATAATACATAGAATAGTTCTATGTGGCACATGTACTTTTTACCTATACCTTTGAGAAAAAATATTGCTTGTGAAAAGTATCAGATTAACATTGCAAATCAAGCCTTCTCTCTAGATTAAAGACACCAGAATGGCAGAATATGATCCTCTTTCTGATATGTAGCCCATTTTTCAGAGGGGACACTCTAAAAAATTATACTAATTTTCACAGAGGAGAAAAGTATTAACCAGAACTTCAATCTTAAAACAGTCATTTATACAATGAACTTGACAGCAAATTGTTTCAAATGTCTGACCTGAGAAAATATCAGACATTTCTCCTCTGAATTCTCACCCACTGGAATTTTCTCTGAATCTTAAAGCTTTGAGAAGTCCTAACTTAGCAGAGTTAGCATTATTTAAAAACCCATACTATTCAGAAGTATAGATGTTTACAGTGGGACTACACTGTTACCCTGAAATAAGAAATCCATTTCTTTCTGGCTTTTGAGACAACTGAAAATGGCAATTTAATCTAGTTTCTTTACAAGCTTCGACAGGCTTTGGGAGAGGAGTCAAGAGCAGGCATTGGCATTCAACAGGATTGTATTCTATCCTGGCTAGGTAGCTTGTTGTGTCAGCTGGGCCCACTCTCTTCCTCAAATACTGCAATTAATACACATAACTTTTTTCATTCCTACAATCAGCCAGGTCTTCTCTCACTTCCAAGCATGCAGACATGTTTTCCAATGCATTTGCCTGGAATACCCTCTCTCTGTCCTCTTTTAGCTGAGCTAATACCACTTGTCCTTTGAGTCTCCACTTAAAGGTCACCTATTTCAGCAGCTTCCCAGATTAGATTCCCATTGACATATTCTGATAGTGCCCTGGAACATATATGTTCCCAATATGATAATAAGCATTCTGTACTGTAACTCATTTTTTTAAATGTCTTCATTCCTTTTAAGATCATAAATGCTGCAAGGGCAGGGACTGTCTAACCCTATGGCCTGGGTGAGAGCAGGTGCTTAATAAATACCTTTTGAGTGAATGGATGAATGAAGGGTTATCTGTGTACTTTAAACCTAGTACTCATCACTTTGAGATTTCATGTGGACTATTCCAATAACTAAAAGAGATAATATACAGGGAGTGTATAGCTCTAAAAATTACCAGCTTAATAAATGGGAACTGTCTTTATCAGAGTAGTTTACATACTTGGGGCCATGGAGTGACAGACATTAGCAAGTCTAAGAAGTTGTTGGAGCCAAATAGAAGCCACCTCAGAATGCCCTAGTTCAGTCATAGGCGTACATTTTTCCAGGAAATGCCATGCTCAATTGTCATGGCAACGAATGAAAACAAATGTCATCTGTCATTTTTAGGAACACTTTCTGATGTCTTTATTATAGAATCCTACTTTTCAGTTAAAAAAAATATGAAGAAACACAAACTTAAGCCTAAAGTCATAGGATTATTAGTATTATGAAGATGCTTTTTTTTGGTCACATCCCCCAACTAAAGGGAAATGGCTGAGAGGGATTGTATCTTTCTTGCATTGTTAGAACATCTACATCAGGCATTATGATAAGGAAAGAGAAGAAACAGGATGGAGATTAACATGCAGAACATCTTTGATAATCATGTATTGACTGTTTTCTCCATTTTCTGATGAAGAAACAGAGGCACAGTTGGTTAAGTAACTTGCCTGAGTTTTCACACAGATGGTAAGTGGCAGAGTATGGAGGATGGACTCTCGTGCAGGTCTGTCTGGCTCCTCAGTCTATGTTTTTTTTCCACTGCACCAGGGTTCCTATCTTCTCAAAGCTTACAAATTTGTTGGGAAGATGAAACATACAAACATGAATTAGCTTGAGAATTGGCTAAGCCCTCCTGATGTGTACTGATCAGACAGATGCCATTTAAGTTTAGGGTAATTTGTATGGAAAGTCAGCATGTCCCAGGACCTACCACAATTGCAGACTGTAACATGATAATTTTTGGAGTTAGTTGATTGGTTTTCATAAGGCATGCCAAAAAAAAAAAAAAAGTAGCTGTAAAGAGAAACAATGTCTGATTACAATACTAAAAGAAAGTAATGTAACATATCCCAGTAATGTAACATTTTCATTCAGAATTTGGCTGATTGTGTGGTTGCCAGAAAAGTGAAAATGAAGAGGTGTTGATTAAAGCTGGGGTTTCTGGCAAAACTGTCGCATTTCTCCCTGGAACATATTATATTGTCTCATGTGGTTAATTCTTATTTTATTGCCAACCTTTGTAGATAGCATGTGTGTATGTCTAATTTTGCCTCATTTACAAATTCAGTTCAACTTATATTCAGATGATTTTCAGGCTTTACTTTTTCTGCTCTGGATTAAACCACAACATGTGGGAAAAGAGAGTGAGTGGTGGCTTGAAAAGAATCAATGTGAGAGGAGAAGCAGTTGCTTTAATCCAAACGTCAGAGGAAAAGGGAGGATGCGCTCTGTTCTCCAGGCTTCCTTAAAGGAATGAAATGAGGGGATAAAAGAGGAGCTGGTCCACTTCTTGGCATGGTATTTGTACCAATCAGCATTCTTTAGTTGCAAGAAACAGAACTGACTCTATCATGCAGGAAACATATTGGTGAGACAGTGGGTGGCTCTTGAGATAACCAGAGAGGGTAGAGAGAAAGCCTCATGAAGGGGCAGGAGCCAGGACAACCCCAGGAGTTTAGCTCAGAAATGGCTGAACATCAGGTTTTTTTTTCTTCTTATCTTTCTAACAAACCAGCTTAGAGCTGCTGCTCCCAAAAGCATCTCCTAGAGACCAGAGCTTATTATGCTCCTGATCTACCTTTTTCTCTGTGCATAGATCTAAAAAGTCCTGAGGACCCTGGATATCTCTCATAATCCCATGACTATTCTGGTTCTGTGGAATAAGCATAAGAGCCTCCAAATTTGTTCTGTCTCCTGCAAGCAATGAAATCTATTCATCTTATAATAGTTGTAGGTAGTCAGTACAAACAGTAATTTTTGGTTTTCCATTCCATTCTCTTGCATGTACTGGCCTGGGATGAGTCAATGTAGCTGTGACACTTTAGCTATATACCAATGACAGATCTATTCAATCCAATAAAGATGACAGCTTTGGACTGGTATTCAAGATGTACAATGGTTGTGCACTGATGGATCGAAGACAGGTATCCAAAGCTTCTCTCTGCAGATATTAGAGACACTATACCAAACACAGTTGTGCTTCCTTGGAGCCCAAATTCTTTGATCTCTTTTCAACCTTTGGCACTGATGACAATTTTCTCTTTGAAACTGTTCTCTTTGTTGGTCCTATTCTACCTTTCTCCTACCTTTATGACTGGGTCCTTTCCATTTATTCATGCACTTAGAATATTCTAAATAAAAGAGAAAAATAATTTCTAATTATGGGTTGAATATGGTTCTCAGTAGAAATAGTATTTCAATGCAAAGGCAGATATAGTTATGGGGTATTGGGGCTGGTAAATGTTCAGAGAACTTGGCAAGCAGTACTGGCATGTTGCAGATTACCATCAGGTGCTAGGTCTTTCCAAGAAGGGGGATGAGGAGAAGGTCTCCAATACCCCAGAAATGTCATAGCAAGTCAAAGAGGTAGGAGAAGATTGAGGCTCTAGGCAAATTCCTGGAACAGGGAATAGAATAAAGTCTGGAAAACTAGTATCTTCTGATGCATGGAGGACACTAGGTCTTAGACATGAGGTGGGAGCCCAGAATGGATAAGAGTGACTTGCCATCCAGCTCCAGAAGGTGAGGTTGGAAGAGCTCAGGTGCCCTCTCCCTCAGAATCCTCAAGTGGAAGAAAGGTGATCAGCAGAAGCAGAATAGAGGGATTTGGATGAAGATAACAGAAGTATTCTATAAAACATGAAGCCAACAGAAAGCTGCAAAGGACAGAGACTGAGATAGAGGCTCAGTCACTGCAGCATAGACATCTTTGGTCCAAAATGTCAGTTGTCTAATTATGCAATGTGGTATGGCTTAACAAAAGCCCTCATGACACAGACTTTAGAGTTTTAACTCATGGTAAGCTCAACATAAATCACTGTTATATTTTGACTTTCCAAAAATGTCAATTTAACCATAAATGGCATAATGGAAGTAGAATATCATAAAGATAATATAAATATCTTAAAGATAAGGTGATAATTCTACTCTGTTTTTATACTGGTCAAATCCCACTCAGTACTGCATTCAGTTCTGATTAGAAGAAACATTAAAAAAAAAAAAACTGGGACATTCAAAGAGAACTAACAAGGAGAATAAGAGTCCTTAAAACAATATTTCATGAAAAACAGTTTAAAAAATTGAAGCCTTTTATCAAAAAGAGAAGCTCAAAGATAATAATAACAGCCTTCAAACATATGAGGGGTTATCACATGGCAGAAGAGTTAAATTTCTTTTGTAATGCCTCATATGTAATTAAGAAATGTGTAGAATTTTCAGGGAGGTAGATCACTAAGAAATCAGAAAGAATTTTTAAAGAAGCATAAATAGCCAAACATAAAATGAGTTGTTCAGGAGAACAGCAATTTATGTCACTAGTGCTGTTCTACGTAAATATTTTAGCATTTCATGGGTATATTAGGACTCTTCTGGCTGTGACGGAAAACCAATTCAGGCTAGCTCAAGCAAAAAAGAAAATTTATGAACATAATTGTTTTAGCGAATATTTCTTGAGCCCCTACCATGTATTGGGCACTGTTATAAATATTGAGATACAATATTTTATAAAAACACACAAAAAAGTAAAATGATCTCATAAAGTATACATTCTAGCAGGAAACGGACAATAAAAGATACAACTGCCATATATTGTCTAAGACGCACAGCTTATTTAATGCCAAATAGCAGCCAGATTAAAGGGCAAGTAGAGCTGGAATCCGATCTAAACTCCAAACCCTGAATCTCACTGGGCTGCAGTGTTACTCTGGAGGAAAGGTCACTGTTTTGTAATTTGTAGCAAGGCACCAAATGTGTCTTTTAAGACAAAAGGATAAAAAAGAGCATGTTAGATTGTGACAGTGCTGTGAAGAAAGCTAAAGCATGCAGCAACATAGATGAGATCTAAGACCCTAAGGGTGTGAAGTCAAAATGGCAAGAAGCAGGGAGACACAGGGTCCTGTGGACCACAGCAAAAACTGTGACTTTTACCCTGAATAAAAAGGGAAGACAATGGAGGAGTGATGTGATCTGAGTTGCATTTTGAGAATATCATCCTGGCCGAGAATAGAGTGAAGAGAGGCAGTGTTGGAAGCAGGAAGTCCATGTAATTGGCTGCTGCAGTAAGTCAGGAAGATAATTGTGGACTGGACTATATAATAGCAGTTCAGGGATGACAAGTGGTTAGATTCTGTATATATTTTGAAAATAAAGCTAACAGGACATTTTGATGGATTAAATGTGGAACTAATTTACTTAGAAAGGCCAGGAATAAGACAGACCATCAGACATAACTCAGTCTAGGAGCTGAAACAATAAAAGCAGGGTTCCATCTCTCTTTTTTCTTAAATGGCTCATTATACACAGCAAATACGATGCTCACATAAAGCCCTACATTCACTGTCACCAACTTAAAGAGGATGTTTTCTCCCATGGCTCTGCCAGAGAATCTTATATTGTTTGTGTTCTGTGTTTAACCCTACGTTTGGGATATACGTCTACTTCCTGCAAGAGTAGAATGGGTAGGGACAGGCAGTGCCGGTGCCAATCAAACTTCAAGTGATGTCAAAGTTTCCTGACTAGTCAAGACCAAGCCACTTGTAAGAGTAGAATGTGGGAAAGTCTGTGTGGATAGGCAAGGAAATGGTACATAAGTTATGTCTGGGACGAAATGAAAATGAATAAACCTACAATTCCCTCTGATGCTGATGATAGATAGATGATAGATAGATGACAGATAGATAGATAGATAGATAGATAGATAGATAGATAGATAGATAGATATCATCTTAGAGAAATTGTTTTGAGGGCCTCTCTACTAGTTTCTTATTGCTTTTATAACAAGTTACCAAAAACTTACTACCTTAAAATAACACAAATCTATTTTAGTTCTGGAAATCAGAAGTCTGACACAGTCTCACTGGGTTAAAAGCAAGGTGTTGGCAAGGTTGTATTCCTTCTGGACGCTCTTGAGGAGAATCCATTACCTTGTCTTTTTCAGATTCTAGAAGTTGCTTGCACTCTTTGGCTCATGGTCCCTTCTTCCGTGTTTAAAACCAACAGGGTAGCATTTTTAAATGTCTCTATCTTATTGGGCCCACTCAGATAATCCAGTACAATCACCCCATCTCAAGATTTTAACCTAATCAAATCCACAAGGTCCTCTTTGCTATGTAAGGTAAACATATCCCTAGGTTTTAGGAATTAGGACATGGATGTCTTTGGGGGACATTATTCTGCCCACCATGGCCTGCTGTTCACTTAGACCAATTTTGAAGACTGGTGCCACATTTATAACTTCTTTCTTGGGAGTGTAAAAGTACTCACAGGTGAGTTTAATCACGATAAATGTGATCTAAGTTACATTTTGAGAATATTATCCTGGCTGCTGGGCTGAGAACAGAGTGAAGAGGGGGCAGTGACTCACTCACCCAGGAAAGGGCCTCCTGAGCCAATGGTTGTCCATCCAAAGGACTCCTCCTTGAGTTCTTCCCAGTAAAGATATTATATCCAAAAGAGAGAGAGGTCAAACCAATCTGATCCTGTCATTTGGGGTGCTTCATTTGAAGACATACAAAGATAATGGCCTATTAGCAGAGTGGTGAAATGTAGAGATACAAGGATGAAAGGCAGTAAACAGAAGCCATGACTCAAAGGGAAAAGTGGAGAGCCAAATATGGGCAGTCCAGAAGAAAGGCAGAGCAAGAGAGGGAGGGCCAGGGACCTGAGGACTCATCAGAGAAACAGTGGATTCTACATCTATAAATATATTTTTATAGCAAAAAATGAATGAAGGCAATCATTGAAATACCAATTTCCCCTAGTTCTCTACAGAGATACCCCCTCATTTTTAGCTTCTCTGACTGCTGTAGTCTCTCAATCACAGTGACTAATGAGCAGCATTCATGTTGCATTAAGATAAATTACTTTATTATTTTAAAATAATTTATTTTAAATAAATTAAAATAAATACTTTTTCACTTCTCTTGTGTCTCATCATTGTTACCCAACTTTATTGTTACAATCATGACTGCTGAAATTATAAGTCTGGAAAGTGCCAATATTATAGAAAATGTTATAACTTCAGGGTAGGCTATAAGCACATAAAGCAGAATAAAATTCATACTATAAAAGCCACTTTCATTCATTAATTCAAAAAAATGTTTACTGCGTGGTAAAAATAATTTTAAAAAAGTATTTGCTCAGAGCCAGTCAAGTTCTAGGCCCAGTTCCAGGAGCTGGAGTCGCACCAGTGAACGTAACGAGAGGTCCTCTTGAAGCTACGTCTGCAGACAGGGACCAAGTACGCACGAGATTCAGGCTGAGGTAAAGGCTTCGAATAAAATTCATGTGCTATAAGAAGATAGAAAGGAGCAACGAGTACAAGTTCCTGAGGTAGCCGTGAGCTTGATGTGTTTGCCATCCTGATCTCTTTCACAGCTACTAATTGGTTTTCTGAGGTAGGTACAAAAGGCCCAGTGGACTTGTCCAACTGTGGGGTAAAAATTAAGAAAGGCAGCAGAAATCTGAGCAGTTTTCAGTCCCTCGTCTTTAAAATAGATGAAGTCATGCCTTTCTTATGTCATCTTAGGATTTGCTGCATCAGGATCGCCTGAGAGCTTGTTAAATATGAATTTTGGGGCCATACTTACTGAATCATAAATTATGGGTCTAGAACTTTAAAATCTGCATTTAAGCAAGCTTTCCACATGATTCTGATGCACAAAGTTTTGAGAAGTTTTGAAATAGATCATCTCAAATATCTAAACTTTAATGTTTTTATTAAAATGAAACAAAGAAGAAGTAGACTAAGGCAGCCTCCACCTAGGATGGCAAAGAGAAAAATGTGGAAGCAACTGTTAAGTCCATTCCCATCTAGCATTTCTCTGCCCCTCCTCTCAAGAAGCATCCAGTTGCTATCATTTCAGAATACCTCTCTAAAGTGTACAGATTACACAAAGATCCATAGATGTTTATGAATAGCTTTAGGAAATGAAAAAAAAAAAAAAAAAAGGAAAGGGTCAAAGAAAGTCGTATCTGTTGAATAACCCATGGCATACACCTTAACCTTTCGTGTCCCAGAATTTTTGTTGTGTTTTGTCAGTTTGGATCCATGGTGGTTCAGGGACATGATAAGCGCCTTGAAATTTTATGCAAAATGGTGTGCATATGTTCATTTTTCAGAAGAGAAGTTCACTAGTTTTCATAAAACATTCAAAAGGGCCCATGACTCAAAAAAGATTAAAAACCACTATATAAAATGGATGGTTATTGAACTCTGGCCAAATGTTAAATACGACTTGAAAACCAAAAAGATTGACTTTCTTTCCCCAGAGCTTCTCAGCCTAAATTCAAACATGGAAAAAAATTAGCTCTGTGGGTGGTATTTTTCTTTGTATATACAATATATGCTTTTAGGACTTATAACCTCATAAATAGTAATTTCATGCCTGTCAGTATTGTTTTGGCTTAAGAGGGTGGGATTACAAATTCTGCTGGCCTCATTCCAGGCCCATCATTTTACTTCCATGGCCTTGTGGATCACAAGAGACTTTAGAATCATCTTTTAAAAATCTATGTAAGGACATACATGCACTTGCGAAGTTTAAGTTACTTTGGTTTTCAATGCTTCTTTTCTTTTTTTTTCTTCATATGCAAACCCCCCACCTTCTTTTATTTCATCAGCTTCCTCTCTGTTCTAATTATATTCACAGTATGGCAGATTTCTTTTACCCTAAAAACCCAAGTGTCATAAGCTGGCTTGGTGCTACTATGTGGTCATATAAGAATTCTCTTTAGGCCACAGAGGCAGGCCACCAGAGAAGGAGTTTTGGGGGAAAGTAGTAGTAAAATTTTAAGGGGATTATTTGCATTGTTTGTGATCTGATGCGGGCATCTCTCATTTAACGCCTTAACTGGGCAGATTTCATGCCTCACTCTTGTATCAGATAGATCCTTCCATATTGCTGAATCACGTGCGTACTAGGTCCCTGTCTGCAGACGTAGCTTCAGGAGGACCACTTGTTACATTCACTGCTGCGACTCCAGCTCCTGGAACTGGGCCTAGAACTTGACTGGCTCTGAGCAAATACTTTTTTAAAATTATTTTTACCACGCAGTAAACATTTTTTTGAATTAATGAATGAAAGTGGCTTTTATAGTATGAATTTTATTCCGCTTTATGTGTTTATAGCCTACCCTAAAATTATAACATTTTCTATAATATTCGCATGTTCCAGACTTCTATTTCAGCAATCATGATTGTAACAATAAAGTTGGGTAACAATGTTGAGACACAAGAGAAGTGAAAAAGTATTTATTTTAATTTATTTAAAATAAATTATTTTAAAATAATAAATTAAAGTAATTTATCTTAATGCAACATAAATGTTGCTCATTAGTCAATGTGATTGAGAGACTACAGCAGTCAGAGAAGCTAAAAATGAGGGGTATCTCTCTAGAGAACTAGGGGAAATTGGTATTTCAATGATTGCTTTCATTCATTTTTGTTATATATATTTATAGATGACCTGCTACGTGCTGAGTACTGTTATAGTCTAGGGATACAGATGATAATAAAATGGAAAAAAAAATCACTGCTCTCAGAGAACGTTCATAGTACAGAAAGGAGGATAGAGAAAACATATAACATAAATATATTATGTAAAATATTTCAATATAATAAAGGCTTGGGGTGGTGGGGAACATGGAAGGAGGGATAGGGAATGTGTGTGCACACACACATGCAATTTGAAATAGGATAGTCAGGGAAGATCTTTCTGAGAAAGTAACATTGAAAGAATACAACCGAGAGAAGGGAAAGAGCTACCTAGACATCTTAGGGAAAAATTATGGACAGAGAGTAGGATATGCAAAGTCCCTGAGGCAGAACTATGACTAACATGCTAAGGGAGGATCAAAGAGCCCAGAATGGCTAAGGCTTAGAGAGACGTAGGAAAGAGGAGAACAGGTAGAAGACAAGATTGGAGAGGATGGGGGGTGGCTCCATCGAGTAGTGGTTAGCACATCTGCTTTACACGCAGAAGGTCCTGGGTTCCCACTCCAGGTGGAGCCACGGACCATACACAGGAGGAGGAGTGGGGGTCGCCGGGGGCACCAGGCCCTGGGTGCACGCAGGAGGAGATGCCCTGCCTTCAGAGATCCAGTTCTTAAGGGGAACTGGCAACTTCCACAGGTCAGGGGTGGAAGTGGGGTAGGGGTAATTAAAGAGGGGGAACAAAAAGATTGGAGAGGATAGGGGTCTAATCACATAGGACCCTGTAGGCACTATAAAGATGTATAGTCACTGGCAGTTTCTGGAGTCAAAACTCAATTGTAATCTGCCTAAAATTGTGATTTTAATAGCATCACACAACTGCTGTGTTGAGAAGAGTACTTGTCCCATATTTAGGCTCTGGGGTCTGCAAATAGAAAATTTGCGTACAGAAAAGTTTTTTAAGTATCTTTTTGTTTCAAATTTCTCTCTAATAAGTGTTGTCACCATACACTCTTTATTTTAAAATATTTATTGATCATCTAATAGGAGCCAGGCATTGTAGGTAACTGTTTTTATTTAATGTAGAAGGAAAAAGAAGTGAAACCCACTATATATCAAGGGCCTTTGGTGTGCTTGCCAGGTAGGGGAGCAGGCACTTTACCTCGCTATCTCTGTGCTACTTCTGTGCCCTCCTAGAGATTTGGGTTAGCAGGAAAGATAAACAACATTCATCAATAACAGCAAGGACTCTATAAAAGGACCCTCAAGTATACAGGTAAAGCACCACTGGCTTCATGAAGCAAAATAGGTCACTTGTGATGGCGGCTCCATCAAGTCTTCATTCACTGGCCAACATGGAGCAGGAGTGCTGTGAGGTGGGTCCAGGTACCAGCAGGGAGTGATTGATGGTCCGGAAACAGCACAGAGGCAAATGTGGGGGCACTCAGGACTTAAGAAGAGGAGGGGATGACAGGAGGCCAGGGAAATTGCCTGGATCCAGACCCCAATGGGTCTTAAGCCTTTAGGGGTGGGCACAAGGAGCCACTGAAGTCATCCAAGAAGGGATAGCAAGGCAAAACCACAGATGCCTGCAAGGCTTGGGAACAGGGGTGAGGGTGAGTGTGGACAAGGCTCTTGGTTGGGGAAAGCAGGAGAAAAACGAATGAAGATGCTATCTATGGGGAACTCTAGTTTGAAACGAGCTTGGGTTGGGACAAAGCGTTTCAAGCTAACTTCTAAGCATAAACTAACTTTTAAGTTTCCTGTGTGCCAAGTGGGAATTTTTACATTGGCATGAAGGCTGTGATTAGGGGAAAATTCCTCAGGGCAGACAATTACATCAGCATATTTTTCTAATTTATATTTTAAATAGTACAACTGTTCTCAGAGGCCTGGTGACAGACACAACTTCTATAAATATATTAAAGTCAAACAATCTGCACACAACTGCCAGCCTGCTGAAGACTCTCACCCCTTCCAAATTTATCCAATTTTTAAAGGCAATTATGTTAAAACTTGCAGCTAATCAATCTAAGGAAAAAGAGTTCACTCCAGTTACATTGCAAAGGAGCATTTTCCCCACCCTTGTTCCTTCAGCATTAGAGCCTGGGAGATCCTTTCACTCGACCTGGAAAACACCAAGCAGGGAGTGAGGATGGTGTCAGGTAACAGGGAGTGTGGGGTCTGCAGTCACAAGTCAGGTACAAGTCCCAATCCAATCCTGTCTCTGCCCAGAGGTATGTACATACACATACACACATCACATACACGAACATACTTATTACTATATCTATCTATATGCATGTGTATTAAAAATCGTGAGCTCATACTGATATCTGTAATTCTAATTCTACACCACAAGGACTTATTTTTTTACTATAACTTCTTTCTCCACAATATATTTACTTATTCTCTCAGTCCTCATATGCATTAGTAGTTTCTGAATTGCTAACCCATGCTCCTTTGAGAAAACAATTTACCAACTCAAGTACAATATTTGTGTACAGTTCCAACTCTGTTTGTTTTTAGCTTTAGAGTAAATAGTCAAAACACTGTTTTCCAAAGTTGCTTAGGTTAGTAATTTTTTCCCATCTACTTCAGTATAGTTATGTTATTCATTTGTAATACAGTTAAGTTTAATTTTTTTACTGTTTGTATTCCATTTTGAGTTCCCTATATCCTTGATTTTTAATTACTTATGTGTTCTTTGAGTATGTGAAACATTTTCATGTTTTAAGCTATGTAGAAAGTTATAACCAGAAAGGTGTCCCCAATTCTTACTGCCCTGTTCCCATTCTCCCAATCTTTCCACTCCATTCTTTTTTGTTCTCTGTAGGTAATCTCATTAGTTTCAGTTTATCCGCCCCATATGTCTGTTGTAGAAGTGAGCATTTACATGTATAAATTTATTATATTCCCTTTTTTTGTACAAAAAAAAAGGTAGCATACTAGACTATTTTTTGTACTTTGGTCAATTGATTTTTTACAAGTTACTAGGGTAATTCAACAGAAAATAACCATTCTTTCAACAAACAGTGCTAGAATAATAAGATGCCCATTCAGAAAATAAAAATGACCCTTGCCCTTTACCATACCATACCATTACCTCATCCTACACACAAAAATCAACTTAAAATGGATCATATATCTAAATATAAAAATTAAAATTATAAAACTTCTAAAAGAAAGTAGATGACAAACTATAACCTCAGAGTAGACAAAAAAATTCTTAGGTAGGTCACAAATTTTTGTTATTTCAAGCTGCTAAATTGAGGTAACTTGTTTCAGGAGCAATAGAAAACTAAGACAGGAGATATAGTGAACAAACAAGTAAAAAAATCACTCAGAAAATCCTGAAGAAGCTCCCAGTCTTATTCATCTTTTATTTGTGTTGGGATTTGAGGGAAACCAATGACTAACAGTCCCTTCTTCACTGGAGTTCAGAACCAATTGCCAGTTTGACACAGGAGTCAGGCAGATAGAAACTATGAAGAGAGGAAAATATTGCCGCAGCATATTACTTGCAGAGTAGATACTGGAGAATGTGGCTTGGATCTGCTATCAAGTGGACTTGCTAATATTCCCTGCTCTCCTTTCAAAACTTTGGAACAGCTAATCCAATGAATTTGTCTGCTTGTAAGAGCAGAGAAGAGTCCCATGCTAGAAGGAGAGGAAATCAGAAGAGACAGGGCGGAAGGGGGAGTCAGAGAGATTAGAAGCCTGAGAAAGATTCAGCATGCTGGCTCTGAGAGATAGGAACCACATGTAAGGCCCAGAGGAAGTCTCCAGAAACGGAGGGTGGTCCCAGCTTTGCAACCCTCAGGACAAGTGAACTGGCTAAAGGAAAACTCAGTAAAACCTCCACTGAGAGATCACTGCTCAGATGGTTATGTGGCTGAAACCCAGGGCAATAAAATCAAACACAACTTGGAAAGAATTTTATTCTTTAAGACTCATTTAAGTGAAGGTTATTAGTGATTATAAAGAAAATAATAATAATAATAAACACTCTATTGTGTGAAAAAAGAAGTGGCTTCAGGGTGGAAAACACTGGGTGATCTTTCCAACTTTGCTACTTATTCTGACTATGAGAATATGAGAAAGTCTGTTCTTTGAGTTCGCATTTTAAAATGAGAATTATATGCCTAAGCACGAGATTTCCGCAATGCAATAATGCATGTGAAAATGCTTGGAAAAATGGAGAATGCTATTTAAAGTTATCATTTTCATTAATATTATTAAAGATAATATCGTACCATTATAAAGCTTTTAGACCTATCTGAGCTCTTCATTGATTCTTAGGTATCATTTATCAAATCTAGAGAGCAATTTTCTAAATGAGAGGTACTTTCTCTCTTTCCTGGTCACTGGCCATGGTATGTCTACAGAGAACTATATTTCAAATGCACAGCTGATGTGAATAGTGCTTAAGAAAATAAATGCATCTTAAGGAAGAACATACTGTCACACCCTAGGCAAAAAATGAATGTAGCAAAATAATCAGAATAGCTCTCTTAACTTCTACCTGTGAATCTGTTGCAAACACATTAATAAACTTGTAAGATTCATTTGCAAGTCTTGCTTTTCAAGCTCCAAGAACATTGTGAGTTATACATAGGGATTAGAAATTTACTAATCTGTCAGTTTTGAGGTGCAAAGTTGAGATACAAGATGTTGAGCTCAGTATACTAAATTTGTTTTACCATGGTCCAGAAGAGAGATTCTGCTCATTATCATCAAGGGCCATTAAGTTATTGAAGGACTCATTAAAGTTTAGAAATAAATATTCAAATTACATATCTCAATTAGAGAAAATGCAGAGATAAAATGTGCTTCTTTCTCAATGATTGACGTTGAATCTGGAAAGCTGGAGGGAAAAAAAAAACAAACGAGCACAAAAATGCAAGAGAGATAGGTGCTGGAAACCCAGAGACAAGCAGCTGACTAAGAGAGCACCAAGTTCAAAACAAAAAAATCACAGAGTAGAGACTACAGGGCCTTCTATTCCCTCTGGTTATGATGGACCCTTTCTAGGACACTCTGTGATTTTTGACTTCACAAATAAGAAGCTTAAAAAGATTACTATATTGTTAAAAGTTACAATTATGACAGAAAATTTAAAAGGAGTACTGGTACTCAGCTAAAGTAGAGAGCAATGGGAGATAATGGGAAATTAAACACACTTCATGCGAGTAAAGAGCTTTTACCTTACAAATAGTGTCTGGGGTTTTCACGGGAAAACCCTGAAAAGGAATGGTTTAATTTTTTTTTTTTATGTAGTTGATTTACTATTTACATAAGGAAGAATGTAAATCTGACATAGTAAACAAAAAACATTTATTAGGTGTCTAGAATGTGACCCCTTTCTTTAAGGTGCTCACCATTTGTCCAGGGAGGTGGTGAGTACAGTGTGGTCAGTGGGGGTGGACTGAACATTCTGCTATGGAAAAAAAAGGGGGAACACACCTAACTCAGGAAATGTGCTATCTTAGCCAAATTTTGAAGATACATGAGCCAAAGTAGAGCATTCTAGGCAGAGGGAACAGCATGAAGGCTTGAGGTGACATGGTATATTTGTAGAAATAAAAAAAAAAAAAAATAGCTCAAAAGTGCGGGTTTGTAGAGTATAAGACAGAATAAAGTGGTATAATTTATTGAGTGTTGATTTATGACCTGTATTATTTGCTTTTGTACATTATCTTGGATAAGCCTGTAATAACTTTTGGAGTTAGTTATGTTAGTCAAGGTTAATATACAAAGCCTGAACTCTCAGTGGCCTAGCACAATAAAAGTCTATTTTCCATCTCATAAGGTCTGATATGGGCCAGGCATCCTACTTATATCTAGTAGCCATGGTATCTGGAACCTGTGGCCTCTAAGGCTGCCAGAGCAGAGAAAAAAAAATACAGGAGATACTCTGGTTCTAATTGTTTACAGTCACTTCTGCTCACTAGCTTGGGCCAGAACTGGTCACATATCCACAACCTTACTGCAATTGAGGCTGGGAAATGCAGAGAAGCATATAAATATTTGGTGAGCCTGTTCTGGAAAAGTATTTGGATGAGTGATTTATCACTGCACAACAATGACCACAAACCTAGTGGTTTAAAACAATACACATTTATTATCTCACTTGCTGTGGGTAAAGATTCAAAACACAGCTTAGCTGGATTCTCTGTTTCATAGTCTCTGGAAGCTGCAATCAAGGTATTGGCTAGGACTGGGGTTTCATCTGAGGCTTGAATAAGGGAGGGTCTGTCTCCAGGTTTACAAGATGATGTTGGCACCATTCAGTTCCTTGTGGGCTATTGGACTGAGGGCCTCTGTTTCTTGAGGGCTATCAACTGGAGGCCCCTTTAGTACCTTGCCCAATGGTCCGTCCCAACATGGCAGCTTCCCTCCTCAAAGTGAATAAAGATAGAATCTCCCAGCAAGGCTGATGTTGCAATCTTGGGTGTCATGGAGGTAACATCCTGTCAACTTTGCCATGTCCTATTGGTTAGAAGCATTATGGATGGGATAGTAATTGCTCCAAATGGACCAAGGATTTTTCACGATGATAGACATTCCAAATGCTTTTAACAATAATTCTACAAGGTAGTCACTGTAGTTATTCCTATTTACAGTTGAGGAAAATAAAGAAGAAAGGAGTAGAGTAACTTGCCCAGGTACAAGGGCTGACAAGTGATGGGTCCTGGATTCGAGCCACACAACCTAAGTTCAGCATCCACTTTAACAACCATACAATTTGTCCTCAAGAGCTGATCTCTGTTCATCATGACTTTTGACTCCTCAGTCCCTGATTTATTTCAGAGAATCAAAAAATTGTATAGCTTAAAAAGTAACAATGCTAATCCACTCCTAGGGTTCATTCATTCATTCATCATTCATCTCCAAACATTTACTGAGCTCCTTCTCTGTATCAGGTACTGTACTTATCATTTTATACTCATTATCCTTTTTAATCCTCTCAGTCACCTTATTAGGACATTATTGAGAGATATCATTGTCCCTAATTTATTAAAAAATTTATTCCAGCATTTCTCACAGTGCTAGCTATAATGAGAAACCTTTGTAAATTGCAGCTGAAATTACTTGACTTGAATGTGTTCACAATATGAGTCGGGTTGAAGGGTGGTACCAGCACAAGTCCTCAGCCTGGGGCCTTTGTTGCTTCCGCACTTCCTTCTTTCATTCTAAATACTTCTATTTGAGCACCACCTATAAAGAGGCTGCAAAATTCACTCAAACAGCTCCCCCCCTCAAAAAAAAAAAAAAAAAGATGGTTCAGCAGCTTCTAATCCAAAAAAATTTACATTTCTCCACCCATCAAATTATAGAGGAGCAGATGCCAAACTTTTATAGATTTTTAGTTCAACCAAATTAGATTTT
The DNA here is from genome assembly GCA_003508835.1 of Eonycteris spelaea. Lineage (NCBI taxonomy): Eukaryota > Metazoa > Chordata > Mammalia > Chiroptera > Pteropodidae > Eonycteris > Eonycteris spelaea. The sequence goes on along the minus strand of PUFA01000028.1, from coordinate 14,237,631 downwards.
CTTCTCTCTGCTTGCCAAACAGAAGGCAGATTATTTTTTTTTTACCTCGATGAAGGCTTTATTGTTAAGCATCAGCCAGCTCCCTAAAGATATCCTGAAATCACTGTGATCCTGGCAATTCCTGTCCCCTGCACACCCCCTCTAGATTGATCTTGTGACAACACCCTATTACCATCACTCCCTTGAGAATCTATAGTACATTCTAGGTCATGAATAAAGCACTATGGAAATCACCGAAGCACAAAGCTCTGAAGGACAGGGATGAAGTAGTTCAAATTCATCACCATTACTAGAACCCGATTACTAGTAGGAACGTAATACATACTCATAACTTGCTTATTCTTCATCCAATCATTCTACATGGGAAAAAAATCAAAATGATAAATATAGGTGAGCATTCTCAGCTTTTCTAACAAATAGATTAAGCTCTGTTTCGCCACTGCTCACTTCCTTCCTCTTCACCTCCCCTTGAGAAGGATTCACTGATTGGTCCTATGTTACTGTGAGCCAGAACTGGGATATGGCTGAGGGATAAATACCCTCGTTATCTGAAACAGTAGTGAAAGGGAATGTGGAACTCTCTTTGCCAGAGGCTCTTGAGTGTGGGGAGCTGACACTTGGAGAGTGTGAAGATGCAATGGTGATAAAGGGCTTGGGATAAAGGTGGGAAGAGCAAGAGAGAGGAATGACTAGAAAGGGTCATGGAAGATGGAGGAAAGAAGGTAAGTAACAGGCCCAGAGAAATGTTGAATGTTAAATCACATGAGAGAAAGGAAAGATTAGCAAGAGTTACCGTTGAGTTTTACCTTATTCAAGGAATACAAATGAAGGCTTGACTACCTACTAAACTTTCCTTCTTTGAATGTGGTGCCCCTGCTGAATAACCTGTGTGGATCGTGGTTATAATGCAATGACTTATGCAACGAGCATTTATTAAATTTGTCTGGTGATCCCAAACAGTATTATGTAAGACCGGAGATAAAAATAAATAAGTGACACTAGTAGAGACATTTACAGTTGAGTTAAGAATTGAGATAATATTAGCACATTAGTTTACGGCTTACAAAATTGTTCATTGCTTTTAATTACTTGGGAGGGGGCTATGTAGCACTGCTCATATATTGATTATCTCCTTTTTAGAGATAAACAACCTGAAACTAGTAAGTAGCAGAATTAGAAACGGACCCCACACTGTGGAGCAGCAAAGCTTCTCCCATTTCTGCTTTCTCACACTATGTCTGGTTTAGAGTGAAAATGGAACACCAGACAGAGACCCTGATGCCGAATTCTTATTTCTGATGTGTATGGGTGGGGTGGGGATGCGGGGTTAAGATTATGAGAAAGGAAGTTGCTCAGGTTACCTTTGTGATAAAGGTTGTGATTCAGGGGCGTGTTAGCTACACAGTTATCACCTCCTTCTTGGCTGTCCAGTCACTCTTGGTGCCACAGACCTCAGCACTTGGCTAGAGAGCAGGCCTCATGGAGGAAGAACAATATCACGGCATGCTTTGGGATGTATTCTGTATCCCTATTGCAGAATTCCCTGTTGGGAATTCTTTCTTAAGAAAGAGAATCTGATTGTTCCACATGGAGCACTGTGCGGGGCAGAGTTTGGTCAAAGCCCAGCAGAGATTCTTAGCCTTCCTCATGTCCAGCCTGCACCATGGGTGTCTTTGGATCAGGCAACAGTTCTTGGTCAATCAGTGGAGACCAGGCTAGCAGGATTGATTTCACTGCCTGAACTTGGCTCAAAGTGTAGTAACTTAGTGCACTATGAACCCTGGAACTGTTTTCTTCAGAAGAGAGCTTGGAGTGCGCCATGCAGATACCTAATGGACCTTTCTCTTGGGGCCATACCAATGAGGTGCAGAGAAGGAAAGACTGTGACTCAGAGGCTGATGGGTTCCCAGGAGCCCCGCCACAGTGCTATACTTTATAAAAAATAACTGTGTGATCCTTAGTGCTTACCTAAGCACAATAAACACTCACTACCTCATGTTCTCTTATATTTCTGTCTTCTACACAGCGTTATTTTTAGTCTTTATTTCCATTTCTCTGTCTCTCTGTTTTATGACCTACAATGTATTGATGCAGATTCCATATGATAAGGAAGAGAGATATTTATGTTATTTAATTTTAAATGATTAGTTGCAATTGAAAAGCAGCATATATAAATGTATCACCATTAAAGAGTGATAAATGTCCCTGAAAAAAATCAAATGTTTAGAAACTGCCCCATTTGCCTCAACAGTGTGTTATTTTATTTATGATATTTCGAGGGTTATATGAGAAAACATGAAGCAATCTGGTCTCTCCTTTAAAGTATGAAAGCTTTAAAAATAAAAAACAATTCTTAATACAGTACAAACAAATGAACAGTCATTAGTACATTCAGAGTAATTTAATATAATTCAATTCAATTAAATATCATTGCAGTTAAGAGGGATTAAAGGCTTGACAGCTGCACTCTAAGTATAGCAATTAATGTAGTTGAAATTCAAGAATCTAAAAACTACCCCAGTACATTTCACTAAATCAAAGGATCTAAAGAGCAGTTGTTGAATCATTATTGGATTAACAGAGGATTGCTGATGTTACATCACTGACATCGGAAGTCTTAATCCCTGTAATAAAGTCAAGTATTACAGTGTTTTCAAAGCAGAATAAGATCCCAGGAGTGGAAGATCCATTTGACCTCACTTTCCCGCTGTCACATTGACACCCACTCACAGCAGTCCATGAAATGTGCTAATAATGCATCTGGCCAGGGGTGTCAGCTATTAGAGGCAGAAAGTAAGTGGACAACCACCTAACTGTGATTTGAGGGAGTCTGAAAAGAGTCTCCTGACTAAAATAATATCTTCTGTCCTCTGTCAAGATGTCTGAAATGCAACCACTGAGGTTATGGTTTTGGGGGGTCTTAAGAGTTTTTCATACTTTTCTGACATTTCCATAGCTAAAGAAACTGGTTAGTTCTTTCTTCAAGGCATAAGACGTGCAGTTCTAATGGTTGTCACTAGCTAGATGGTGATTCAGCTAAGCATAATAACAACGATTTCAGTGTGGATATCCCAGAGGTGTGATGAGGTTAACAATCCAGGTGGTTGACTTTCCCACAATCATATAACACTGAAAAAAGACATACTAGCTAAATTCAAAAACTACTTCATTTAGCAAGATTGAAATGAATAACATTAAAATTTCTTATCAATCGCAATTTGACTTACCTTGACTTCCAAACTTACAGTGAATTTTTTTCTTAACGATTGCTTAGCTCTGAAACCAGGTTTCTGAACAAGCTTTCATGTGATGGTTTTTTGTCTGAGGGAGATTTTTTTTCTCGCTGCAACTGAGGCTCAGAACCCAGTCTCTTTTGGCACCTTCTCTTCCTTTTCACAGGCCTCATGGCAAAGTTCCAGTGTGTTCTTTCTCTACTCCTTTGACTTCTCTCACCATGATTAATTGAAGAAAATCGCCCAAAAAATCATAATCATGTACTTAATTTGGTCCTGTGAAAGTGTTTGCCCATTCATTCCTAATATTCAATTTAGCCATGCCCACTCAATTCTTGCTATACCGTCAGTTTGCTCCCAAACCCTCTAGAAAACAGTTGACTGAGATGAATAGCTCAAGTCGGTCACAATATCTGCCTCAAACCTCATGCCAAATTTATTTTTCACACCTTTCTTTGAAAGACTAAAACCAGATTTTGAAGAGAAGGTAATGGCAGTCTCCCCCACCCCCCCCTCTTTTTTTTTAAAAACACAGTTGTTGAACTTTTGGTAGGGACATGGTACCAGCTTAATTCTGAATCTTGCCTCAACTCCTCTTGGACACCACACAGAGAAAAACAGAAAGTCATGATATCCGTTTACAGTGAAGCCAGGGGACAGTAAAAACCTGTTAACTGTATTTACATTTAAAAACTGCCAAGAACAACTGAGGCTAGCAAAATCCTACAGGAAGCCAGGAAAGAAGCACCAGGGAAGAACAGGAAGTACAGAGCTGTTAGCAGGTAGCAGCATCTCAGCAATCTCCAGAGATTTAGCCCCTCAGAAAGGCGATGTCCCACCATACAAGATAACTGCTGCAGGGAGGGGTTAAATCAGAGCAGTCAGAAGTTCTGGAGAAAGGTGAGAAGAAAGGTGTGAAAGGTGCCCAGGGAATCCAGAGTTGGCATATCTCAGAAAGCAGCAACAGAATACACACTGAAAACTGTGGGGATCACCTTGGAAGGCAGGGTGCATCTCCTGCTTGCAGGAACTGGTGAAGGAACTAGGGGAGTGTAGGGCTGGCTGGAGAAGCCACCTTAAACCAGGATAAGTTCAGGGAGGCACAAAAGATGTGGCTTTGCAACAGTGTCATATCTAAAGAAAACATTCCTCACTGTACTAACAGAGGAGGTAGAGCTCTTGAGTTGCTTATACAAAGCAAAGTACCCAGCCCTTATTCCTTGATGACTATCTCTCCACCTCTCACCTCTTGCAAAAGCTGGGTCAGGACAATATAATAATAAAAACATTTTTTAAAGAAATTTATAGTAGTCATCCAAAAATACAAAAATATGTAGGACAGAATAGCAAGACATTTCTACAGTCAAAAAAGTATACAGGGAAAGGTGTTACAGAGCTAACAAAAATTATAACCAAACAAGCTACTGTTAATGTGAAAAAAAAAATTAAATGAATCCCAAGTATAAAAGTCAAGACAGATAAACTCAGGGAAGAAAGAAACACACAACAAAAGGTGATGGTAGAACTCAGAAAAAAGCAAGACAAAAAGTTACAAAAATAAATAAATTAGAAAGGGCATAATAGATTTGACAGCAGTGAGATCACAGTAAAGAATATAGAGGATAGAAATGGGGAAAACAAACAAAATAAAAGAGAAATAAAGAGATCGAATTTGCAGCAAATCACACTATAGTAGTGAAGAAGTGAAGAAAAGCATAGCCCTTATATGTTTAATTGGATTTCCAAAAAGAGAAACTCAAAAGAGAGCAAGAGTTGAAGATTGTAACAAATAATTACAGAAATATCGGGGCACAGAACCATCAATGCTGAGTTACACTTTGGTGAAGTTCATTTTAAAGAAAGAGAACAAATCGTTTTTGGAATCTATTAAGGACATAGAGTCTTTGACTTTGGGAAGCCAGACAATAGGATAAATTCACTTTTAAGGAAGATAAGAGCAAGAGAGCATCAGGGAAACTACAAGAGGACACACTCCCAGACAGTAAATAGATGAGGGAATTTTGGCAAAGGATTGGTGGTGAAGACTCCAGTTTCCCGTGTCTGATTGTCTGCACATGACATCTTTCTTTGGATATCTAATAGACATCCCAGACAGTCTGTTCAAAGCTGCACTCCTGCTAGCCCCCACAAATCTGTTCCTCTGGTTGTTGTCCCCATCTCAGTTAATGCCAATTTTGCCTTTATAGTTACCCAAGACCAAAAAACAACAACGACAAAAAAAACACAAAAAACAACAACAAAAAACCTTGGTATCACCTTGAATCTTCTTTTGCCCCTGACATTCTTTATTAAAATTATCATCAAAACATTTTGGCTCTACCTTAAAAATGATTCATAAATCCCGTCATTCCTCATGACTTCTACAGCCCTGGCACACTGGTCCACACCAACGTCACTTTCCACCAAATGATGATAGTCTCTTAAGCAATCTCCCCAAATCTGTCTTTGCCATCCTTCAGTCTTTTTCTCCGTCTAGCAGCTGCAGTAATCCTTGAAGTAAGTAAGCCAGATCATGTCACTCCTTGGCAGAAAACTTTCTTCTGATGGATCCCCAACTAACTGAAGGTAAACATGAAAACCCTTATAATCTCAAAGTCTATCTCTACAATCTCCTATAGGGTCCTGTGTAAGCCGCTTGCGCATTAACTTTCAACCTCATCTACTGCTTTACCTGCTTGTTCATTCCACTCAGGCCACATAGCCTCACTGCTATTTTTTTTTGTGTTGTTTGTTTATCTGCTTTAAATGCAATTAGATTTTACCTGAGACCCTGCTGGTTCTCCAATAGGCTAGGGAGGCTCCTGCTTAGGACCTTTGCACTGGTTGCTCACTCTGCCTGAAATACTCATTTCTAAGCTGTCCAAATGGCTTGGTTTCTCTTCAAATCTTATTTAAATGTCCCTTTCTTGATGGACTTACATGCCTACCCTGATTAAAATTGCAAACTGCCTCTACTGAGTGACACTTCCTATATACCTTTATGTGTTCTCTAAAACACTTATTACCAACTAATATACAATTATTATATTTCCTCACATCTAAGAATATTCATCAGTTACAAGAAACACTAAAAATTTATGTACCATGAACAAATTAACTAAATTAAATTACTGCCAAGGAGACTGACCTCTTGTTTTTACTATTTCAAAAGTATTTTATCTAATGGAAAAATTATTTTAAACTTATCTAAACATTGGCTTTTAAAAATATTTTTTTTTGTTTATTTGGGTAACATTGGTTAATACAATTATATAATTTTCAGGTATACGTTATAATTTGACATCTGTATATTCTATTGTGTGTTTACCACCCAAAGTACAGTGTCCTTCAGCTACCATATATTTGATCCCCTTTATCCACTTCACCCTCCCCCCTCCCCACCCCTATTTGATCCTCTTTACCCCATCTACCTCTCCCCTCCTCCCCCGCCCCCACCCTCTGGTAACCACTAGTCCATTGTCCATGTCCCTGAGTCTCTGTTTGTCCTGTTCATTTGTTGCTTTTAGGCTTACATCCTACATGTAAGTGATATCATGTGGTTTTCAACTTTTTCTGTCTGGCTTATTTTGCTTAGCATGATTATCTCAAGGTCCATCCATGTTGTTGCAAATGGTTGTATTTCATCTCTGCTTATGGCTGAGTAATATTCCATTGTATACATGTACCACAGCTTTTTTATACAACCATCTATTGTAGGACTCTTCGTTGTTTCCATGTCCTGGCCACTGTGAATAGTGCTCCTATGAACATCAGTGTGCAAATATCTTTTCAGATAAGGGTTTTCAAGTCTTTGGGTAAATACCCAGTAGAGGGATTGCTGGATCATATGGTAGATCAATTCTTAGTTTTTTAAGGAACCTCTGTACTGTTTTCCATAGTGGCTGTATCAATTTGCAGTCCCACTAGCAGTGTATGAGAGTTTCTTTTTCTCTGCATCTCCAACATTTGCTATTATTTGTCTTGCTGATTATAGCTATTCTAACAAGTGTGAGATGGTATCTCACTGTGGTTTTAAGTTGCATTTCCCTCATAGCTAGTGATGTTGAGCATCTTTTCAAATATTTGTTGGCCATTCGTATGTCTTCTAAGGAGACGTTAGACATTGGTTTTTGTTATATATCACTATTGTGTAAACCCAAGAGAAAAATATTAGCAAAGTATATTGTTTAAGATATTCCTAAAACTTCATCATATTTAGAGTTCAACTACTCTGGATGATGTGACTCTGACTCGCCTTCATGGTATTCTCCACTCACCAAATTTGTGCCCTTGGAAGCTTTCACCAAAGAATTTCTCAAGAAAACTCTACTGGTGTCTCCAGGATTTTGTCCCAAACTGCTGGCTTCACTCTACAAGTTTTGATGCATGTGAATAGTCAATAACAGCTACATCTTGCCTGTTGCCAGGCCAATAGCAACTGCAAGACACAAACAAATCTCTGAGGCATTAAAATATGCAAAAATGTGTATCTTCAAATAAATTAATTATGATATTTTTGTTACTTGTTCATTACCTGTCTCTTTGTATGAGAAGGTAGGTTTGAAAAGCACAGGATTTTTGTCTGATTTGTTTCCCACTTAGCCCCAGGGCCTAGTACAATCCTTGGCGCATAGCTGCCAATTTATTCTGTGGCACTAAGAACCATTAAATTAAAATAATGTTTTCTAGGCTCTGCATGACCTCTGTGAAATTTCATTGAGTGAATGAATCCTTCCTGCCCCAAGTTACTCTTTTTGAAAAAAACTGGCAACAAGTTAGGGCTCTTTCTTTAGACTTCAATTATTGGGTTCCAATTCTGAATGAAACATTTTTCATTCATGCATTTTATAATTCCAACAAGAGTAGGAAAAGTTGTAATAAAGCTAATAGGGGCGAGTAGTGCACTCTGAAATTGTACAGCTTCGATTCTATCTGAGAACACACCACTGTTTAAACAAAAACAAAAGATTTGTCAATAGAAACTGCCATTTATCAGATCTGGGGAAAAGAAGAATATCATTCAGATCAATCACTGGAAATTTTCTTGAATCAGAATATACCATCCCAAACTGACCAGGTGTGATGTCCCCTGATTTTATTTTATTGCCCAACTGGCATCTACTCAAAAGGCACCTAGTCTACAAAAAAGATAGGAAGACAATTCTAGTCTGATTCCTTCACTTGTTGCCTTTAAAATCTTGATACATTCAATCAGCATTTATTGAGAACCACAGGTGCATGACTCATGAGAAATTATGGAATAAAGGAAACAGAGCACAGATAAAACCAGCATGTCTAAGGGAAGACTGTGCCAAATGCATTGTGCCCATACACCAAAACCACCTCCTTCCATAAATGGTACAGGGGACCTAACCTAGTACATAAAAAAAAACAATTTTGAACTTAAAATGTAAAAATTCCCCTTTCTAGCATAATTATACAATAATTATGGTAACTAAATCAAGCCTTTTATTTTTTAACTAAATCAAGCCTTTAAAAGATTATTTTTTGGAAATTACATCATTGCTTTTAATTTGATTTGCAGAGTACACCTGAAATTTGAAATCATACCTATTCTGTTGATTTCTGTTGTTATCAGTGAACAGAGTTATGAGAGTGAATATCCAAAGGAATAAAAGCAGTTTGCTTATTTCTCCCTAAGATGTTACCCTCAACATGTCTTGTCATCTGAAATATTAAATTAATAATAATAATAGAAGAAACCCTGTGGCAGCTCCAGCATGTTCCTCATGTACAAAACTCTTTCATACTTTCACCCTCTGGCTTCTTTTCATCTTCAAAAAGAGTGAGGTGCATATGAAATGGATGATGAAGTCAATTACATTTTTATGCCTTTCAGGGAAATAAAAATTATCACTTTTTTTGGCTGTATTCTGTAGCTACTAAGAAAAGTAAACAGAACAAAAGACAGACTCAGATATCAGCCAGCACTGACTTAATACTTAGAAGTTATGCCCAGGGTGTGCTAAATATTGGAGTAGAGGGTGGGATGGGGAGAGAAGAAGATCCGTTCTTTGTTTGTTTGTTTGTTTCTTTCTTTCTTTCTTTCTTTCTTTCTGTCCATCCGTCTATCTATCTATCTATCCATCCATCTCCTATCTATCTAGTCTATCGATATCTTGAAGATACAAATATATATACATATATACATATATATAATCTTTCTATATACTTCAATATTTTACCATTGAATATCCAGCATCAGTACTATTTTCCATTCACTGTATATCCAATGTGATAAGTGATTATATATCATAGCATATATAATCACTTGTATAGTATGCCTGATTTTAGAGTCAAACGTGCAGAATTTTGAAAACTCTTTTTTTTTTTTTAGCGATTTAGACATTATTCCTGGTCTCCTAATGGTATACTTATAGTTATTACCATAACATTATTGTTTCCACACTTACTTTTCTCTCTTTATCTTTTCTGTTTTATATCTAAAGTGTAAATATTCAGAATGTATCAGATGACAAACCTTTCCATCTTCAAAGTTCTAAGTAATGTTTAATGAGTTTGAGATAGATAGCTAGTCTGTTGTTAATACAGACCAAAGTCTCAAATAGTAGAATAGTTGAAGAAAAGAGGTAGCCAAAGACACATTAGAAATGTGAGGGGAAATAGGTGCTGACGAACTTTGAAGTCTTGCCCAAAATAGTATAAATAGCTTTTATAATGGTATGGTGTTTCATAGACACACTTCTTTTTATAGACAACAGTGAACATAACAAAGGTTAGAGGACCATCTAAAGTTTTACAGAGTAACAAGAAATATGTGCCAGTAAAAATGCTTTATTTAGATTCTAGGGACTAGAAAGTTGCCTTCCTCTAACCTGGATTGGTAATGGAACCTGAAAGTGGCCCCTAAGGTTGAAGGTGAAGCCAGTCCCTTCTCTACTCACCCACAGTATAAAGGGCAGAATCCAGCATGGACCTACCTCCCTGCCATATTCTTATTTGATAACTTTTGTATATTCTTTCTTGATAATTGAAGCTCTATCTAGTGATTTTCTTTTCATTTTTACAAATTTCAAAAGAGAGAGAAAGGTAGGCAAAAGTATTTTTTCCAGCATCTTCCTTATGATTTGATGAACGTTTGTTTGTTTGTTTGTTTGTTTGTTTAGTAAGAAAATATTTTTTAAATCCAACACTTAAAATTTGCTGGAAGAATGTCACAAGTTAAATACTCTCCCTGGGATCATATTTACAATCTTATGAAGACATGTAATGGGAAAAGAGAGTCATTATAAAGAATTGTACTTTATATAGCATTTTCTCATCTATTCAGTTATTAGGTATACAGGGTTATATGGAGTCTAACTGAAAGCACAAACCATTATTCTAATCTAGTGGTTTGCTGTGTGGCAGAATATAATTAATGGTGTCACCAAATAACTATCACCAGTGACAGCTCAATAAAAGACTTGGGGAGTCAAAACCCTGTTGTTACTTTATAGACACAGTCCTGTTCTTATATTTAAACCCATAGCCTATTTTAAACAGACATTTATGAAAATTAGATTTCAAGTTAAATATAAACATGAGATGTTGAAATAGAATCCAATGGCGGAAAAGCATGTCCAGACTTGAAAATACTCTTGAATGATTCTGGGGAACAGCATTGCCATAATGCAAGTTCTCTGTGCATATTAAACTCACCTATCAAAGTACTGTCTTTGCTCTGTATTGATAAAAATTTGCAGTTATCAAATTCATCACCTGTGGTAGTAAAGAAGACCCACTTAAGAAAAAACAAACACATCTACTACTGCAAATGAGCACATTAACAAGTATAAAGTGGAGCTAATGCCTGAATGTGTTTTAAAAAAGAGTCGCCCTTTGTTTCAAATAACATTTTAAGGCTATATGATTGTAACATATATATTTGATCATGCTGTCTCACTTGTATAAATTTTGTGTGTTACAAAGGCAAGTGGCATAATAATAAAAAATATGGCAGGAGTGGGTGAGGACAGTCCCTGAGCTCAAATGCCTAACAGATGTAAACCTGAATCTAAGCAATTGAGCTCACGCCATAGCCTTTTTTACGCATAATATTTGAAAAAATACAAGTTACCTCATTCTAGGAAAATTCAGTTATCATTTACTCTTTATATTCGATCTCTCAAAGAATCTTGGAAAGAGGTGGATCTTTAAAGATGATCTATTTCTTTCTCACGTGAATGCTGACTTTTCATCTCTGGTGCTCCCGTTTGGGCAATACCTATCCCTTTATTAAAAGTGCAAGGTTTGTATGTCTTTTTGTTTCAATATGTGTAGGAGAGCTTATGTGAGCTTAATTAGAAGGACACAACTTCAAGCAATGCCTGCTATCTATTCTGTAGTTCTCAAATAAGTACAATGAAAGATAACACTCCTATCTCACTTTATCAAAGTAAAAATCATGCTTGTCATACAAAGAATGTATAACTCCATTATTTGTTTTCTGTTCAGTATCTCTTTCTAATGATCTTTGTCACACATCCTCCAACGTAATCTGACTCCTTATTTTTCTAATATTGACACCTCTGTATTTCCACACATTTCTACACTTCCACAAATTACTGAAGAAAATATTGAAACGTTCAGAATTTCACAGAATGTTTTAAACAATGCCACAGCTCATTTACAACGAATAGGAGTCCTTAAAGTAGGTCATCACTAAAGGAAGAAAAAAAAAAAAGCAACAATAGAGATAGAAACATACCAGAAAACCATGCAACTTGGACTTTTGTTTACTATATACTTATATCCCAGGAAATGGGTGGTGGTGCTGTTGGGGTGGAGATGGGAACAAAAAGGCAGTTTTTCAAAATTTCGGTTCTAGGACACAGAGTTTCACAGGCTAACTAAATCACTGGCCACCAATATGATTCCTGAACCCTGGAAATTGTGGTATTTGCAGATTGTGAAAACTGTCTCTTCAGTCCCTACCCGCACTTCTCCTTCCCTGAGATCACGTCTCAGCAGCAGTTGGAACATGAACTTTGGAGCCCCTGCTCCAATACACCAGATGAGATCCGTTCTGAACTCTGCAAACCTGATTTCCTAAACATATACTGACATGTAGTGAGGGAGAAAGAGCTTTGGAATCATTGTCCACCACACAGTGGTTCTATGACTTTGTTTAAGTACCATAACTTCTCTGAGCTTCTGTAAAACGAGAATAATAATGCTTAGTTTATAAAATGGGTGTAAGATATTAAGCAGATATGAGACATCTGACAAAGTACTTAGTTTCTGGTAGGTCTTCAATAAATTCTAAGTACCCATATTAAATTGTCTTTGCAACAGTCTACCCCAGCTGAATAAGGATGGTTCAACCCTGGTCTTTAAGCTTTACAGGCATAACAAATTATTCTTCACAACCACCAAAAGAAAAGAATGCTCCTGCCTTGTCTCATCTCAAATTGAGTTTGAGAATAGAGAAAAAATAATCCACCTGGGGCCGCCCATCTAGAAGCAAAGTACCGTTTTGTTTTGTTTTGTTTTCACTGTATCCCTTACCATTTTTGATCACAAGCCAAAGAAACCAACTCTAATTTAAGCAGAAAAGAAATTTATTAGAAAGACTTGGGATCTGCATAAAGAATTGAAAAGAAGGTGGGAAATCAGGCTTGGGAAATGTCAGGAAGTAAGAAAGCTAGGCAGCAGGAACCAGCATAGACATTGCACCGAGGAAGCCCTTGGTGGCATACTCCCCTCCCCACCTCTTCCATCGAACATCATTGCCACAGAGGCCTTGACGGTGCCCAGCATACCATACAACCTTCTCTACATTCTGTTGCTGCCATGAATAATTTCTAATGAGTCTTGGAATTTTTGATACATTCCTTTGAGATTCAGATTTCTTGGTTATCACAATAGCAAATGTCAACTACATCCCCTCAGTGGCTTTCACAGCAAAAATTAGCCAAGTTTTGAAATACCAATGTTAAGAAGATCTCTTCATAAGGAGAAAACTGTAGTCACTGCTACCTCCTCTAGAGAGAAAAGTCACCTGTCTAAATAATCAGCTTAATCAGATTTGTCCAACTAGAACAACCACTTCCATTCCCATGCATGATCCCAAGTTCAGGCAGGCAGTACTTGAAAGAATCATCGTTTTATCTGAGTACAGTGTTTCTCAAATTTGGTTAGGTGGAAGAGCCCTGAATGTCAAATCCCTGAACAGATAAAATACTTTAGGGGAGGCACAATGTATGTTTAGTTCAAACAGTACCTCCAGTATCTAAATAGTGCTCAGCAAAGGGCAGAGACTCAATGAATATTTGTTGAATAATATACTAAATTTGAAATACAGCATGACATATTGCATGAGATACTATTGTACAATCATACGCATAAAGATACTTTGGTCAATGGTAGATAGCATATAAGATGGTGGTCCTATAAGATTATAATGAAATTTAAAAATTCCTTTGACTTAGTACCATCATAGTAAACACATTACTCACTTGTTTGTGGTGATGCTGGAGAAAACAATCCTAACTGTGCTGCCAGTTGTATACAAGAATAGCAATTACATTTAGTACATACTTGAGGATGATAATAAATATGTTACTAGTTTATGTGTTTACTATATGATACTTTTATCATTATTTTAGAATTTACTCTTTCTACTTATAAAAAAAGTTAGCTGTAGAAAAGTATGCCATGTTATGCCAGCAGTAGCCTCATACATCTCATGTTTATCACATCTCTTAATCGCATCATTAAATAAGGGTACTTATTTAATATACATTGCTTTGTACAGTAACATGCTGTACAGGTTTGTAACCTAGGAGTAATAGGCTATACCATATAGCCTAAGTGGTAGTAGGCTAGACCATCTAGGTTTGTGTAAGTGCACTCTATGATGTTTGCAAAATGAGGAAATTGCCTAAAGACACATTTCTCAGAATGTATCCCCTTCAGTAAGTAGCACATGACTATACACAATTACAGAAAGTACATTAAGCAAGTATAACTCATGATAGATATTGAAAATGTAATTATAATTTTATCTTTCAATGTCCCTTTAACATGTTTTTATCTTTTTTTTTTTGTTGGATAAAATCTCTGGCAGGCTCGTCGACAATCCTGGTCACTCTTAAGTAGTAGTAAATCACTTTAAACTCAATGTTGCAAAACATGAGCTTGATTCAGAAATTAGAACATCTAGTCCAATATATTTATCAGTAGTTCAGACTATTTAAAGGCAAGATAGTCTGTCTTCACAAGCCCTGTAATACAGTAACCAAACAAATGATGTCCACTGGTAAAGAGAAAGATGTGGGTGGAATCATGAAAGAGCAATAGGGAAAGAGAGTTACCTTCATTTATGGCTGGTTTAGGATAGCCCATATTCTGGGTAGAAAGTCTGGGTAGAAAAAGGAGGCTCATATCCTTTTCAGGTGTGGGCATACCTGAAAATGTGTGAGTATTCTGTTTATTTGTTCCTGCTTTCAAAAATGATGTACTGCCTCTTAATGATGAAGGGTTTTAAGGTCAACCCGCCCAATTAAAAGGCTGATCAACTGGGGAGAAGCTTGGGGCGCCAAATCAATAAGCCATCTAATACCTAGTTTTTTCTTCACTTTGATAATATGCTGCTAGTTAACTCTGGTTTTCAAATACAACTCTTTATTTAACTAGTGAAATAAAAGTTATCCCTGCTCCTACTGAAGTAGACAGTGTCCCCAAGTAGAAATGAACATGTCTTGCTGGCATATGTCAGTGTTGAATATGCCAAAAAAAAAAAAAAGACTAAAATTGAGCAAAAGGAAAACCAGTTTCCAAGTTGGTTTTCACTACCTTTCTGGTCTCTATTGCAGAAAGAATCTTGAATTTCTCAAGATTCCTGGAGTATTGGTAGAAACTCAGAAATACCCAAATTGATGGGAATAACAAAGGAACCTTTGTACTGAATTAGGTGCTTATTCTATCATGTTTCCTGAAGATATATTTTTGT
This sequence comes from Eonycteris spelaea, assembly GCA_003508835.1. Classification (NCBI taxonomy): domain Eukaryota; kingdom Metazoa; phylum Chordata; class Mammalia; order Chiroptera; family Pteropodidae; genus Eonycteris; species Eonycteris spelaea. Next base: position 14,222,421 of record PUFA01000028.1, on the reverse strand, counting down.
AAATATGAAATATTTTTATTGATCTATTAACTATGATCATTGATAATTCCTAAAAAAAAGAATTTCTCCAGTTCAAAAACTAACAGTAAACTATAAGCATCACTACCACATAAAATCCAAAGAGGAATGGAGAGTATTTTCTCATTCACTTCAATTCATACAAGCTTCTTGCAAGAACCTTAAGGAAAAACATTCAACAATGCTCTCTTGATCATAAGGTTACCTTAGTTCAGAATAGACACCTGCTACAATCTGTTCCCAGTTTACTTTTCCAAACCAATTTCATTCTATTCCTTTACAAGAACCCATCCTTGGCTGACTACCTAAGAAGCACCTGAGGTATATTTTTAAAAATACACATATGCGGGCCACATCCAAGACCTAAAGACTTCTGAGGTGATTCCAGTGTTTACGATCCACAATTTTATAATGTGCACTCCTTAATCTCACTTCATATTTAAGTTTGTTTTTTTCCCCATGTTCTAGAATATCTAGAAAATCTTCCTTTTACTCTCTGCCTTTAATGTGTGTCTGTCCTTTAAAGACCAGAGTAAACCTGGTTTGTTTTCTAATCATCCCCCAATCATTCAAGCCATAAAACGCTTTACTTTTAACTCTTATGGATATATTCTGCCACTCATTTGGCATTTATACACAAAACTGTACTAAGCTTTTTTCTTTTTTTTTTTTTAAGCCACAAACAAACAAAAACAAACAAACAAACAGAAGAATCATGGAGGAAATAAACAGTTTAAAGAGAAAAAACTTGAAAACATCATTTAAGCTCTCAGAGAGAAAGGAATATTGTATTTATGAAACAAGAGAAATGTAAAGAGACTAAGATTCAAGAAAAGTTTGGATTTTAAAAAATTACTAGCAAAGATTAAAAATTCAATATAACAACTGGAAGATAAATTTGAAGAAAATCTCCCAAAATGACTACAACAACAACATGGAGATAGAGACATGGGATATATATATTAAAATATAAAACATACTAGTAAAAGTAACTATATAGTCAAATTCAGAATATCCAAGAGAAATATAGGCCATGGAGACAGGAAAACAAACAAACTAAAAAGCACAAAATAAACAAATAAAGAAACAAATAAATGTTGTATATTGAGCAAGTATAACCATGATAGATATTCAAATGCCAAACAACCAAAAGCCAGCTTCACATTTTTCTTCATGTGGCTAGAAAACTTACCTGTACAATATTTTAAACCTCAAAGCATTTATATCATGAAGACATCGAGTTATTTTAAAAATGTGTAATTCACAAAAATAATTCATAGAAAGTAACTGAATATACTGAACAAAAGTATCCAAAACTCATGTAAATTTATTCAATGATAGTTCTACTTTGGGGAGCAATTTATATGAAAGTGTTATTAATGTACACTATTCCATTTATGAGAATTAAAATTGGAGTCTATAAAAAAAATTCAGAATACCCCAGTACTGTAATATGGTGGTATGTTAATCACTTAATTCTAGCATAAAGGTTAAAGGATACAATTAATGAAAATAACTATAGCTACAACCATTTGTTAATGGATACACAATATAAAAATATGTGAATTGAGCAATCAGGCAAGAAAAATAAATAAAAGGCATTCAAATTGTAAAGAAAGAAGTAAAATTGTCTCTGTGGATGATATGATCTTATATATAGATAACTCTGAAGACTCCATCAAACAAACTGTTAGAACTAATACACAAAATTAATAGTTTCAGGATACAAAAGTAACATGCAAAAATCAATTATATTTCTGTACGCCAACAACGAACTACCTGAAGAAGAAATTTAAAAAAAAAATCTATGTGCAATAGAATCAAAAAAAATAAAATACTTAGGAAGAAATTTGACAAAGAAGATAAAAGATCTATATGCTAAAAAGTATAAGATATTAATGAAAGAAGTGGAAGAAAACACAAATAAATGGAAAGTCAGTCCATTTTCATGGATCAGAAGAATTAATATTTTTAAAATGTCCATACTACTCAAAGCCATTAATAGATTCAATACAATCCCTATCAAGATTTCAATGGCATTTTTTACACAAATAGAAAACATAATCTTAAAATTTATATGAAAACACTTTTGTGAATGATGAAAGCAATCTTAGAAAGAACAAAGCCAGAAACATCAGATAACCTGATCTCAAACTATACTATAAAGAGATAGTAATCAAATCAACCCAATAATGGCATTGAAAACAGATATATAGACCAATGAAAGAATCAAGAGCCTTTGACAAGGGTGATAAGAATACTCAAAGGGCAAATGATAGTTTTTTCAATCAATGGTGTTGGAAAACTGGGTATACACATACAAAAGTACGAAACTGGAATCCTGCTTTATGCCTTTCACAAAATTTAATTTGAATGGATTAAGGACTTAAATGTAAGACCTGAAGCTATAACACCTCTAAAAGAAAACATAGAGAAGAAGCTCCTTGACATTAATGTTCAAATTGTTCCGTATTTGGCCAATGAGAGCCCCTTCAGAATGGATCCTTTATGTTTATGACATATCCCCTCAATTTATTGAACATTTCTTTATTTTCTGGTATAACAAAATGTTCCAGGCCTATCTTATACCTACCTTTCTCCAGTCTGAAATCAGTCACTTTTACAAGGAGCCTTGAGAGCAAATAGTGTTAGAGATTAAGTCCTAAGAAAAACACTGTTGAATTTGGTGATTATGAAAACTTCCAAGAAAACAGTTCTAACAGAGGGTTGAATAAGAGTAAAATTTCATAGGAGTAAAAAATAAGCAGGTGATTTTTCTCAAGTGACTGGTGAAAGCAATAGAGCTATCAGTTCCAAAGAGATCATTTTATTGGCAAGGGGTTCTCCAAGAAGATTTATGGAGAAAGAATTTAAGCTACACCTACAGTATTGGAAGAACTTAGATTGGGGTCTTTTGTGAAGTGTAGACTATTATTGCTTATCACTGTTCCCAGCTCTCACAGGATTCATTCTAATTTTCCCTATTCCCATGTTTGTAACTCCATTCCCCAACAGTGATGAAGGTATATGCTCTATTGTCAAGGTGTAGCGTTTGAAATAAATCCAAAAAATTTGTCCCATTGAATAGGTTTTTTAGATCTTTTATACCTATACTTACTTTTTTATCCACTTGACAAATGATTTTTTCAAATGTCCTATTATTAGTGCATATATTCTGCATCTTTTCCTGTATCTCCAGTCAACATTTGCTATATACCACTATAATTTAGCCCAGCAGTGAGTGGTATTACATATAGCTTAACTAACTTTACATGAAGCATTTGTTTTAAATAGTCTTAGCTAAAGGAATCACAACTTTGCTTGCTTTGCAAGTTTACTTTGCCAATCCAACGGAAGATCAAAAAAGAAAAATGAAAAATGTCTTTATTTTCTCTTTCCACTCTAATCCCATATTAATGAACAATAAGAATTCACTTCTCTGTCTTGGAATAATAAAGTATACTGTATCAACTAATTGTCAAAATAACTAACATTTCTTCTTAAAGGCAAAAATTCTTCACATATTTTTGAAAATTATTCCTCCAAAGTTTATAACAAAAAAAGACATAAAACCAAACTGACCTGCTATTCATACAGTAAAAAAAAAAATCACTTAATTTTTCAGATTTTTAAAAACTTTTTCTCTATATGTACATATTTTTTCATGAAGTTAAATATAATTTAATTATATTTATTTTTTAATTAAAAACATTTTCCTATTTTACCATATAAGCTTTCTGGTCATTTTAGACTATATAATTTTGTAGTAGGCAAATATTAAATATTCTAGACAATCTCCTTATTGTTAGGTCTTTTCATTGCTATAAACAATTTGCAATGAACACCTACATATATAAAATTTGGAAAAATAATTAGTATCTACTACTAAACTCCCAGAATAAAGACTAATATATTAGTTTGATTGTATTAGAAATTAAGAAAGGCTACAAAGTTATTGAGCTAAAAGTCCAACTCATGAAGTTATAAGAACAATAGAATTACTTCAAAAAAATGAAAAATAAACAAATTAATAAAATAGAAAAAGTTATACAACAGAATCAAACAAAAAGCTAGTTTTTAAAATCAAGATCAATGAGGACTAATGTCCTCTGCCAAAATAATTTTTAAAATGTAAAGAAATCCCAAAGAAACAATATCTAAAATGAAATCAGAGATATAACTATAAAGTTTATAATATTTTTGTTGTATAATTATGTTATTTTCCCTCTTAAATAACCATATATTTGAAGAGGAACAGTTTTGATTTTAAAAACACTTTTGAAACCTTAGAGGAGAAAGAAAATTCTAGTGATATTTTTAATAGATCTAAAATAAGTATAGATACTTCATGAAGAATGAGTAGTACCCAGCTGTTTGGTATTTCCTAGGGGCAAAGACATCCATCTGTGACTTTGGGGTTTCCTTTTGATACACTGGAATTAAAAAAAAAAAGTTGTATTAGAGTGGAATTTAGTTTACCTCTTAAAAGGGCTTTAGTAATATATTCCTGGTTCAATTAATATTATCCCTTTCTCTCACATCATTCTGAAGATTCTAGAAAGACTGTAGATACTCTGCTTCTAGTTCTGGAGAACTGCACATACCTCCTCTTGATAGCATTCCCCAAACGACTTAGCCCTGGAGAATTTGCCATTTTTGAAATCTCTTACTCCATAAAAAGTGGAGCCCTGCCTCCATAGCTCTCTAAGCTTTCGCATTTTTGGACATAAATGACTCAGAAATGAAATTACATCTCCTGTTTGCAAGTGCAGAACAATGTGTGATGGTAAACCAGAAGCTAAATCAAGCATAAATCAGGCTAAAAGATTTCCCTCCTCTCTCATTTATGTTTTCTTGCATTTTATATATTCTGCCATGAAAATGTAAATCTCTCAGCACCAGGGTTACAGACACATGTTTCAAAATATACTGCCCAGAACTCAGAATGAGAAGAAATCCTCATTGTTTTTGCCCCTACTGATGTCAGAAATAGGCTTTCCATCCTTTTGTTCTCTTTTGGAGGCATTAGCTTTGTTTCATGAGATTAGGTACAGGTGCTGCTATACCTGACCCTTTTCTTGAATTTCCTGTAATTTTTTTTCCCCTAGGCATTCCAGTTGGGCAAAATTTTCCTTGAGCAATTTGCTACCTGAAACCAGTGGTAAGATTTTCTCATAATGATCCCTTGCGGACGCCCAGTCCCTTTGTGGGAGAAAAGGAAGAGAAACAGTTATATTCTGATTCATCAGACTGCTGTCATAATGGAATGGGGGAAACTAAGAAAACACTGCCTGTATGAGTTATGTTATCCTTGCCAGTTTATGCCTTGAAGAACTCACTGTTAGTGTTAAGTACCTGACCAGCTGGAGAATGTGAAGGAAAAGAGTTATTCCACAAGGTTAAACAGCAGAAGAGCAGATTTTTCAATTTTGCTTATGAAGGGAATGAGGACATCAGTTGAACCTTCTGGAAGTAACAGCTGGGCTATCATTTTATAGCATTCTCATTAGCTAGAGTCTTGGCTAGAGGTTCTTATTATTGGAAGGAGAGGAGGAAAAGAGTGAAAAGAAGGGAGCAAGCGAGAAAAACTGTTTTTGAAACTGCAAGAGTGATTACGAGAGTTTAAGTATATCATACCTGCTGAGCATAATTATATTAATCTTCACTTTAAAAATGTAAAAATGAATTAATTTTACATAGTATCGTTTAAGTGAAGTGAAAATGTGAGTTTTTAAAAATGAGAATAGCAGACGAGAATAACAGTATCAGATTTTCCCAGTCCCCAAGATATGTGGCAGTGCACACCTATGGACTCTTAAAGTGAGAGGGAAAGTACAATGCTCTAGCCCCACCTGTCTATCTCCTGACCAGCTAAGCATACTGTCCCCATCCTCTGCTGGCCCTACCTGTTTTGTTTAATACCCTCTAACTAGCATCCTCTAGTCTTCCTGGTCTTAGGTCATTACCAATCTGTCCCTAAGTTTCTCCAGGTCTTTTCCAGCTGTAAATCCATTTTCTCCCTTATCTGGGTCACCTTCTTTCCAGACCTATTTCCTGTGAAGTCTCAGAGCTAACGTCTTTTAGTTTTCCCTAGGCCCTAAACTGAGTTCTCTCCACCATATTCTGTTTAAAGTTCACATATGGATGAAAACTATCTACTCCCTGTATTTCAATTATAGATTAAAAGAATCTCTTGGAGTGAAAGGACTCTGTTCAATTAAGTTTCGTTGTGTCCTAGAGGAGGGACCACATGGAAAAGGCCAAAACAGAGGCTGCCTCACAGTGAGCACTCAATGTTCTGCTGTCACTAATTGTGCTATTATTATCACCCAGGAGCTGCGTAGAAGTGTCTGTTCCTCATAGCATCACTTGTGGAGAAAGTGAAAAGGAGAGTGGGAATGAAGGAACAAAGAACTGTTTCTTGTGGTTGAGTAAAATCCTCAGGCTCTCTGTGTGCCCAAGCAAATTTAAAAACTGTTCATTATTAATACTGATTCTGATGAGGAAGATTTATAAATTTATGTATAAGTGAGAACTTGGAACTGCTGCATTTCACTATTTTTATCAACCCAAACACTTGTCTTACAAGTACTTCTGATACTTATTAAAATTCATATACGTGTGCAGCTAATTGAGAATTTTCAAAATGTATTTCTACTACAGCTAGGCATTAAACTATGTTTCTAAGACATTTCCCTGAATTAAAAGCTCCAGTCTGGGGCCTTGGAATCTCCTTCTCTGGTCACCCCAGGATCCTCTCTTCTGACATTTCACTCAAAACCCATGACAAATGTGGTAATATTTAGTTCCCCAAATTTCCCTTTCATTTTTTTCCTTCCAAATGTCCTAACAGAAACCATTAAAAATAGGTTTAGAATCTTGATTTAGTGTCATTATTCCTTATACTTAAGGAATTACATCTTGTAGTCTCTAGGTAATATTGTCACTGTGATAGGATAGTTTTGTTAAGAAAATATAGTTTATGTTACAACCACAATTATGCTACCATTCGTTTATGGAGAGTGTTGCTCTTTTGATCCAGTACATAACCCCATCCTAAACTATAAAAACACTTCCTCTTATTGCCAAACACTTTGAACCGGAGACATCTATCTAGGCTCCCCACCGCCCTCACCTCACCTCTCAGCCTCATCTCCTCTCAGAGTGTCATTCCATCTTACACCCTTACTCCCGTCTCAGAGCCTGCAGCCTGCAGCCCGCAGCCCATCCTAAGTCTCATCCAGTCTCAGGGAAGGAGTAAGGCTGAGAACTGAGGCAAGACGACAGCCTATGGCACAATGTACCCAGCAATGAAACTTTAGGTCAAGTAGGAATAAGTCCCATCCACTAATAATATCACCAGGGCCACATGAGATGCAGTGTACCTGGCCTGCAGATTTACTATCATTAAGACCAAGGTTTGAGTCATCAGGTCTCATGAAGTTTCTGCTTACATGTACCATTAAGTTTTCTATTTGATCAAGGCCTGCCAGTCACAGAGTGACACCCGCATCACCTCCTCACCCCCACTGCCATGGATCACCTTTCTGATCTGGGTATTTTGTTGTATTGTATTCTTTAGAGTGATCCAGTTTCCACACAATAATAAGCCCTGTTAGCCAGAGAGCACTGTGTTCATCACAGCTGCAGCCGGAGGCTGACATTCTAATCTCTGCCCTGCCATTTAATCTGTTTACATTTTCTGAATATGAACTGAAAAGCACAGAGGCGCTGATAAGGATGAAGCCTGAGAATAGCTCAGTTGAACCAGAGTGGCTCAGCTCAAAGTCCTGCAAAGTTCTCCAACTCATCCAGCGTAAAAACCAAAGTCCCTACAGTTTCCTTCAGGGCCCTACATAATCTGGCCCTTGTGACCTCTGACTTACCTCCTACCATTTCCCTTCACTCACTCTGCCACAGTCATGTAGCACTTTGCCGAAACGCAGGGCCTTTGCCCAAGCTGCTTGTTTTGTCTGGAAAGCTTTTCCTAGATTGCTGCATGGCTTGCTCCCTCATAGTCTTTGTGTCTTTACTCTAACGTTTTTCCACAGAGGCACTCACTCCCTGACCACCCTGATTTATAACTGCAAATTTTATCTTCGGCACTGCCCGTCCCCCTTTTCTGCTTTTCTCTGCAACATTCATTTACGCATCTCTATATGTCTGTCTGCATAAATAAAAAATAACGATCAATGGATTCTCCTCTATTAAAAAAAAAACCACCTGCTGAAGTCAAGATTTTGTTCACTGCTGTATTTTCAATACTTTGAAGAGTATCTGACACTTAGGATACCTTCTGTAAATATTAGTTGGATAAATTGATGAATAAATAAATTATAGTGAATTTTGGCTTTTATTAGGTATAAGTAATATGGACCCTTATTTTAGTTCTCCTGGATATGGAGATTCATCAAGGGTAGCTTTTCCTATTGAACGAAACAAGCTTGTTTACCAGTAAGAACAAGAGTTCTATACATAAGAAATAGAAAAATAATATTTGAAGTAACACTTTAGTCAACACTTAAGTCAGGCTGTAAAGAAAAAGAGTTACACTAAGCTCACACATGGTTTCTCAATTTCAAACACATTGGTGTTTGGCAGCTGGAATAATCTTTATTGTCCTGTGGGGCTGCCCTGTGTGATTTAGGATATATAGCAACAGCCTTGACCTCTACACAGTAGACTCCAGTAGCACTCACAAGCTGTGAAAACCAAAAATGTGCCCAAACATCACAAAATGTTCCCTAGGGACAAAATTCCCTTATTGAGAACCATTGTTCTAACAGGACTTTAGTTCAATAAAGCAGATCTTAATTGATGTTAAATAATACCTCCCATAGGTACATGCAATTCTCTTTATGATCAGCGAAATCACAGTACCCAATTTACACAGATATTTTAAAAACAAAACAAGACAAGGGAGTCATGATACTCCGTATCTAGCTAACACATGGCAAAACATCAAAGTGTACTCAATCTACTTTTTAGAAACCTTTTTTTTGTTTTAAAATAATTCAAAGAGAAAATAATGTTTGCTTTCAATTATTTGAAGGAAGAAAGATATAAGGAACAGAAACAGGAAAACTCACTTCATGTAAAAATTGTTTATTTCTTATACCCTGATGTGTTGAAGTCCACCCATGTTCACACAGATCTGTGCTTGATCTTGATTTATTTCCCTTACTACTTTATAGTTCTAAATAGATTCTTAAAAACCTAAATATCTTCATGTCACAAGTCAGATCCTTACATGTTTGTGGAAAGCACTCTCTATACACACAAGAATTTAGCTGATGAATGCAATAATCATCATCATGGAACCAGGCACTACTAGTTCACAGAATGACCTATTTTCTCCTTATAATTTTCTAAAGTCCCATGCACAGCACAAGTTGCTGATTCCAAAGTGGAGGCAAATGAAATGTGTAATTTCCCTGCAGACTTAACCTTGTGGATAAAAAGAGGTTGAAGATGCCTACAGGGAATCCAGGCGATTTCTATTATAGTGCATCATTTCTCACTGGCTTTGACCTCTAAGAAACTGTGGTTTTCAGCTATTTTCATTATAAACAGAGTTTGTAATAAAAATTTCTTATTATCATAGAATCTTAGAGCAGTTGCCTAACCCAGCTCAGCACTCTGGGCAGTCATGTCTTTTATAATACCACTGATATGATTATTCATCTGTGCACAAATATCTTCATGTCTGGATAGATGCTCAGTTCTCCTTACGAAGCCTATCTCACTGGCAGAGAGTTTTAATTACTACAATATCTTTATTTTAAGCCAAAATTTGCTGCTTAGTTGAGAGCAACACACAACGAATTTTTCCTACCATGTGAAAGGTCTTCAAATATTTGAAATGTGTTCTTGCTTCCTCTTAAATTTTTTTTTCTCTAAAGAACAAACATTATATTGAATGCAATACCTATAAGGATTTATTTTAAATATTTTTTATTTGTAGTAAAGAAATTCTCCCTAGCAATTTTTAATTATAATTGTACGACAACCAAAAACATGTTAACTCAGATTAAAGACAAAGGCAAATAGTTTTTGTCAAATGAAAATAGTTTGTAAATTTAAAAATCAGTAATAGACTTTAATGTTCTTTATCAATACACACTAATGTTATTTATTAATACAAATGAACAGATGCACTAAGTAAACAAAATCAAGTCCATCCTTTTTCATTTTAGTTTCATATAAAGCAAGCAAATGGGGAAATATTCTCTTGAAAGTACCTGTTAAAATAGACCGTGGCGTGTGTATCTTTGGGTTAACTAATATTAAACAGGGGTACCAGTAGAGCACAGTAGGCAAAATCTTGGATTGAAATCTTGGCTATGCCATTATTTTGTAACCTTGGACAAGTTATGTATCTTTAAGTTGATTCATCTCTAAGATGGTGATAACAGCAGTACCTATCATAAAGATTGTGGTGAAGATTAAATTAATTATGCATATAAAAGTTTTAGAATAGTGCCTAATACACCATAATTGCTCCACATACTTGATTATTATTAGTCTAATATTCTAATCTTTATATATGTATTCTATATAATGATCACCAATACATTTGTTTTCAAAGCAATGTACTATGCATTTAGCATAATATATATTTATTTGTATTTATGTATTTACATATATATTTATTTATAAAAATTATGTTGTTACAGAAAATAAGAAGGCAGATATTAAAGAGATTTGTCAGTTAAGAAATATTAAGATAATTTCTCTTTCAAGTCTCTCATGGTTTTCTGTGTCGAGGTTCAAGTTCAAATCCATTTCTCCAAATATCTTCGAACTTGCTTTTTAATAATATTTTAAAAGTAACTCAGTACTTAATTTTATGACACATTTTATCATGTGGAATTTTATCTCGCCCATAATGTAATTATGTGTTCTCATAACTCCACTAATTGCTTCAACAAATTATATATATATATGTCTATATATATATATATATATAAAACATGGTGTTTTATAATATCCATGTTTATTTGCGTATGTCATGTTAATGTGCAAGCTGTGTATGAATTCCATTTCAATGCTATGTATGTTGAATGCTGAGCTATAAGATGCAAGAGACAATGATGTAAACATAGAAAGAGGCAGTCTCTCTCCTCAAGGAAATTCCAGTCCTGTTTAGGGGATTATTCATCATATATTAGGTGATTATATATAGTAGCTTAGATTATATATTAGGAGATTATATATCTATTTATAATTTATACTTATGTATATATAATTTATATTTATAATTGTTTTTATTTTATTATTAATTATTATTGTTAATCTCTTACTGTACCCAATTTATAAATAAAATTTTATCATAGGTAGGCAGGTATGCGTGTATAGAAAAAGCATAGTCTAGATAGTTTCATACTATCCACAGTTTTAGGTATCCACTGGGGGGCTGTCAATAAGAGGAGTTGACTGTAACCTATATTTTTTAATTAAAAATTGACTAAGTATGTCAAATCATAACCCTGAGCTACAGTGATGAATGATTTCACATGCTTTAAAGGGAAGAGTACACTAGTAAGGAAAAAAATTCATTGACTGTGCATTTAATGATGAGGAAGTACATGAACCTGAGAATTGAGATAAAAAAGCAAATTTGTTGTCTAACTTTTGTGCATGGATCTAATACTGGTGTTAATCAATATTTATAAAATAGATATACTGTAGATATTCCGGTTCCAGCTTTAAAGCTCATCAAAGTCTCCCTATATTGCTCATCACACTCAGCTTCCCAGTTTTATTCTCTACAGTTTTCGACTCACCAGTGCCAAAGGCCCTTTGGAACTCTGTACGCTGTAACTTCCTAGTAAATCCACAAAGCTTCTTCATATTGCCAGTGTTATAATCGAGCACTCCCAAAGAAGGTATCACCCTTTGATGTACCACCTGCAGTGCACTCAATTTTAAGAATCAATACTTTTCTTTCAAAAAGCACGTTTCAATTTGGGCAGGACTACCTTTAGATCGAAACAATGTTTTAACATAGTGTTTAAGTTTATATCAAGAAAAGAGTAAAAAGTAAAAAGATTATGCCATGTCTTTGTAATATGAGAATGCCTGCCTCTATTGGGTTACTAATACGGAACCAAGGGTCATTCCCGTTAACAGTGATAGAAGTGTCCGCTAATGTACAGTCTTTCATCTAATCTCCTTTTTTAAATTGCTAGTTTTTGTTAGAATAATAAAAAACAATGGGCTTATATGAAATATAAAAAACTGGATTTCACTTTGAGTTTAGTGACACAGTGTTATAATCAGTAAGCTGGTTAGCTACTACTTAGGACAGTTTTTATAGAGTTTTATCACTCTTTTGGAGAAAGAGAGTCAATGCCATATATGTATATAAATTTACTAATACTTAAAGAGCTAGTCTCTTCCAACTGGCTAAAAAGTTAGTGGGCAATGGTGATCTTTTCAGGCATACCATTTTAGAATGCAAGTTTGACTGGCAGGTGATGAGAAATAAATCTATGTACAGATATACAGCAGGTGGCAAGAGAAATGCTAAGGGAACTTCACAAGTATGCAAACAAAAAGATAAAGAGAAAGAATATTATTGGCAAGATAAATAGAGCAGTTAGTGGACTGCTTTGGGGGTTTGTGTGTTTGTTAGTGAAGCAGGAGAGAGCTAAGCCTCTTCTTCTCTTACATTCTCTTCTTATTTTTGTTAATGTGTTAATTTTGTTAATTTTTTAAATGTGTGTAACTCCTAATTTATATTATGTTGCTAACAGGGCAGCAAACAGGGATTTAAAACAATTTTAAATCCAAATCAAACAAACTTCTTAGGCAGATCAATATTAAATCCAGAATATAAATGAATATTCTTGAAAACAAGAGAGTTTCAAATTTACCAGAAAATAAAACCCTTGTGTCCATTTCAAGTTGGAAAATAATTAAAATAGATTTTTACTATAAGGCAGACCATTTACTAGGCAATAAGAACAATGTTATGTTTTTTCATTAAACTTAAAATTTTTCATTATTTATAAGTATTCATTATATGCCAAGAGTATATGTAGTTCTACCCAGATCATAAAGAAAATAGGGTCATTTCTCAAATAGCATTACTTTAAATAAACTGCAGTAAGGACATTTTTTAGAGTATCAGCTATATAAGAGCATTTTATCTATCATAAGATATATTAGATGTGGTTATATAATGTATATTAAATAAGAAAAGAAACAATACTGGAGGCCTGTGTTATCTGTAGAAAGCTAGTATCTACCCTGAGCCTACATCTAGATTTAGATGAAGCATCTGCACCACTGTAGAGGAACATTTCCTCACCATGGATTTATAAAATCTTATATAAATGATGTAAAAAGAAGTCCACTATTCAATAAATCACCAATACTACTTCCTGCAGCCTGGGGAGTTTTTCTTAGAGATATGGTTATAAAAACTGGGTGATTTCATTGAGCTGAACCTGGCGAGCTAGAGAAATCCTGGTCCCAAGGTACACTGTGGCTGTCAACACTGTGAACTTCCTGCCAAGCTCAGTGAGTTTTATTTCTGGTGCATTATTTGGGTTACTGCCATATGTTTGATAGATAGACCTGATCAGCATTATCTAATCTCAACAGAACAGCTTCTCCTTAATCTCCCGTACCAGTGTCAACTAAGAAACCACACAGTTGTGCTAAGTCTGAGCTTTCCAGACAATTTATTGCAGCCTAATTCATTTCTTCATCATTCTTAAATTATTTCTTTAAAAGAGAATAACAAAGGAAATACATGAGAGATTAAAAAAAAAAAACCCACTATAATCTCCACTGAGGGAGAGGTAGAGATAGAGAGTAAAAATGTGTGTGTGTGTGTGTGTGTGTGGCGGGGGGCGGGGGGAACCTAACATTTACTAACGGGGAGAGGGGCGGTACCTAACATTCACTAAGCATCTACCATATCCCAGGCACCATAATTCACTCTTAAATATTTGGATGCACTAATGTCAATATTAAACATATAAAAATAACTATCAATTGTGGATACCTAAATTCATATCCATGTTTATTTACTTCAAATTTAGTTAGTAAAACACATAGGTGACTTTGAGTTTCAGTCAGAAGATGTAAAAAGCTGGAAAAGACATCATTCCCATTCTTACGACAGGAAAAAGCTAGACAAACTTCAAATAAATGACTTTTCTTGATCCCATCAAATAACTGAGGTCACAGGGCAAACAACCAACCTAAGAGATAGATGATTGCAGGGAGAAAACAGGACCTGAGCATTTGCTTATGTGAAGCAGACACCATCAAACACCAAATAAACAAGTAAGAAGATTAAACCAGAAATTTTAACAAACCGTAAAGTCAAGTGCGGGCTAGCTGGGAGAATGCAAAGACCACCCTGGAGACCACAGACAATGTCCTTGCTGGATTTCTCTCCAGGAACCCTACCAGGCTTTAGGGTGACCAAGATCCTGTCCTGGTTTACCTAGGACTGAAGGGGACCCCAGGATGGGAGACTTTCAGTTTTATAACCAGGATAATGAGGCAACCTTCCTAAGATTTCATAGGAAAGATGGTACAGAAACCCAAGAAAGCTTCTGTACGCTGCTGCTTGGGGGAGAACAGCAGCTACTGCCCATTTGGGCCCCGACCAAGTTGGGGAAGGCAACAGAGGCACTGTCAAACTCCTCCGCCTCCAAGACCCATCTTCTCTTTTTCCCTGCACTAAACCTAGCTTTGTGTGCAGAATAAACGTGTGCTTTAAAAAATCCATGGGCATTTTACATCTGAAAAATGCTCTTATAAACAAAATCATGGGAAATGTTTTTCCTGAATAGATTAAAATCAATTCTCTCCCAAGGTAACTTCCTGAAACAGAATATAACAGTAAACAATAATGCAAATACTATCTTCCCCAAATTAATTTTATTTCCCTAACGCTTTTACTGCTCTCAAATAGACAAAGAACACAGTTTTCACCTAAAACTTCTCCTTATACTGCAAATTTTGAAGGCCAAAATTTTAACAAGGGAATTCAAATTATCACATGTACAAAGATTAAATGATGGCACCTCTAACTTCCTGAGCTCCATAGGACAATCTTATGACTCCGGTTCAATGGTAAATGTCCTTGATATTTGTCTTTCCTTTATCCATGACCCTGAATTTTAAGAAATTAAGACTTCATTTTTAAAAATATTAAGAGAAATCATTATAGGAGAGAAATATATAACATATAATGTGTTTAAAATCTATTTATTGTTTTTTATTGTATTGTTTCCTGTACAGGTAATGCCTTTCTCCTAAATAATAGCATAATCTATGTATTGAAACTTAATTTCAGGCAGTTTCTCTTCCATTTAATTTATCAACTTAGACATCCCTTAATTAATCCTGGCCATTCTTGTCTCTACGGACATTATGAGTACAGGAGGGAAAAAAACAATAAAAATATTTACAAGTCACCTTAATTAAAAATGCATGTGATGTAGAGAGTGGTTCTGACAGTAACCCTGTCTGTCTACTGGTAGTGGTGTCCTGGATGCAATTGGCACATCTCTTTCAGCTTTGTCTTCGGTGACATCACAGTGGCAGACTGAAAACAGCCACAAAGGGAGTAGTTACACCATGGAAAATGGCAAATGCTACATAGAGAAATATTAACATGTAAATGTTGCTTAATGGGTATCTCTAAAACACATGCTTCCTCTAGAAGGTAGGAGTAGAAGCCATGAAGGAGCTATAGAGAGGGAGATGGACATGGGTGTCACTACTGGCAGATCGTTCTAGTGCTGAACCCTTCCTGGAGTATTTTTCACCCTAGTTAATGATGAGTCATAAATTATCTCCCATAAATCTTTTCTTTTTCTAAAATGGTCTACCTCTTTAAAATAAGGACTATAGTAGATTAATTATTGCTCCCCAAAAGATATGTCCACATCCAAATCTCTGGAATCTTTAAACGTGTCCTTACAGGAAACGTGGTCATTGTAGATACAATTAGTTAAGGAATTTGGGATGAGAGCATCCTGGATTACCTCGCTGAACTCTAAAGCCAATGACAAGTATTCTTATAAGAGACAAGAAGAGAAGACACAAAAAAAAGTTCATGTGACGGTGGAAAACAGAGATTGGAGCTGTGTGGCCACAAGCCAAGGAAGCAACAAACACATGGGCCATCAAAAGCTAGAAGAGGCACAGAAGGATTATCCTTCAGAGTTCCCAGTGGGAGTATGTCCCTACTGACACTTTACTTCAGATTCTGGCCTCCAGAACTGTGTGAGAATAAATCTAAGTTCTTCTAAGTCACTGTTTGTTGTAATTTGTTGTGTCCTAGGAAACTAGGACAAAGACCCACAAGAATTAAGATTTATTCTAATTATTTCTTTAAGACATATACTATCAAGACCCACTAATTCAAAAGATATGACAGACATATATCCTCTTCCATCCTCTACCTTTGCATGTATTTCCTCTACGAGATAGCTCTGACACTCATCTGTCCTTAATATGGGCATTTCATGAGCAACTTACTTTCTGTATCTGCTCTCTAGTTCATCTTTTACATATGGCTGAAATGAATCATTTAATCTGGCATTCTCCTCACCCCCCTTCTCAGCAAATGTTTTTTTCCCCTCCTAATATGAGATATTCTCAGCAGCTAACAGGGTGTGATCAGTGTGATCATAGCAAAGTGTGGCAATTTAAACAGTAGAGAAATATCACTAAAAGAGTAAGACAGAAATATCACTTTAAAGAGAAAATGCCAAACATTGTCAAATACAAGCTAAAGAAAAAGTGTGATATGAGCCATAAGACTACAGCATTGTCAGGAGACTATGAAAAAGAAAAAAAAAACAAAACAACTTTCTATATGTTGCATGCAGTGCAGCTTCCTACTTCTTCAATCTTCATTGGCATTTTCATCCTCATTCTTTTTACTTCCAGGCACAGTAACTGTTTATACTCCTGGATACCCGCAGCTAAAATTAGTTTAGATTGACTTGGCAATTCACATAACAGTATGAGTGGCTATGTACTACATTTTAGCTTTGGACTCAGGAGTTCTACCAATAATCTGTCCATTTTTAAGAAGTCTTATGCATGAAGATTTTTACTTCCACAAATAATAGAAAGGAATCTAAACAATCCACAACAGGAGAATTATTAATTAATCTCTAATACATGAATTTGATAACTACTAAGTAGCCACAAAGATGGTATTTATGAAGGCCATGTAGTAACATAAAATACACATGTAATCCTTAACATAATAACAACTGAAAAGAATAGGGTATACATTTGTAAAGAATTTAATGTGTATGAAATATTAGTTTTATATTACACTAAAACTAGCACAAATTTAACAATTTAAAACAGTACTCATTTATTATCTTCATATTTCTATAGGTCACAAGTCTGGGGCTCAACTGGGTTTTCTGCTTAGGGTCTTATGAGTTCAAAGTCAAAGGTCTCATGTGATTAGATCAAGTTCATCAAGGTAATTCCATATCTTAATGTCAACCGACTTGGGATTTAATTAAAACTGCAAAGTCCCTATACAGCAGTAGCACTTAGATTTGTATTTAACTGAATAACCAAAGAATGGGAATCTTAGCAGGATCATCTTTAGAATTCATTATTCTTCCTTCCTCCCTTCCTCCCTTCCTCCCTTCCTCCCTTCCTCCCTTCCTCCCTTCCTTCCTTCGTATCTCTCTATCATCTACCTATATCTACCTATATCTACCTATATCTATCTATCTATCTATCTATCTTCTATCTATCTATCTATCTATCTATATATCTGTCATCTATCTATCTATCATCTATCAATGTATGATGGTTAATTTGATGTGTCAACTTGACTGGCCAAGAGATGTCTAAATAGCTGGCTAAACATTATTTCTGGGTTTGTATGTGAGGCCATTTCTGGAATAGATTAGTATTGGAATTAGTGGACTGAGTAAAGCAAATGGCCCTCTTCAAGGTGAGTTGGTTTCATCCAATCCATCAAGGGCCTGAACAGAAAAAGGTGGAGGAAGGTTGAATTTGTTCTCTCTATCCTTGACTACTTGAGATAGTGCTTCTTGCCCTCAGTGCTCCTATTTCTCAGGATTTCAGACCTGGACTAGAATTTACACCATTGGCTCTCTGACTCTCAGAACTTTCAACTACACCGCTGACTTCCTTGGGTCTTCAGCTTGCACAGGGCAGATTGTGGGACTTCTTAGATTCCATAATAGTGTGTACCATTATCTTATAATAAATCAATCATCTATCTATCTATCTATCTATCTATCTATCTATCATCATCTGTTTATCTATCTATCATCTATCTCTCCATAAAAGGAAGGACTGCCCATGCAAAATTTGATTCAGACAGTAGGACTAATGATGCCAAACATGCATATATTTTATAAAAGAGACTAAAATAATAAATTTTATGTATGTATATAATGGTTAGGGGAGGGTAATTTATTTACTTATTTATTTGCTTCCTCTTTTTTAAATATTTCATTATATTTTCATATTACTTGCATAAATGGAAACTGAGCTGATTTTATTTCATCTCTTTCTAACTTTTCATCTTCCAAGTGTCTCCATCAGTGACATGTTTGTTTTCTTCTCAGTCCTCTAGCTGTTTTGTCCTAGAGTTCTCAATTTTCTATTTCTCTTTCTCTTTTCCCACATTCAAGCTGTCCCACATACAACCAAATCTTCTTTCATAACAGATTCAATCCATTGCAATACTCTCTGCCCAACTCCAGGCTTTCAGCCACTCTCATCAGAAAGCATTTAACAGACCTACATACTCTATATATTTCCACTAGAGTCTTATTTCTCCTATGTTACTTCAAAATTCCCTCCTCAAAACATACCTTTGCTTTTTGTTTTCTACTAATTCAAATTTGGAACCACTGTATGTCTCACTATTCCATTTATATAATTTTTCTTCAACTTCTTATTTTAAAAAATTTCCCCATTTCAAATTCTCTGCTTTGGCCAAGAAAGCTTTGCTGGGTTCTCCTCTGGGCTCTGTACCCATCCATCTGACTTCTTCTTTTTCAAAGGTTTTTCTTGGCACTTATTTCCATGGAATTTCTTAATATAATAGTAAAGATCAATGGGAGAAGGTATTTGAAGGCATGTAGCTATTATGTAAGATATTGTTATAAAATAGCATAGTCATTAAAAATATTATGGTTGATGGGAAAGTTCAGAATTCTTAAAACTAATTTTTCCAATTTTTAAAAATCAGAAGATCGTGTTCTAGAAATAATAGATTAGTAAAGATAATATCAGTCACAGACAAAATACTAGAAGAAATTATGACACTCGTGATTTTTCTTTTGTCACTAAAGATAAGATATATGATCATAGAAGCAATAAGAATGTCATTCTAAACTAACCATAGTTTTTTCAGCTTTATTAAGGTATAATTGGCAGAATTAACCATATTTTTGATAGATTTCATTAGCCTTTATCAGGGAAATGCTTTCAGAAAGGTTCAAGGCAAAGAATCTCATGATATCATTGTAGATGAGACCGAGAACTGTGAGCTGTATGTTAATAAAGTAGGTAAATTCATAGGTCATGGAATAACTGCATTCAAGAATCTTAATTAAGATAGAGGTAAACTTGAAGAGAAGGTCTGACAGGCATGCCACAGACTGAATATTGGTTTTGTCCTCACTTAAAATGTTTATCAATGATTTAAACTCATTTAAATTCAGAAGGCATTTTTACCAAATTTGTCGATTAAAATAGCTGGAAAAATGTAATAAGACAATGAGTAGCAGCAAATGATCAAGTTCCTGGAAACTAAAATTTCAGGCTGATATCAAGGTGAAACTAGACAGAGACAAATATGGATCTTTCACTCCAGTTTATTTCACCATGGGTGAGACATAACAAATGTTCACATTAAAAAACAACAATATGAACAAAAGTTTATGTTGACTGCATTGGCAAGCTGAGCCATAAAGTCATATGAATACAAAAAAAAAAAGTATGTATTATTTCAAGGTGGATTATAGATATATGGGAGTGGTACTATGCCAAGCAAGTAAATATTCTCTCTCCCCCTTGAACCAAATGAAATATGGATCCAAAAGCCATTTCAGATTCCGGATGCGATGTTTTAATGAGAGGAATAGATACTCTGAAGAGTAGGCCAAGCAATATTATTGAAAGTAACTGTATGAAAAACATGACAAATGAGGGGTACTTTGAAAACAATGGGGTGTTTGCCTTAGAGAAGACATGATTAAGAAAGGAACATGGTAGCCATGGTCATACACTGAACAGGAGCTCAGGTCAGGGCCTGTCGGGTGCAAATTACAAAGAGTTTGACTTACAAAGACTTTTCTAACTATTCAATTGCCCCCCGCCCCAAATAAAATGTGTCTTCTTGAGTAAGAGTAAGAATTCTCTTACCGGAAGTTTTCAGGCAGATGCGGGATAATTCCTTTTCCCGCAGTGTGTATTACATGTGGGGATCCCTGCATTTTGCTGAGAAAAGGAAGATAAAAGCTAATGTGTGCTGTTGCTCATAGAATCGTCTTTCTTCCCCATACCTGGATATGCACATCTACAATAAGCATGGACTGTGCATGTGGACAGACGATGTCACTGAAAAATGATAGGTTCGTTGACAGACGGTTTCACAAGTTGTGACGGATTGACAAAGTCTTGTAGACAACGATGTCATACAGTGTGGGTGCCTGAAATGCTGGGATGATAAACAAAGGGGTGTCATCACAAAAGGACTCTGTTCACTGCTAAAGAATGTCAAGTCAATCAAATGGGTCTTTTGTTAACGGAGTCTCTGTACTTTGCAGGCTCTTGTTATTACAGAATTCAAAACACGATGATGAGATTGGGAAAGTCAGAGAGGGGTGGACAATGCTGAGTGATGCCCAGCAGGTACTCTGCCTCTTTGATGCTAAAACAATTGCACAAAAAGCTGAGGAAAGAAACTTTCACACTTTCAATTTATTCTCAGGTCTTATAATGTTTTAGAATTACATTTAATATAGGAAAAATTGGTAACGGATGTATAGAACAAGATCATGGTTTTACTAATATTTTTCTTTAAAATGGCCCACAACTTCCAATATTTGAAAAGCAGTAACTTCACATCAATTTACTCCTTGAGGTTCATCATATTATATCTATCATATTATTGATTTTAAAGTATGGCATCTGTCATTTCTTAAATATAAGTGAAGATAAATATAGTTGTTATCTTTCTTAAAACTCCATATTCTATAAAAATTGTCAAAAGTAAGGATGAATGCAAAGATTAGAAGAAAAACACTAAAATCAATTCTGAGGTCACTAAACACTCAGACATTTAAAAATAGTAACTTTTCATGAATTTGGAGTTAACCAATTTAGAAAATATAATCATTCCAAGGCTGAATGTACAAACAGAGCTTCTGAGTGTTATTAAAATATAAACTCTATAATATATTAACATATTTGCTTTGGGATAATAATACCAATAACAATGGAGACACATTATTCATTATAATATTGGTTAGGAGTTTGTTATACGGAAGGCAATAGTGCTAGACACTCATAAAATTTTAGATCTAGAGAATAAAGATCATTTAGAATATTTCTTTAGTCTTTAGATTTGGAAACTGAGACCCAGAGAGGTCCAGCCTCTGGCAAAGCCTATGCAGCTGGCTACTTTGGGGTGAGGCCCAGAACCCAGAATTCTCAGTTC
This sequence comes from Eonycteris spelaea, assembly GCA_003508835.1. Lineage (NCBI taxonomy): Eukaryota > Metazoa > Chordata > Mammalia > Chiroptera > Pteropodidae > Eonycteris > Eonycteris spelaea. Next base: position 14,200,691 of record PUFA01000028.1, on the reverse strand, counting down.
ATGTCAAATAATCTGTATATCACACAACAGGATAAATGAAACCCAGAGTAAATTAACTCAAGAAATACTGTAATGAGAGCTTGATTTATACAGTGAACCGCACTCAGCCCTCGTGGGAGAAGTAAGTATGCCAAAAAGCTTAGCACTTTTCTTAAAGAAATCAACAGTCAGTTCAGAAGACATGCCTGAAAACCTAAAAATCAACACAAGGCTTAAAACATGATTCAAGATAGTAATATAGGGATAAAAGTACATGACTAGTGGGCTTATTAACATTTATACAATACATGATTCAGGAACACCAAGGAGACAGAAGGAGTGAAAGTCGAATTGGAGCTTGGAGAATGGTAGGATTTAAAGAGAGAAAACAGGGAAGATAATATTACAGGAAGATGAACTGATGAGTAAATACAAATCACATCCATATCCATAAAGTACTGCCCCCCAAATAATGAATGTGTTATCATTTGTATGAGGTGAGAGATACTATCTCTAAACGTGATTTTCATTTAAGGAGAGCAATTATGTGTCTAATATCTATACTGATTGAGTTCAGAGGGAACAACCAACAAAGAAGGAACTATTAAGTCAATGCTTTACTTATTTATTTTTACCCTGATAGCCTTTCTTTTCACAAAGTAATTGAAACAGCTTATGAAAATACATACAAAAATCATGTAAACTAAATTACCAATGGAAATAATTAACCCAGAAGTAAGAGGAAGACTAGCCAATAGAGAAGCAAAGTATACAAGACTGAATAACTGTTCACTAGAGGCACAGATTTGACTAGCAGATACATATCCATTATTTAAAAACAGATCTGTAATTCTGGAGAGGAATTTTGCCCTTGTGTTTGCTTAAAGAAGTCTCCCGATGATGTACAAGTGATGGTCTTGACTCCAACTCCAAACCTTTAGTTATATAAATAATTCCACATAGCTGTTCTTCTAATGTCCCTAAGTGTAGGACAAGAATATTATGCTCACACACAACCTGCTAAAAGCAATTCTATGAGGGGCCTCAAGTGGTGTGCCCTGCATGCCCTCTGATGATCAAAACGTATTAATACAAGTAAAATTTCTAATACATACAGAAATGAATGGACTATATACTCTTCAGTTTACACTCATTCAAGCATTCCACAATTTTATTGAGCCCTTATTATGTGACAATCACTAGGCAGATAGCAGTGAATACTATCTATTGAGGGAATGCAAATAATAATAAGTAAATGAACAAGTAAAATAAATGTTAATGTTATGAATGCTACGGAAAAATCTAAACCAGGGAGGTGATAGAGGATGTGAGGGAGTGGGCATTGCTACACTAGAAAGAGTCCACATGAAGGCATTTCTCACATGACAGAGACATGATTGAGATGAAGAAGGAAGCTATAGAGGTGTCTGAGAGAAAAGTGGGCATAAGAAACAGTGCAAAACCCCTAAAATGATAGTCTGTTTAAATAACAGCAGGAAGACCAAAGGTTGACCTCTTCATAAACATTATTTTTCAGACATGGGCCCTGATGAGGACTTACAGAAGATAGTTTCAAGGTTATAGTCTCTGATAACTTGTAGTGGAAATATGCTCAGTTCCAGGTTGAAGAACATTCCACATTCTTGATAATCAGCCAAGTAGAGGACAGAGTGAGGGTTAGGTGGGCCTACAACACTGATGGATGGGGACATTACCTTCTGAAGAAGAAGTTCTGTGTCTTCTTCAATATATAAATAAATGGGTGGGGTAGCAGGAGAGTGCCAGACTACATGTGCCATAGAGCAAGGCCAACAGTATTTTAGTTAAAAAAAAAAAAAACACAAAACAAAAAAAACTCTCATGCTTTAAAATCACATACACAGCCATAGACAACTCTCCTACAATATCCAAAGACTGTCTCAGTTTTGCTTCCTGGTGAATCTTCCAGGATTAACTGACCACAAATTACAGCCCAAGGTTACTGATCTAGAGGATAGAATCATTTACTGAATATAAGCTAACTGAATGCCGTGGGCCTCTGTCAAAAATGTTGAGTTCGATTTTAAAGGCATTTTTTCTGGCAAAATAAAATAACATAAAATAATAGTGCGCATGTTGTTTCTTTTGGACATTTTCAGGTATTCATAAAACTATGGAATTATAGGTGATTTATACTTTTAATTTCAAAAGCAGGGGGTATATATCCAGGACATTGAAAAACAGTATCAAATTATTTTGACATATAAGCAAAAAAAGAAAGAGGAGGAGAAAATTATATTTTGTTTTATGCCACTGAAAAATTTTTAAAGAGGCCATCGTCACAACTGTCCTTCATCTTCTAGAAGATATTAAGATGCAGATACTTTAAGATTATCAGTAACTGGATCCATCTGAGTGTAATATAATCCAATTCCTAAGAAAGGCTGAAGAAACATTAATAAAAGCTGCATATAATATTGTACTGGTCATGAAATTTTTTTCTCCAAGGTGACAGAGAATATATCAGTTTAATGAATTACCTTGGCCTAAAACCTACCTACCCTGGAAGTTGCTAATTTGTGTGTAAGAGAGTAGGTTTGTAATTTTTAACAAAAAGAAAATAGTCATGGAGATTAGATGTGAATTTTGAGCTTACAAATTAAGGCTATTCAATGGAAATTTATGCAATCTTAATTTATAAATTTGACAACAATAAAATATTGTGTAAAATTAAGCAAACAGTTGCTTGGTCAGCCAATAAAAAAGCAAGGTTAGAATACCCATCTCTGGATCATACTTAATAGAGCTCTTTAGTAAGGTGATAGAATCTTCTTTGTTCTCCTGGGATCAATAGATTATGGCAGAGGGAGAAAGGAACGTATTAAAAACAATTTCTCTAAATACTTTGATTAGACTTTACTATCTAATTTCTTTTAGCAAAGATTAAGTGATTTACTCTGGATTTTTAGTGACAAGTGATTAAACCTGGACTTCTCAAAGCACCGATAGATTCTGTCTCTGAACCCTTACCAGAAAGAGCAGTTAAGATTTAAACTGCAGGTAATGCTCTGGGTTTTCTGTCCACATTCTTGCTACGCTGTTTGGAGGGGTTTCCCCCAGTACTGAACAAGTTGTTCACAAGACCTTCACTTGACCTTCAGCAGAACATCTTCCAGGGCAATACCAGTCACAGAGATCTGGAGGATGACTTGGGACTCTAAAGGTTGATCACACCACTGAAGAATGAATCACCTGTCAGGGACTGGGCTGGCCATATATCAAAAGTAGATGATTTTATATACAATTTATGCTGAAGGATGTGAAAGATCAGCAAAAAAAGATCAGCTATCTTAACAGCATATTTTTATTGGAAAGAGCTGTTTCTGTCTTCCACTGCTGGCTCAGAGGAGCCTGGAACTTACCCAAGGCCTCACAGTTACAACTCCGTGAAGATTCTCTCTTGTCAGTGCCACAGGAGCCATCATCTACATATTCATGTCTTTCTAGGCATCGATTGCTCTACTACTAACTGAACTGAGCAAACTCTACCCAAGCACTGGCTCAGTGTGGGCACTGTCTTTGGGAGTGGACCCTCTGAACTACAGAGAGCATGTAACCTGTGCTTGCCATTCAGAGTTAGCAAGCATTTTCGGAGCAATGGCTATGTATAGCGCAGACCCTACTTTTTTATAGTAAGTTTTTCATTGATTCTCACAAAGATCCCATGAGGTGGTTATTATTGTCTAATTATTATTATTATTATCCCATTTTCTCTATGAGACAATTTGGATTCAGTGAAGTTTAAGTGATTCATCTGTGGTCACATAACCAGCCTTCAGACTCCAAGTCAGGGCCTTCCATTGCTTCATATCTGTTTACTCTGTGTGGCTACTAAGATATCCCCTCTTCTCTATGACCTTGTTGCCCAAGTGTAACCCAGGGACCCCATTGCTGCATCACCTGGGAGCTTGTTAGAAACTAGAGTCTCAGGCCCTACCCAGACCTATTGAATCAGACCCTCCATTTTAACAAGCCCCCCAGACAGCCTGTCTGCATGCTGAGATCTCAGCAGAACTGCTCCATGAATCATCTAGGGCAGCTGAGAGCAAGCAGCTCCTGCTACAGAACTGCTCTGGCTCCAATCTTCGGGATAAAGTTCTGTAGAGCAGGTCCCCAATCTCTTGGTCACAGACTGGTACCAGTCTGTGGCGGGTTAGGAACCAGGCCATACAGTGGGAGATGAGTAGTAGGCAAGTGAGCAAGAGAAGCTTCATCTGTATTTGCAGCCTCTCCCCAGCGCTAGCATCACTGCCTCAGCTCCACCTCAGATTAGCAGATATTAGATTCTCAGGGAGCACCAGTCCCTGGTGCCAAAAAGGTTGGGGACCGCTGCTGTAGAGGGAAAACTAATTTGACTCCATAAATTTTGATTTGTAAGCGCCAGAGCAGCTGATCACAAAGTGATTTCACCTAGAAGGCTTTCCTATCACAGACATTGAATAAAATTATATTTCCCACCTAGACCTTACATTCAATGATTCAGTTGAGCAAATATTCATCATTGTCTGTTATTTGCCAGGCAGTGAGGGAGGTGCAGATCTCAGTGATTTCCCAGGCAAGGTGGCTGTCCATGCTACTCCCTGCTTATTGTGATTCAGCCACCTCCTGGTTTTAAAGTTGCATGTTTATAATAAAATCACATTTACAGCTCACTCAATGCTTCTTTCTTGTTGATTTATACAGTCAACAAATATTTAGAGTATACAATGAACTGTAGAAGTTCATTATGTTTACACATACTCAGCTTTAACACTGAAGTATCTCCAGAAGTAACTCTTTACATTTTTAAAAATAATCTTTTGTTGTTTTAAAGCATTGGTAAATTTATCATGGATTTTATGGCTAATAGAGTTCTTCCAATTTAGTATTTTAAAACTTTTTACCAATTTTTTCCTTGGAAATGTCTCAGAGGAGTAAACTTAGGAAACAAAGGCTGAAACTTCTTAGGATTTATTGTCTCCATAATAATATAACTTGTATGATTTTCAAAATCAACAGAGAAAAAGACAGCAATTTGATAGTAAAAATTTAATAATATTTAATTTATTCAATTTTATCCCAGGACTGACTGACCTTTTATGCACCGATTCTGTTAAACTTATCTGACACTAAATACATGATGAATTTTAATGTTTCAGGTTCCCCTTTTACATTCATTTGCCAAATCAAAAAGTGTCATCAAAGTCATTTTCTGTAAACTCGGTTTCTTTACGGGAAGTTATATCTCTAAAAATCCCATGAGAGACTGACCCACTGTAGAGAAAAGCATCTCATCACGTAATTTAATTTAGTTAATGTTAATCATCATTTTCCAGAAACAAACCAAAAGGGTGTGTGTGTGTGTGTGTGTGTGTGTGTGTGTGTGAGAGAGAGAGAGAGAAGAGAGAGAGAAGAGAGAGAGAGAGAGAGAGAGAGAGAGATTGATTTATTGTAAGTAATTGGCTCACGTGATTATAAAGCTGTTAAGTCCAAATTCTGCAGCGTGGCCAACACCTGGAGACCCAGGAGAACAGAAGTTCTAGGTCAAGTCCAAAGGTAATCTGCTGAGACAATTCTCTCCTGCTGGGAGAGGCTGGTCTTTTTGTTCTAATCAGGCCTTGAACTGATTGGATGAGACCCATCCACATTTGGGGAGGCAATTCGCTTTACTCAGAGCTTACCAATTTAAATGTTAATCTCATCCCCAAATACCCTCTGAGTTGACACATAAAATTAACTAACTCAATAGAGTATTATAAGATGCAAAACCTTGAGGCACAGAGTCTATTTCCTCTTAGTTCTGCACTGTAGGCTGACTCAACCTTTGCTTTTAGAGTCATTAGACACAGAGGACTTAGGCTAACAAGTATGGTTCATGCCACTTTGATAGATGTTTAAAATAACTTTTCTTAAAAGGTCATCAAGCCCAAGAAGTTTATAAGAGGTAATTATTTTTTAAATCAAATTCATAATTAATCAATTAAGTGCAACTAATTGTACAGTTCTAAGAGTTTGCATAAATGCATATAACCTTCATCTCAGTTGTTTCCATCACTCCGAAAAGTTCTTTATTTATTGACCATGTTTTCTTCTGCCAGGTATCATGTTTAGTGACGCATAATATGTTTTAATGCTCATTGAATGTTTTGAAGTAGGTAATAATGGTCCCATTCTAAAATAAAGTAGGAAGTGTTTTGGAGATCACAGCTTTCACCCAGTCAGCCAGTTACTTATTAAGAATGCTGGGATTCCAGCCTGGGCATGCCTGACTCCAGTTCTTTAACCACTGTGCACGAACTCCCAAATACTTCAGCACCACAACTTTCATTTGCAACATCACATCTAACCAGTTCCACAGGCAGGCCACACTCAGCATTCCGCTTCCTCCGTTTACTCTCTTATGTAGTTATTATGCACTGGTCGGCAAATCTTACTTGGTTATAAGCTCTGACAAGGATGAGATCTGTATCATGTTAATTTCTTCTATCTCCTTGACCCCACAGACTATCCAGTCATCTGCACAGTAGCAATTCAATAAATATTTGCTAAATATGTAGAACACAGTGTTATAATTTTGTATATCTCTAGCTTTTGTAAGTCTCTCAATATAAGTTTTCCTGTTTACAAATGATATTGAAAAACATTTTAATTGGTCTTATCGAGTGTCTGGATGGAGGCAGCACTGCAAATTATAGACACGTGTTCTTTAAAAAAAAGACAGAATAATCTCAAGCTTAACTTGGAATAATAAGAAATAACAAATAGAATCTCCAATTATTGAGCATTTACTACCTAACAGTTTCTGCTAAGTAATTTATTTGTTTATCCCCACATAGCAGTAAAAGCAGTCTTTAAAATAGACATCTTGAGGAAATTTTCTCTTATTCATGTTTTTAGTTTCTTCATCTTTGCAATGGGATTAACATAATACCTACATAATTCATGAGAATTAAACAATTGAAAATCTTTAGAAAAGTGCCTGGCACATATAAGGCAATTTTTTGTTATTATCTCATTTAAAATTTTTAAAGTAACCGATTAAAACCTAGATCTCCCTTTTCTTAATAAATTTATAAAATCAAGGATAATATTGTGGTTCATACCCCACAGGAAATTTAAGTAAAACTTCAGAATAATTTTTCCCTTAACAGACTGTTGACAGAATCACAATATCATACCCATGTATAAAATACCTCCTGAACCACAGAACTGCACTAAATGTAAAATAATTCCACTAACAGAGTTAAAAACCTGTGTTGAAATGCTCTTCGAAGCAAGCATTATTCATAATATGCAAAGGTGGAAAAAACCCAAATATCTGGTCTACTCATACATTGGAATATAATTTGTCAATAAAAAGAAATAGAATATCAGCATTCAAACCACAACATGGATGAACACTGAAAGCATAATGCTAAGTGAGAGAAACCTGATCCTGATGTAGAATGCCATATACTGTACAATTACATTAATATGAGATGTTCAGAATAGGCAAATCTATAGAAAGAGAGAATGGATGAGTGGTTGCCTAGGGCTAGGAAGGATGGGGCCTGATGGAAGGTGATAGCTAAATGGTATGGGGTTTCGTTCTGGGATAATGAAAATATTCTAAAATAGATTGTGGTTATAGGTGCACAACTTTGGGACTATACTAACATCGTTGACTTTCATACTGTAAATGCATCAATTGTATGGTATGTAACTTATATCTCAAAATTATTATTTAAAACCCCAGAAATACAAGAATATAGAAAGTTTGAAAGTAAAAGAATAGAAAAATATAAACCTTACAAACACAAACTAAAAGAAAGTTGGCAAGAGCTATACCAATTAGGCAAAGTTGATTTTAAAAGTATGTTTTTAGTAGAGATAAAGAGGGACACATAAGTATGATGAAGGTATCATTCTACCTAATAATATCACAGTTTTAATCTGTATACAGCCAGTGGCACAGCTTCAAAATATGTAAAGAAAAAAATTGATAAAAATGAAAGGAGAAATAGATACTCCACCTTAAAATGAAACTTAACAGTACTTCTCTCAGTAGCTGATAAACAAGCTTACACACACAATTAGGAAGACTATAAATAGAATAACACATAAACAAATTTGTCAAACTGACATTATAGAACACTGTGACCAAAAATAGTGGAAAATATTATTTTCAAGTATGCAGTAGAACATTTACCAATACTATCTACATGGCACACTATTATGCAAGCATAAACAAATTTTAAAAGTCAACATATTTAGAGTATTTTTCTGCACAATAGAGTTAAGCTTGATATGATTAACAGAATCAAAATCAGAAATCTCCAACTGATTGGAAAGTAAGCACACACATTTGGATTTCACTATTTCAGTAATAAGAATGACATTGAGAATTAGAAAAATTATGAACTGAAAATGAAGATATGACATATTAAAAGAAAGTTATGCTAAAGAAATGCTTAGAGCGAATTTTAACTTTAAAACCTCGTGTTAGAAAAGAAGACAAAATAGGTAACTTAAATTTGCATATCAAGAAAATGAAATAGATAAAGCAAATCAAACCAAAGAAAGTATAAGGAAATAATAAAAATGCCTGCATCCTAAAAATGTCATATGCATTCAAAAAGAGTGAATGTAAAATGTTTGGATGATCTATGTCAGAAACATAGTTAAGATGCAATAAGCATTAGTTATTTATTTTTATTGTTAGCACAGGGACAAGAAGAACTGAAAGGTCCATCTCATTCCTCTTATGGGGCAACAGTTTCATTTGACAAAATCTGTCTTCCTGTTATAGTCTCCTTCTTTTGGAGAGAAATCAGCTAGTAAAACTTCTGGTAGAAATTCCAGGTGGGAATCTGGCTGGAGAGTGGGGAAGGAGCCAGTGCAGCTAACATTGACTGCATCATCCCACGTTCCAGACACTCTGCTAAGCACACCGCCTGTGTGTGTTTATTCCATGCCTACAGGAACTTGGAGAGGTAGAGATTAATGTGCACATTTCACAGGTCCAGCCACTGAAGTTCATGGAGGTATGGCATCTAACCCAAGTCATACACCTCATGAGGGGAGAGCCGGGATTTAGACCTCAATCAGCCTGAGCCCAAAACCAGCATGTGCATTCAATTGCATAATCAAAATGGCCCTTCATCTATGGGGTAAATCAGCTGTCCCCAACCTTTTTGGCACCAGGGACCAGTGCTCCTATGAGAATCTAATTCCGGATGATCCGAGGTGGAGCTGAGGCAGTGCTGAGGTGGTGATGCTAGCGCTGGGAAGTGGCTGCAAACACAGATAAAGCTTCACTGGCTCACGGCCACTCACTCACCTCCTGTTTTGTGGCCTGTTCCCTAAGAGGCCACGGACTGGTATCAGGAGATCAGACTGGTATCAGGAGATTGTATAGTGTTTTTCTTTCTTCATCTGACTTATTTCACTTAGCATAATACCCTCAAGGCTTTTTATTTATTTATTTATTTATTTTGCTAAATCCACGTACTGTCTCCCACAGTAGAAATTGTTGCATCTATGCTTTTCAGGGATATTGGCCTGTAGTTTTTCTCGTAGTGTCCTTAACTGGCTTTGGTATAAGAGTTACAGTGCAGCCTCATAAAGTAAGTTTGGTAGTGTTCTCTCCTCCTCAAATTTTTGGAAGAGTTTGAGAAAAATTGGCGTTAATTCTACTTTAAGTGTTTGGTAGAATTCATCTGAGGAGACATCTGATCTCTGGCTTTTTTTTTTTTTTGTAGTTTAATAAAGGAGGACTATTTTTTTATTGAGGTAAATTGAAATATCATGATATTCGTTTCAGATGTACAATATAATGATTTGATATTTGATATATTGCAAAATGATCACCACAATAAGTTCATTTAACATCTGTCACCGTACATAGTTACAAAAAATTATTTTTCTTTTGACGAGAACTTCAAGATCTACTTTCCTACCTATTTGCATATATCCAATACAATATTATTAACTATAGTCATAGTAATTAAGTTTACTAAGGTAACATTGGTTAATATAATTATATAATTTTCAGGTGTACATTATAATTTGACATCTGTATATTCTATTATGTGTTTACCACACAAAGTCCAGTTTCCTTCAGGTACCATATATTTCATTCTCTTTACCCACTTCACCCTCCCCCTACCCTTTATATTTGACCCCCTTTACCCCATCTACCTCCCCCCTCTGACTCTACCTCCTACCCTCTGGTAACCACTAGTCTATAGTCCATGTCTATGAGTCTCTTGTTCATTTCTTGCTGTTAGGTTTATATCCCATATATAAGTGATATCATATGATTTCCAGCTTTTTCTATCTGGCTTATTTCACTTAGCATAATTATCTCGAGGTCCATCCATGTTGTCACAAATGGCAGTAGTTCATCTCTGTTTATGGCTGAGTAATATTACATTGTATATATATGTACCACAGCTTCTTTAGCCAATCATCTTTTGTAGGAAACTTTGGTTGCTTCCATGTCCTGGCCACTGTAAATAATGCTGCTATGAACATCGGCGAGCAAATATCTTTTTGAATATGGGTTTTCAAGTTTTGGAGGTAAATACCTAGTAGATGCATTGCTGAATCACATAGCAGACCAATACTTTTTTTTGAAGAACCTCCATATTGTTTTCCATAGTGGTAGTACCAATTCGCAATCCCACCAGCAGTGTATAAGAGTTCCTTTTCCTCCGCATCCTCTCCAGCATTTGTCTTTTTGATTATAGCTGTTCTAACAGGTGTGAGATGGTATCTCATTGTGCTTTTATTTGCATCTCCCTAATAGCTAGCAATGTTGAGCATCTTTTCAAATATTTGTTGGCTATTTGTATGTTCTCTAGGGAGAACTACCTGTTCAGGTCCTTTCCCCATTTTCTGATTGGATCATTTGTTTTTTGTTGTTATTGAGTTGTATGAGTTCTTTGTGTATTTTGATATTAGGCTCTATTGGAAGCATTGCTTGCAAATATTTTCACATTCAGATCACTGACTCTTTACCTTGTTGACAGTTTCATTTGCTGAGCAGAAGCTTTTTAGTTTGATGTAGTCCCATTCATTTATTTTTAGCTTTTACTTCCCTTGCTTTTGAGGTCAAATTCATAAAATCCTCTTTAAGACCAATGTCCTTGAGTTTAGTTCCTATGTTTCCTTCTATGCATTTTATTGTTTCAGGTCTTATATTCAGATCCTTAATCCATTTTGAGTTAATTTCAGTGTGTAGTGATAGACAACAGTGTAGTTTCATTCTTTTGCAGGTGGCTTTCCATTTTTCCAGCACCATTTATTGAAGAGGCTTTCCTTTCTCCACTGTATATTTTTGGCTTCTTTGTCAAAAATTATTTGCCCATATAAATATGGGTTTACTTATGGACTCTCGATTATGTTCCGCTGGTCTGTATGTCTCTGTTTTGCTGCCAATACCATGCCATTTTGATTACTGTTGCTTTATAGTATATTTGAAGTCTGGCAGAGTGATGCCTCCAGCCTTGTTCTTTTTTCTGAGATGGCTTTGGCAATTAGGGGTCTTTGTGCTTCCATACAAATCTGAGAATTTCTTGTTCTATTTCTTAAAAAAAAAAAAAAAGCAGATGGGATTTAATGGGGATTGCATTAAATCTGCATAATGCTTTGGGTAATATGATCATTTTAACTACATTGATTCTTCCAATCCAAGAACACAGAATATCTTTCCATTTCTGTATCTTCTTTGATTTTTTTAATAGGGTCTTGTAGTTTTCATTATGTAAGTCCTTCATATGTTTTATTAAATTTATTCCTAGATATTTTATTCTTTTTGTTGCAATTCTGGCTTTTCTTTTCGAGGGGGGTTTTTGATTATTGCTTCAAGCTGCTTTGGTTTTGATTGGCCTCTGCAGATTTTTCTATTTCTTTATTATTTAGTTTTGGTAGGTTTTCTGTTCCTAGTAATTTTTCTTTTTTTTTTTTTTTTCAGAAAACTAGTTATCTAGTTTGTTGATGTATAATTGTTCACAATAGCCCCTTTTGATTTTTCATATTTCTGAGGTATTAGTTGGTTCTTTTTTAAGATTTCTATTTCTTTATTAAATTTTCTTGAGATTATCTCTGAAATTGCCATCATGATAGGTTGAAACTGGATTAGAATGCTGTTGCTGGGTCTGCAGGCTGTTACAGGTCTTTGGTTGGTGGGCTCAGGGGTCCCTATGTGGATGGGACTGTGTGGATGTCTCCAGTACCTGTTCAATAGGATTTTACTGGGACAAGGGTCTATTCAGGCCCATGGGTTGGATCCTCGGGCAATAGGCCCCTTACCAGATGTGCAGCAAGTATATCTCCCACCAGGTCTTGGAAGGGCTTCTGCTGGGCCACTGGATAGGTCTCTGAGTGAGCAGGACTGTTCCTGACCATGGCCGAGAGGTGTTGGAACTGAGTACCAGGGCTACTTCAGAGTTCACAGCCAACACTGAGGTCTACGGACCTCATTCTGGAGAGTGAATAGATGTATCTCTCCCCAGCCCCTGAGTAGGCTAGACTGCTCTATTTACAGTGGTTAGAGGGATGAGAGCCAAGGACAGGGTCGTTTCAGGATCACTTGAGGCACTGACAGGAATATCTCCTGCCAGGTCCCTGTGCTGGTAGGACTGCTCACAGACTATGGCTGGGAGGGGTTCCAGCTGAGTTAAGAGCCCTTTCAGGATCTCCAGAGCCAGAAACAGACTTTGGAAGACTGTAGCTGGGAGGGGTTGTGGCTGATTGCTGGGACCTTTCAGAATTTCTGGGACTGCATATAAGAGCGTATCCTGTTGAGTTTCCAGACTGGCAAGGCTGCTTGCAGACTGCAGCTGGGAGGGGTCTGGTGCATAGTATGGGGCCCTTTCAGAATCTCCAGGGTACAGACATGAGTGTCTGCTGCTGGGACCTTGTGCCAGTAGGGCCACTTGAAGACTGTGACTTCCAGGAGAGGCCTAGAGCACAAGCCCCCTTCAGGATGTTTAGGAGTGCAATGGGAGTGTCTTCTGTGAAGGATAGTTCACTGACTACGGTGAGAGGATCTGGAGCCTTTCAGGGCCTTTTCAGAATCTACAGCCAGATCTAGTTTGGTGGGCTTATCTCAAGGGGCTCCCAGATCACAGATAAGAGTGTCTGGAGCTGAATCACAGGCCGCTTGAGGATCTACATCCAGGAATGAGGTCTAATGTGCCTATTACCTGAAGCATAGGTAAGTGTGACTCCTTTTGGCTCCCTCGGTGTGTGGTGCTGCTGAGAGGACCAAGTCAAACAGGGCTGCAGCCAAGTCACAGGGACATTGAAGCTTTTCCGTTTTCCGTAGCTGGGACCTGCAGTTTGGCAACTCAGCCACGGGGGTGTGGTCCTGTCTTCTCAAAACTGCCCCCCTTGGTCTTGGGCCACCAAGGTTCACAACCTGTATTTGGGCTCTAAAGTTCCCACAAAGGCACTTTTGCCTGCCAAGTTATTTTTGCTAAAGAGGGATATGAGTGAAGGACTTCAGAGTAAGGAGACTAAGGTCTAATTCCCAAGTTTTCTTACTGGGACCTCACTGCATTGTTACCTTACATGTAAAACAGGGACAAGGATTGTCATTACCTTGTAGAGGTGTCCAAATCTCACCCAAGTTGCTCGCATCAAAAGAGCTAACTTTAGTTCTTAATATGAACATTCAATTTCAAATTTAAAAGACAGTAATTTTAAAGGACACAATTTAAGGAAAAAATAATATGCCATTGTAACACAGAGAGACCAAACAAATCTAACCAAATCAAGTCAAAACTAAATTTAAAATATTATTTTGCTTCCAGACGTTGACCTACTACTATTTAGAAGAATAAATATTGTAAGGAAAATGAGAATAGAGCTCTGAGTTATCTAAATATGGGATAGTCTGCTGTTTTCTGGGTCACCACTCTCTGCATCAGAGATACTGGCTCAGGGGAATGTAGACTAAATTTAATATCTCCCTCAGTAAGACACAATTAGGAGGATGTTTTGCTCCAATGAGGAAAACAAAAATCATGAAATTTGAACATAAATAATTTTTAGACTCAAGAGCTATATGGGCAGTGTGGGTAATGGAAAGTGAACAAAACAGGAGTCCAAGGCCAAGAATTCAATCCTGGGTCTGCCACAGCATAGGCCAAGGTCAAATGAGATCTTTGAACCTTAGTTTCTTCATCCATAAAATGGGAATGATGAGGATAAAAATATCTTTGGCTCAGTTACCCTAAAAATTAAATAAGATAAAGGACATAACTGTAAAGTGGAAGGTATTATACAGATATTAACTATTATAATTTTTCTAAACTACTAGATTGAATTATCTACAATGAAATATAGACATTCTGCTTGCAAACAAACAGATTATAAACCAGGATGACAATCCATCAGTTAATTGTGTGACTTACAAATTGCTTCATCCCTCAGGACCTCAGTTTCTCTTCATCCTAATCTACTTTGCACACTCATTGTGAGGTTCTCATGAAATAAAGAAAAGATCACATTTTGAAAACTACAAAGTATTATATAATTGTAAGGTATAGTCATTAGCTGGGATAGTCATCAAGCGCCGACTTTACTGAAGTGGAATTAGAGTAAAGCATTCCTGTGTTATTTTTTCTTGACCATTTTTCATTGTGCAAAGGAGCCATTTCCATCCTTCAAAATAAAATTCTTTTCTAAATTGAACTCATATATACTCATTCAAGAAAACAGTACTGGCAATTTATGCGAATCAAAAAGGAAAGATTATAGTATTGATCTCTTGCTTAGGTCTCGGCAAAATGAAATTTAAAAGAACCTCTACCATCCTTCTTGTGTGGAGTCGCATTTAGCACAATGTTATAATGTAACTGCAGGGTATCTTTCATAAGAATGAAATGTCATTTCGTAGCCAGACCATTAAAGCTAGCTTTCTTGAAAAAAATTAAGGAAAAAAAAAAAAAAAACCACACATCTACATGATACTTGAAATCAATTTTTCATTTTTTACATGATCCAGGGACCCACAAAAGTATAAAAAGGAATGTCTTCAGCCTTTCTGTTATTTGGGTTTTAAGTAGAACATATTCAGAAAAAGCAATAACTAAAAAAAATGAGTCCTTAGAGCTACACATGGAGAAATAAATGGCCATAAAATCTAAATGTAGTAGAATAAAATAATAAGCATCATATATCCTGTATTCTAAATAAATAGTATAATAACTACACTCATTTTTTCTTTCATCTTTTGATTTCCTTTTATTTTCTTAAGGAGCTTCTTGGTGCTACAATGATAGTTCTGCTACAATCATCCTCAGAGTTCATCTTTCTCAGTTTCTATCAAATAGTACCTGGTTTTCAAATTAAGTGTTAAAAAATTTTACTGCTTTGCATTTTAAAATCTTCTTTAACACTACAATAATGACATTTGTTTTTTGTGTTCTGTGTCCACTTTGTACACAATCATGAGCACTAAGGCCGTTTCTGAACATACAACTTACCTCACACCCATGATGAGTGTTACCACCAAACACTATGTTAAAATTATTCCATAATTGACCAACACCTATTCTTCCACTTAACGCAGCTAAAGAAAAATACGAATCCTCATCCTGTCTGTCTCTCTCCCTCTCTCACACGTGCACACACACACATGCACACGTATAAAAGCATGAGTATCTCTGTGAATATTACCCTAAGATTCAGGGGATAAAGAGGCAGGTAGACTATACTGCAGTTACCAAGGCAATTACATCAGTTCTGTTATGGACAAGCTAAAAGAACACAAGCAACCCATTAACTTTAAGAGCCATCTGTAGAGAGCCCTTGACAAAGCATTGATGAAAGGCAGAACTGAAGGCAACACGTCAGTTATTGAATGTTTAGTTATGCAACCATGACTTTATAAAAAGAAAGGAGGTAAAATTATGCTTGCTTACAATAACCAGATTTTTAGAATAATTATTCATTCTTATGATACAAAAATATTCATAAACAAAAAAAAAAACTGTCTTATTGCCACATTAAAATTAGTTTAGTAAATTTCAAATTTAAAAGAAAATTCTTTAAAATAGTTTTATTTCTGAAGCTTTAAATTCAAAATATTTAGAGAAAAGTTTATAGTTAATATTAGTTTTTCATCTTTGTAAATAAAACAGGATATTCCAATAGCATGATGTATATGATGACTGAATTTCTGATGAGTTATTTTAATTCAGTTAAAAACATCATCAATTATCTTGCTAATACGAGGATCCCTCGCAAGTACTA
Organism: Eonycteris spelaea; assembly: GCA_003508835.1. NCBI lineage: Eukaryota > Metazoa > Chordata > Mammalia > Chiroptera > Pteropodidae > Eonycteris > Eonycteris spelaea. The sequence continues at coordinate 14,184,449 of PUFA01000028.1, read as the reverse complement.
TATGATGTACAAACATGATTAGCATAGTCTTTGCCATACAGAAGTTTAAATACAGAAACTATTTCATCATTTGTGTGAATTCTCAGCTTCTCAAAAGACATATAAATATTTGATTAGTTTTCTTTGATTCCAAACATTTTCATAAAATATTTCTATTTTTTTGTTGCTGTTTTCATTCCAACTAGTTTGGAAGTAAACACCATCACCATCACTACCATCACTAACAACATCACCCATATGTCTAAGATTTATATTAATAAATACACATGATTCATCCAATTCTAATCCAGTCTTCAATGACCTAACTGCATTAGCAACTCATAACATGGCAGTAAGCAAAAACCAAAGACTATTCATAAGAGTGAAGGTCACCACTACTGATCCCAGCTCAATTTGTTTCTTATGTACATTATAAACTGGGCATTGTAATTGAGTTATTATCCTGCATGGTTTAAATTACATTCATTGGAATGCTGGTCTTGAGACACTCTTTTCCCTGAAAACCATTCTTTGGGCAATGCTATATTCATATCTCCTTAAAGTTTCACAGGGTTCATTAGCATATTAAAGGCTCCTACAATAAAGAAATCTATTTATCTTTGCTTAACCCAGCATCCTAAGTTTATTTGACCAGGGAACACCCTACTCCCACTTGGTCCATTTAAGAACAATGGGCATCCCTCAGCAGCAGTATTTTCAGGATGTCACTCAGAAATGTTACTGTTGACTGACAAAGGAAACAAATAATTCAGGTGGAAAGTATACCCTCCAAAACTCTAATTGTTCTACCCTAGGAAGAGCAATATTTAATTATTCTGCCCTGGACTAAAACAGTGTTTAAATTATAATGCCCTTGACCTTCCACTCCTTAAAGATATTTCCAGGATTTAAAATGGCCCAGTTATGCTCTGAATCTAACTGAAGAGCCCTCTGATAGTACATCTTTTTCTCTACTTGGTTGTTGAGGGTTTGCATGTGGAGACAGAACCCAAAAAAGTGAAAATGTTAAGCCATTTGATCGTACAAAAAAATCTCTAAATTAGCCATTGTTTGTTTGTTCTTTTGTCCCCAGACAGTCTACTATCAAAATCAAACTCTAGTAAATTTTCCCTCAATAAGAAAATCATCGATGCTGAGTATTAAATAGTCACCGAATAATGCATGATTTGGAGCTTCTAGGCAAAAGCTATTAACATTAAATACATTTTAGCTCACTTGGAGCTAAATTACTTTCAAGTTCCTGCATAAAAAATTCCCCTTGCCTCAGGTGCTGAGTTTCAGGTGTCACTGCCCACCTGCTCTTAAGGTGCTCTCTGTTTGCACAAGATAGTAGAAATTCCCTGGATAAAGGATCTACGTTGCAGAGAAATGGTTCTTTTTCTTGTTTTCTTTTTCTGCCTTATTTCATTTCCCTCTGCTTCTGACACTAGACCATGCTGGGCATGATATATTTTTTTAGCATTGAAATATTGGCAAAATACTATTAAAAATATTTAAGTTATGAACAATTATCTGTAAACAAAACAAAAAAAAAAACAAAGATGAAATCAGCAGATACTAGGCCGATATTTGCAATGTGCAGAAGCAGATACAAAGGAGAACTGGTTGTATGTATATCAGTAAGCCAGCTTTGCATTGGTTAAGGAAGCAAGAGAGTTAGCTTAACTCTAAACTATAAGAAGCCAAATCAGTATCTGTATATGACTTAGCTTTTTTTGCCACATTTCTAGTAGACATATTTGACATTTAATAGGTCCTCTCCATCCCCATTATTTCTAGGTACTAGATATAAGCCTTATGAGGCTAGCTTTTAATGTAGAAAAGCCAAGATAACGCCCAAGTAATAAAAACAGGATCAGTGGTTGTCTAGTCTCTGGGCAATTAAGTCCAAGCTTGATCCCTGTACCGTCCCATCTAAGATCAAGCGGTTTCTATTGAAAGAGTTGGGAGACAGTTCCCATTAGCTTAAAAGGCCCACACAAGAGCTTAGGAAGGTGTTATGAGAGGCATATGAGAGGCAGCTGGACAAAAAAAAAACACACTGAGCCTCAGAATGCCCCACTGCTTCTCTCTAGATGTGTTTAATTGGCAAGCAATTCAAAACACTTCTTATCCCCCCAACTACACTGTAGGGCAATAACTAGGGGATAGCAAATCCCAAGTGCTGTCTTTGAGAGGAGGCTTGTAGATACCATAGCTACAGTTGCAGCATAAAATACCCTTGCGCTAACCTACTCAGGCCTTGCCCTAGAAACCCTCCTGGAAAGCCATGTCTAATAATTATTTGCTGCATCTTGGAAGTGGTCATAAGAGCACAACACAGGCAGAACTCTAATTCAAAATTTATTTTGTCTGTCTGTCTGTCTGTTTCCCTAGGCTAAGTTCTCTGACGACTGACAGATTTAAGGAACGTCCAGTGGACACAGTGGGGCAATTCCCATGCTATTTGCTTCCTTGATGATATGCAGCAATAGAAAGCCTATCTGGGATCTTTTCCTCCCTTTATCACAGAAGAAGTAATTTCTTAAAGCCTGATCCTATCCTTAGGAGAGAAAAACAAATATAAACTCTGTGAGCAAAGAAGGCCTTTCATACATTCTTCGCACAAAGACAACTGCTGCACAACCATGAAGATAGCAAGAGGACTTCAGGATGGTCACAGTCAAAGTGGAGACTTTGCTTTAACAAATAGCCCCAAACAGTCACAGCATTGCTGGTATTTATAGCAACTTACTGATTCTATTACCAAGTATAGGCCTCCATATAAATAATACACAGAGACTTTTTTTGTTCCTGGAAATAGTAAATGTCTGGAAGCAATAGCCTCTCTTAGTAGGTATCTGATTAGGTGACAATTCCTTTGGCGTTCACCGAATCATGTGCAAACATTGCACTAGTTATGAAACAAAGCTAAATTTCATTAAAAGGATTCTTCCACAATCAGGTCAGGAAAACTATCACAATTTATATTGATTTTTTAAATCAAATGCTTTCTTAAAACAGACAGCATTCATGAAGAAACAGTATATACTTTGTGTATGTCCCCTTTTAAACATGTGTTTGAACTAGATCAAGAAGGAATATTTTTTCTTGGAAAGAGGAATAATTCAAGAAATGTCTGTTTGAATAAATTTAAGCACATCTTGATTTTTACTTCTACAGGTGTGTCATACAAAAATCCTGTTGGTAATTACCTACCCATCTCAAAAAACAGAGTTCCACTGATATAATTCAACAAAACTTCACTGAACTGGAGCAGAATGATGATTTTCAGGTTCTCCTTTAAGAGACCATTCTGAACAGAACCTAGATTTGCCTTTTCACAATCTTATTGAAAATTTGTATTGTTTATGAAGACTCCATTACTATTGCTTTTTCATTTTTTTCTGTAAATTAAATTTTTAAAAATCATCATAAGGTACTGTGATATTTTAAGTAGTTCTGATATGGTAAAAATTTATTTTCTTTTAAAAGACAAAATAAATACAGAAATATAGTTTAAAGTGTTAAAGTGAAATAAAGAAATCAGTTATAGAAATAATCTCTAATCTACTGAAAATTTTAACTAAAATATTAGAAAACTTAAAATATTTAATAAGTACAATGACTATTTGATCATTTAAGGGGCTCTTAATTTCTATCTAACAGCATTTTTATCAACATAACTAGGAAAATTGTTGGTGAGAACATTACTACTCCTTTTCACTCAAGCCAGTGTATCTGTGACATGTGAACAGGACAGCCTTTAGAAAGGAGGACATGCCTAAGGAAAAATGGAAGGCAGGAATAAAAATAAAAAATAAAATAATAATAATAATAATAATAATAATAATAATAGGTCCAAATAAGTACTTTAGTAAAGCTGATATTTGACATTTGTATTATATTTTATAAAGTATTTTCCATTCATTAGATTATGCAATCTTCACAATTCTTTAACATAAAATTATTGTGCTTACTTTACAGTTGAGATAGCCACAGCTAGAAGAAATTAAGTAAACAATGGATTGTTAAAAATTTATATAAATAATTATTACTTCAATTACATTATTGAGAACTAATGTTCTTAAAAGAAAATGCAAGGAAGCCAATGTGTCCTGTCAATCTATGAGTTTTCAAGAAAGATAATTCAGTTAATTTTTCATGGACAATAGCCCACTAAGGAAGTGGTAAATATGTAGCTACTAATTAAATCTTCCACCGGCTAATTACTTCATTTTGTTTCATTGGTCAACCTAGTCACCTTTTAGGGATGAGTTTTCAAAGACAGAAGTCAAACTCAATTTTCAGGAAACTGGGCTACCGAGATTTCCTTTTTTAAATAAAATGTTTGTTTCCTATTATACACAATGAACGTTTCATTCCTGAAAAGTCTGGCGTTATGGAAAGCTGATTTAGAACAGATGATATTCAGAAAGTGTACAAAACTTAATTTCCTAAGTTTTATTTTTAAAACATGAATTTAAATATAATGTGCATTCAGCTCTGCTATTCTTAACTTCAACCAGGTCCACAGCTGAAATATGGAAAGCAATAAAATGAGACTATCATCCAGATAATAAGCAAACATTATTTATTGATAAAATTTATATGATTAAATTTTAATTTTATATTTAATTTTAGTCATTCCCTTTAGATTCTTTAATACTCTGTTCAAAATTCAATGATTTGGGCCAATTTTTTATTGTTTCTGTCATTTTCTTACCATAATATATACATTTCTTTGTGTTTTCCTTTCTGAAATATATATTATTTGTCTGATTGCCATTTTCACACATTAATTTATTAAAGTTAACAGCTTAAGGTATAATACTTATTTTCTACTTCATGTTTAAAAATAAGCAAAAAGGAAAATATGACTGGAAATTCATAAACCTGACTTTAACCAAACTAAAAATTACCCAAAGAAACTCTCTCTCACCCACATTAGTCTCTGCTGTTCACTAAGTGGCTAGAGCTTTCCTCATCCCTGGGGCGCATTTAGTGTGTGGTCTTAACCTGAACTTAAGTCCTGTCATAACATTTGAATTGCTGTGTCAATAAACTACCACTGATAAAAATAGCTAATCTTACTGGCCTGCTTCTTTCACTATTTGGGATTGTTATAAACAATCCAGATACTCACTTTCTGCTCTAATTTTACTGCTTCTAGTCCATAATGGACAGACCTGAGAAGACTTTCAAGTGATTAAGGAAAACATATTTTCAAATGAGTGGTCTACTAAATAACCATGCCTTACACAACAAGGACAGGTATAATTTTTAGGAATGACCTAGAAGGGCTCTGTCCTATTTATTTTCCAAGACAATTTACAGTAAGACCCTGCTATCTATTTCCTCGGGAAATGAGTCATGGTAGATACCCGAACTGGCTGAGGGATTAATCCTTTAAATTTATCAGTGAATAGGGATTTTATTGAATAAAACTTGTTCTAAATTGCATCGTTACACTTCTCTGCTTTTTAAGAAGATGATGGTAACCATAACCTAACCTTTTCTTAATTGCTTGGTATGAGGATAATGAGCCTTAGTTTTTGTGACAGGATGATGGGAAATCACTTTGATCAAACGGAAAGAGTACTGGATTTGGATTAAGAAGCCATAAGTGACTTTTCTGACTATGACACTTTCTAGCTGTGTGATTTTGCAATTATGTCTGTGCTTTAGTCTCTTTCCCTGAAAAATAAGGCCAATACCATCTTCTTGGGCTGCTATGTGAATAAATGAAATAATTTGTGTAAAGCCATCCACTACTACACATTTACAATATGTGGTCATATTTAAATATTTAAATGTCACTGTCTCTATTCTGAACTTACCCTGAAGGGGGAGGACCTTGGACTTTGTCCCATAGGGGGAAGACCTCTGGCAATGGTGCTCAGCTGGCACCACTGCTGAATGAACCCATGATAGGCTGAAGCACCTGGCTCTGTTTCTCTCCTATCCTTTTTTCATCTTCCCCCAAACCATTTTCTTCACTGCTGTCAACAGCCTTCTACTTGCTCCCATCAGTCAAGATATCATCCATTATTTCTCCAGTGACACTTGAAACAACTGCCTCTTACATGAAGAGCTTTTAGGTGTGAAGGATGAGTGACTTTTCTCTCTCTATTTCAAGACTGTGGGAAAGTGTGTGTCAAGAGCTCACTCCAAAGTTTGTCAATCCTTCATTATCCAGAGCAAATGATCTTACACATGCCTGAACAGTTTTTCTTGAAGCTTCTCTGAAGTGTCAACATCAAGTGAAATTCCAGGCATACTCAATGTAAACATCTACATCTACGGTAATAATAATATTCATAGTTCTGTGAGGTGCCTGCATGACAGATCAATGTGCTCATGGAATCTCTGTTGTTACAATACTTCATGGCATGCATAGCATTCTGGTTGGTACACAGCCCCAGGGAAGAAACAGTGGTTTCAGAAACAGTATGTACCAAGTCAATAGCTGTCCTTCGAGAAGACCAGGGTAGGGTCACATATCCTACTTTCCCTCTCCAGGAACTTGTACAGGGCACACAGTTTATTTGTCAGGGTCACATTAGGCCTTCTGCGAGGAACTCCAAATAAGCATGTTAGGGTAGCCATTTTTAGCCCTCACTGAAACCTTGAGCTCTGGAAATTTCTTTCACAGAAGGAAAAAAACCTCTTTGTGCATTCAATACCCTTATTAGGAACATTACAATAAACATTACAATATCTTTGAATATTCTGGGTTTATGACATTCTCAATCACCAAATCTTATCCTGTATGAGACCCAGAGTATTAGAACATAGAACACACAGTCACTCCTTATTTTCCTTAACATCTTGAAGAACTTGATTCACTGGCAGGCAGACACTGGCAAAAATTATACCAACTCGGACTAATTCTATCAAGGGTTAGACTCTGTTAAAAAATAAATTCTCTGGAAAACTCACAGATTTTTTTTTTTTTTGTAGTCACAGTCAAGCTCATTTCCTTCAGTGCTTTGTGTAAATTTAAAATGTCAGAACCACCCATTCCAAAGTTAATATGCCCAAATTAACCATGTAAATCTTTGTCCTTTCAAGGAACAAACAGCCAGCAATCAGGATCTCTCTTGAGATCCCCTCACAGAGAACATAGTCTGGGTCAATAGTTCTCAAAGGAGAGTGCTTAAAAATCTTCTAGAAAGCTTGTTGAAATGTCCAAGGGCCCCATTCTAAGAGCTTGTCAAGTGGTGTGCCTGGCGTGGCACCTAAGGACCTGAATTCTTAAAAAGCACTGCAACTCCAGCCTCAATTTCACTATTCTGTGAGCTCTGGTTTTGATTCAGTGTCTTGGGCTATATCAAACTTCAATGACCAAATCAGCAAATATAATCGCAGATGACTTTTCTGAGGCCACGCATTATTAAGGTAGCATGTGCTAATAATTAATTCAGCAACAGTTTAATGTCTTTATCTAGTGAAGATTCCCTTTTTCCTTTAAGCACCAGCCTTCTTGTTTCTAGTAGAGCCATTAGGATCTCTACAATTAGATTTGTTTTCATGAAGGACTTAGTTCTCTTTGATCTCCAAATGCCCCACTGTAGAGACCACTGCCAACCTAGCGTACTGACATTAACCCAGAGATTCCCAGCCCATGACAAGCCTATAAGAAACATCTAGAAATGGTGGGGTGGGGAATGATTGGTCATTTCTGGTTGTTACAGTAATTGGGAGCACCCCTAGAATAGAGTGAACAAGAGCAAAAAGTGCTAACCATCGTGCAATCCATAGAACAGTCCCACCAAATAAAGAGGTGTTCCACCCAAAATGCCAACAAGTCTGCCATTGAGAAACTTTACAACATTACTGAGTTGTCCTCTGTCCTAAAGCCCTTGTACTTCATACGCATTCATCTTTATTCAGTCTTTCAACAAACAATTGTTAAGCATCGACAAAGTAGCAATAGGCACTGGGGACCATTGAGTAGCGTGTGCAGACAGATATGAGGACTTTGACGTTCACTCTGGATAAGGTCATGCCAGGCTCTGAGCAGAAGAGTGACTGAAACCAAGGATCTGTGAATTGAGGCTGCCCAAGTGAGCATTGATGGGGTGGACACAAACGTGGAGGCAGGGATACCAGTGGAAGTTATGCAGTGATCCGGCTAGAGGTAACAGCAGGGCAATGGGGACAGAGTGAAAGAGCAGCGGCATGCAGAGACAGGGTTGGATTCAGGTTTAGTGGTAGCTAACGCTACACAAAGTTTACCAGTGCCGGAGACTATTCTGAGACTTACACATGAACTAACTCATTTAATTCTCACGATAACTCTTGAAATAGATACCACTACTAACCCCATTTTAAAAAATCTAAAGACTAACCTTCCCAAACTGCCATATTGACTCATGTGATAAAATATTGATTAAACTATTTTTGAAGTGCAAGAGAGGTTGGAGGCCCAAAACAAAACAAAATACTTTCTGAATAAAAAATATTGTGCTTTGATTTTGAAATTTAGTTTACAACGATAGCTAGTATGAACTAAAACTCTAGTGCATTTTTTAAATGATAATTTCTTTGATTTAATGAACATCCATTTGTTATTCTGCCACATTTAATTAATGCAATACACATAATGAGCACAGAATTTTATTAACAAGAAGGGACGAATGATTCAAGTTTCTAATTGTGATATCAAAAGGATATTTGGAGGGCTCTATAAGAAAGTCCCCCAAATAGTAACACCCGAGCAGAGATATCTCTCTTTGCTTATTAAACCTGGGTAACAAATGGGGCTGGTATTTTAATTCTTCCAGAAATACACAGGAGCTGGTAAAGCAAATATAGCCATGAAAGAGCTATTTTAAATGTTCTTTCAAATAAGCAATGGAAAGAAGTGCCGGGTTTTTTGTGCTAGATGGTTAATTATAATTTTATTTTATTTCTAATTTTATTAACTACACTTTTCATTTGGAATTATATAATATTCTTATTGAATTATATCGGAAGATATCATTGAACAGCAGATCAATTTATAACTGAGATTAGATTTTTTTGGATCTCATTACAATACAAAAAATAGAGTGCTTCTTCAGTATCCATGCAGTCTTTACTTTGTTTACTCAATCCACATTTATCAGAGTCAAACAGAATTTCGACTGAGGAAGAATGACACGATAGTACATTAGTAACATCATTTTCATGACAAGACTCTACCTTATGTATTAAATGAATTTTAATCAAAACTACTTGGCTCCTTTCCTTTCCCATGTGTTAGCAAATCAAAAATTCAGTGATCATTAGAAGTACATTCCTTCCTTTTAGTTTACCAAGAGAAAGTCAAAGATTTCAAAACTTTCAGCAGTTTTCTTTCAGTTTGTATTTTCTATTCCAAAAGTCAGTCACAGAAACATGAGTAACTGGCCAGACGTTTCCAAAAGTCCTCTGACTGTGTGAGTACATTTGAGTTTCCTTCAAGACACGGCAACTTACCTCGTTTGTCCAAAACAGCAGGGAGAAAATAAACCTTACTTGATTTGTAAATTGTTATACTGAAATCAATACTTTTGCAGAAAAAAATGTCTCCAATTCTAACTGAGGATCACAGCCTTTGATCAGGTTAGAATCCTGCCCCGGGACAGCAAAACACTGGAGCACATAAGCAAATCTTGGACCACAGGGTTCCTCAGGGCTCTGAGGGTGTGGAGTTTGAGAAAGGACATCTAGGTGAACAAATGCTTAATGGAATGTGGGTAAATTTCTGGTAGCACTGAGACCTTCCAAATCACCAGGCCATAGAAAATTTTATTTTACGTTCTTAGATGCTGGGTTTTTGATGACCAGCCTACATTAATCAACCAATAATTGAGTTATGTAGGGAATTTGAGTAATAGGAAAATTCAGATATGGTTCTAATTCACCCAAGACAGACATGTTTCACCTTTGGCAGAAACTCTTTTAAACAATCTCTATTTCATCATGTTACCAGATTGACAGTCCCCGCTTCCTCTGTAAAACATATCAGTGGATACCAAGACCTAATAAACATCCTCTAGTAAGCCTGTGTACTTCTGCTGCCAATGTATTAAATGACATGACTGCTAAGAATGAGCTGAGTTTATTCCCAAATTTATCCCGGTTTTACTTTTTAATCAAAATTATATAAATTACCTACAAAATGATAAAATATGTATAAAAAGGACTAATTGTTATTTTCAAGGAAACTATATAAGTGATGTGAAAGATAATGTGATGATGAGGAAATTGCTCAAATAATTGCTAGTGAATAAAGTATGGGTGAGACAATATAAGAAACTGGAGGAAAATATAAAAATCTCAGATTCTCTAAACAGATTGACATGCAACTGTGTTTGCATTTTCATTCTACGTCAAAGCTATCAAGATTGATAATCATTGCTTGTCATTGTTGTTGGGTTTAAACAAGAAAGATAAAGTGATATTCCAGTCAGTGGACCCTTACTCAAACAAAAGCCCTTGGTATGACATTAAAATATTGGTGAATGAATGCACTATTTGTTTTATTATTCCCCACTTTTAACTGACTTTTAAAATTAATCTGCCAACTACTGGCCAAGTACCCATTCACGTAGAGGAATTCTGTCCTTTATTCGGGCATGTTCCCTGTATTCATTCTGTGGTTTTATTGGACAATTACTTTGAAGTCCTTGTGTGGGTATAGTTAGGAGATACTGAATAGTCACTGAAGAGGGAGAATACATATAACCTATTATTTGCATCCATTGTAATGAAATGATAGAAATATCTCTCAGGAAAACTGGGCCTTATTGTTACAAAATGGCTCAAAAATGAATTACTCCTCCTTGATTTCATACAGTGGGGTACTGCCCTTCAATGTTAATTTCTTGGATTGACAGAATATGCCAAAAGTGATGCTTTATAATTATTGGGCTTTGAGCTTAAGAGGACTCAGACCTTTTGCTTTTGCTCTTTGCTGCCATAAGATGCCATGGAAGGAAGCTCAAGCTAGCCTCCTCATGGATCATAAGCCATATAAAGACAGACTCTGGAAGATATAAGACCACTTTGAAGAATGAGAGGCCAAACCAGCACTCATTTGTTCCACTAATTTAGGGGAGAATACACAAAAGTACCTGTCACAAAACTGAATGGTCACAAAACTTTGGAAGCCTATGGTAGATGTTCCAGTGGTTCTCTGATGTCTGAAAATTTATAATGACAAACTAATGCAATAATAATAGTAAAAATAAGACTGGCCTCATACGAAAAGAAAAGCCTAGCATTCATGTTAGTTGAAGTTTTAAGAGAGAATTCTGCCATATTTCTTTGATTCAGGTTTTAAATTAAATTTATAACCTTAGAAGCAGCATTTTTTCTGGGCAATCTTGTTCATACTATAGAAATAAAATATGCTATGCTTAAAAATAGAAAGGGTGGTGGTAATTCTACAATATTTTAAAAATTAAATTATAAAAGTGAAAAAGCAGAACAGTCATGTAGTCTATGAATACCAATTTAAAACGGTGCTAATTTTAAAAATATAAGCTAGACAAAACAGATTGGTTGTTACAGATAAATATACCCTTGATAACAAATGTAAATACTGTCTATGGATCCATGTGTTCGAACAGACCATTGTTACAACTGGTTTCTGCTACTATCATCTTACCCATGCATTTTCCTATTTGTTTTCCTCCCTACTGTGTGCAAATACAAAGACCAGTAGAAACACTGATCTTAGAGTGGGAATGGTACAGGTGGGAGAGGAGGTGCCCGGCCCCTAGGAATGTTTTCAAAATTAAAGTAAAAACAATCTTCCAATTATTTGTGCAAATAATCATTAAAATGATTAATCATCCTTGCCTTTTCTCCTTTCTCTCCAGTGCACATTAAAAGTGACAATTTATTTCAAAAATGACCAACATCATTTGAATATTTACAGTGGGTGGCTCCACACCAACATGATAATATCTTTAAAGAAAAAAAGTGTTTTCAGCAAGATATGAGAAGACAAAATATTTCGAAAATCTCTATGCAGTGTATTTGTCACTTTTTTTCATTCCACAAGAGACATGTTTCTTCTTGAAGCACAGTTAATAAAACAAGATTTATTTTCATAATTTCACCAGAGAGAAGCTGAAAGTACCTAATCAGCTTCGATAATCCTGTAAAATTAACTGCCAGTGATTTTTGCTCATTTTATATCCTTACTCTGAGCTTTGCTTTACGGACTGCTTTATTCATTCATTCAGTTTATTTTGGTTGAACCTGACAGAAAAATAGACTTTTAGAATAAAAAGTAATTACTAAAACATTTCTTTCCATTCTATAGTTTTCAGATAAACTTAGTACTCTTTTTCTTCACTCTAGAATATCTCCTAAAATTATTAAATGTCACCATCACCTAATCGGTGTCCTTTCGCTTTAAAATGACATTTTCTAATAGCTAAAGTAAATTGGCATGCGTTCATAGCTGCAGAGGGGAAATGGATTGGAAAGAGGCAAGACTGGAAGTCATAACAGGGCCTGTTTCGGTAACCTGGACAAGAGAATGTCCAGAACCACAACAGCACTGCTGTAAAAAATCCCTGCAACCTTAGTGGCTTAAACCAACACTGATTTATTACCTTACAGTTCTGGGGGTCTGAATTTCAAAATGGGTTTCATTAGGCTATCATTAAGGAATCAGCATGCCTTTCTGGAGGCTCAAGAAAAGAATCGGTTTCCTTGACTTTTCTAGCTTCTGTCAGCTGCTGCATTCCTCCTTTCATGGCCTTCTTCCCCTATCTGCAAAGCCAGCAATGGCTGACCAACTCTTTCACTTAATGTCATCTCTCTGGTTCCGAATCTCCTGTCTCCCTCTTCCCCATTTAAGGCCCTTGCATTCAGCCTACCTGGATAATCCAGAAGAATCTCTTTATTCTAAAGCCAGCTAACTAGCAACCTTAATTTCATCTTTAGCTTTAATTGTTCCTTGCCGTATAACATAGCATATTCACAAACTGGGAACTGGAGCATTGACCTCTTCGGGGGTTATAACCCTGCCTTCCACAGTGGGTACTGAGAGAAGTGGAAGGATTCAGGAGGTATTAGGGGAAAAGTAACCACCCTCTGTAACATACAATTCCTTGGAGAATAACCCTGCACGTTAGTTGATTCAATGCGTTCCTCTCTTCTTTCCTTCATTCACTGATAGCCTTGCATTATTTGGGGGAAGAAATATCTAGGTGGCTGACAAAAACAGATCATTACATTAGGGGAAACACAGGAAAGAGGTCAGAGAAGAAGTGGCTCAAGGGAAATATCTGAGCAAGCAGCCAAGATTTACCTCCAGAAATAAATAGTTCTGAGATCTCCAATACACCAACGGAGCAGTGATTTCTATGCTGTTCTCACAGCCACGGCAATTTTACTCTGGAAAAGTTTTAGGTTGTATTACTGCACACCTTGGATAGCTCTTTAGAAAAACCTCAGAAATTACCCATAAAACATCTAGTTTTAAACAATGCAACTTCCTGTTACTATCGCCAAGAATAAATGATCACATTTCCTCAGTTCTAAAATGCACATTTCCCCACATTACTCTGAAATCAGGATGAATATGGACATTTAATGGGATATTTGTTGTTGTTTTTTCCCCTCTCAAAAGCTCTTTACAGCTAATGAACTCTTGCAATTAAGGGTATATGGTTGTTGTGTAATGTCTTTTTAAATAACTAATGAGTTGTTCTACTATACTGGGTTATGGATTACAGAAGGATTTCTGCCATCACTCAATATAATTATTTTAGAGTACAGTAGTCCCCCACACCTCTAGGGCATATAGTGGATGTTTGAAACCACAGAGAATACTGAACTGTATTATAGTTTTTATGTATTATAGTTTTTCCTACACATACATACCTATACCTATACCTATAATAAAGTTTAATTTATAAATTAGATACAATAAGAGATTAACAACATTAACTAATAAGAAAATAGAACAAGCATATCAATATATTGTTATAAAAGTTATATGAATGGCTTTGGGGCCATTAAGAAAAATAAAGGCTGCTTGAATACAAGTGCTATGCTATCACGACAGTTGATAAATTCTTAGTGTTGCCTTAGACCATGCTTAAGGCCCTTCCTTCCGTTTAATAGTGAGATATTGGAATGATAAAATAATGAGAAAATAGAAGTTTTTCCCTTTTGTTTGTTTGTTTGTTTTTGCTTTTCAAATCAGGAACTATCATTTGGCCCAGTTATGTTGCTTAGGAATGTTGCACACTTCAAAGATTTTACTTAATTCAATAATTAATGAAAGTACCAGTGGAAATCAATTGGATCTCTAGTAAGACAAAATTTCTTCACATTTTTTATATCAAAAATCATTTTCATTACTATCAGTGTTCCCCAACTTCTATGCACGCAAAGTTGTAAAATAGACTAATCAATGCAAGGATGATCAAAGGTATTCACAGCTATGGAGTGAAATATGGAGGTCCACTGGACGAGATACTGACACACCACTGAAAGGATAGCCAGCAAATGTTTTGCCCACATCCAAGTCTTGGATAATTTTTTCTGGCAAAATGAATTTAAAATGAAAAGGACTATGAGTAGCTAGCTCGATTATAAGACTATAGCTCTTAGACTTTTTATAATAAGCTAAGGATAGTAGCATCTGATATGTGCAGTGAATTATTCTAAGTACTTTTTATGTGTTCTTTATCTTCTTTAGTCTCCATAACTTTGTGAACCATGTACTATCGTTTCCAAATTACAGATTGAAAACTGAGCACAGAGGCTGAGTTATTTGACTGAGGTCACCCAGCTGGTAAGTAGCAGAGCTGGAATGTCAACCCAAGGAGTTCTGGGTTCTACAACCTGTCCCCTGGCCTGGACTGGAATAATGACAGTGGGAACACACAGAAGCTGATGATTCTGAGAGCTACTTGGGAAGAAACAACTTAGAACTACTGTCGACTAGAATTGGGGGGGGGTGCAGGGGCAGGAAGATAAGGTGAAGGGGGCAGCCAGGAGAGAAGGATAGGTGATAAAATAGAGGAAAGAACTGAGGAAATTTTATTTCACGTTTATCTGCTATTTTGAAGATTGGAAAATAAGTGTATCAAATTATATTATCACGGTGTTATTTTACTACGAACAAGAGTAACGTGGAGTATAAACATAACTTTCCCTGGCTAGAGACAGCAGCCAACATGATTCCTAGGAGATAACACTGTTCTTATTAACAGAAATTAGAGTTCCTCGAAACTCTAATTACCTCTTCTTATTTACATTGGGAATAGATTAGGTGGAAAATGTCTTTCTCCCCTAAATAAAAAGTGGTGAAATTTAACATCTTTTGGCTTTTAAATCAGATATGGATTCAAACCTTGACATCTCCTTCTACTTGCTTTGTTGATTTAGACATATTTGTTGCCTTTATTGATTAAACACTATGAATAAGTCATTGAATACAATGCTGGCATGCCATAAGCAACCCCATAAATGGTCTTTATCATTAGCATTAGCCAAATTGATGAAACCCAAGTGCTGTGTTCTTGTGGTCCTTGTGGTCCTTGCCAGTGGAGGCACATCACTCACAAAGCTGAGGGAACTGTTTATCTCTCCCTTGAAAATGCATCACACAGTGGGATCTCTTTTGTACAAAGAAGCTCATTGGAAAAGGCTGGGATTTGACTAAAATTTGGATTTCTCCAACACAAAGGCCTATGCTAAGGTATTCTGTAAGATTGCTTCTAGTACAGAACCATCGTAAATGCAAAATCTATGAGATATCTTTGGTCTATTGGCATCTTCTGTGAAGGGTTTGACCCTTAATCCTTGAAATAAACTGCTATCTGCCAAAGATTCAGTCCTCAAGGCTTTGCCTGATGTCTTTCTTTATTTAGGCAAGAACCTACCACAGGACAGAACCATCTTAAAGTTTCTTATGAAAGCACCAACATTTAAAGGATAAAAAGAAAAATTAAGCAGAGGCTAAAAGGAAGTTAAAGTAGTGAATGTTAACACACCTGTTTTTTATCAAACGTTTCCTTGGTACCAGACAGTCTGAGCAAATAAGGTCACTGGAGTCTGTGAGAACTATGCTGAATGGGCCTTACAGGGTAATGGAGGCTGAAGAGAACCCACAGTGAAGGGTTGGCTAAGTCGTGTTGGAAGATTTGCTCATCCCACTGTTTCCCCTACTGTCTTCCTAAAGACTCTATCCATAAAATCTTGACAGTCATTTCCTGCCTTTTGTAAGAAATAGAGCTGGCATCTGACAATGCAGGGGTGATGGAAGGAGTTGGACTCCCACCCATTTCAGAGAAATGGCTATATGCCACACATGGCAGAAGACAATGACAATGACAATAATGACAACGATGGTGGCTAATGTTTATTGAGTTCTTATTAGGTGTCAGTTAGTACCTTAACACATTCTCACTCCCAACACTTTTGGGGTCCAGGGACAGGACTACAAATAGAGGTCATATGCCTTCTGTTTGCATATTTTAAAATTATGAATCAAGCTAAACACAAATAGAATCCATCTGTTCTCCTATTTGGCAAATGTTCTTTCACAACAACCCAGGAGCCATGAATTTGAGAATTTCGCATTCTCAAACTCCTTGACATGCTGTGTAGGAACGTGTAATTCCAGGAAAAGGCAGCCCCAGCTCAGCACTCCCTTCTCTTCCCACAAACTCTGTGCAAATGCGAGGGGCCACAGATGTGCACATGTGAACATCCCAGACCAAAAATCCAAGCTCCCCCCACATTCCTGCTAATGACTACTCCCTGGCCACCCCTAAGGAGGAGAGATGCTCATACCTACAGGTGGTCAGCTTTGGGACAGATGTAGGAAAAACACCTGCAGAGGCCCTACAAGTGAACTCAGGGACACTGAGGCAGGGGAATTGGAGTTCCTGGTACCCAGAACTTGGTAGCACGAGCCGGGAGACCAGAAGTAAAGAGGCAGTGAACATTTCCCTGTCACCCCTCCATTCTTCCAATTTCTTACTTTGCGGAAAAGAACACTGCTCTAGGATGACCAGAGTGGAGTCCTCTGAAGTCCAGGACCCAGGATGAGAATCTCATGTTTGTGTCTGAGGTAGATGACTTTAAATACATCATCTAATTCAAAATTTTAACTGTCATTACTATCCTCTTTCACAGATGAGGAAACCAAGGCTTAAAGGGTTGAGTCACATGGCCACTCGTGTTGGAATACAATCAGGCAGTCCTGCCTCTGGAGAATGCACCTAACATGATGCAGTAACCCAAAGATATCTATAGAAAATAAAACTGAGATAATTTTTCCAAACCCATGAAATGAGATGTGCTTTAAAGCCGTCATAATCCATCTAAAATAATCTCCACTCAGGTTTGAAAATATCTCAGAAAGTGTCACATTGCTTAAAATCCTTTCTGCAATACAGATCTTTCAATATCTGGTTTAATCCAGACCTCATCAATCCAAGGCATAGAGAAAAGCCCTCTCTATGATCTCTAGGAAAAGGTTGAGGCCTCGTTTTAAAAATGAAAATTCAAGTGAATAATAAACAAATATGCCTTTGTGAGCTCCAGAGAGATAAAATCAGAATTTAGCTGGTCCCGCTTGTGAAGGATACTCTGGGCTTGGGCCAGAGATCCCTACAACATGCACAAAGGAGCCAGTGCCAGCCACTGACATGCGAGGACCACAAGACAAACATTGGTTGCCAAATGCTTGGTTTCACTCCATACTAAGAATAGTTTTAAAGATATACTTTCAAAGCATGTTTGAGAAACCCCCTGAAGCCTCAGGGAATGGAGATTCTCCCTGGCATATCAAGGTTATCATTCAATTGCAGGTTAATGGGACTTCCAATTTTGATTTTACTGATAGGATGTTCAGAATTTGGCACTTAAATAAAGATACTGTGCTTCTCTCACTTATACATTTATGGTGCATGTCCAGAGGTGATTTATCAACACAGGCGAATGAGCCATATTTGGCTGTCCAAGTTGCAATAAAACAAATTTTCCAACTAAGCTTTAAAATCTCTCATTTTAGAACTTCGTGAACATTTAATGTCTGTGTAAATTAAACAAATACACTTTCATTAATCATCCCAAGAACAATAAAAGAACAATACTTTCCAATCTAATTTACATAAACAACTTTCTGATTTTGGTCAAGCATTTCATGGTTTTTATGGTTTTCCTGTGGCTTCACTTTTTGATTTAATTACACTCTGCTAAAATATCCTCTTTCCTACTAGAGTACTGAAATTCTAACTTTTGCATGTTAATGAGTTTACAATCTGCTGAGAGTGACCATAAATGGCATTAATGATATAAGACAGATACAGTTTTGCCATTTTATTATTTTAAAAACCACATTATAAACTGTTCCAGATTAAAAGAGACTAAATAAACTCTACAAATACATGCAATATTTGATTCTATGCCGGATCCTGTACTGGAGGGGGAAAATGCTATAAAAGACATTATTGGGTCAACTGGCAAAACTGGAGTGCAGATGGCATGTTACTTTATTGTGTGTTTGTGTGTGTGTGTGTGCAGGAAGGGTGAGAGGGGAGAGACAAGAGAGTGAGAGATTGCACACAAATGATAAAGAAACTAATGTGTTATGTGTTAGCGAGAGTTGAATCTGGTTTTCTATTTACTATTCGGATTTTTTCAACTTCTAGTAAGTTGGGAGATTATTAACTAATAAAAAAGTTTTTCAATGGCATGTTAGAAAAAATAAGTCCCTATAGAACATTTTTCCCTGGAAAATTCTTTTATGCATTATTTATAAGCTTAGCTATGTAACTATAAATAAATATTTAATATTTATTTCCTTGCCTTATTATAATCCTATTGATTCCAGCTGACTCTGGGGAAGCCTGACTAAGTCAGTGTGGCAGCAGACAAAAGATCTAGAGACATCAAGGAGAAGCTATGCTTGGGGAGAAAGGCCAGGCTATGACCTCCTCTTTGTCCTGAAGCTGCTCTCCCAGCAAGAAACCTTGGAAGTGCTAAGCCTTCCTGTGCTGAGAGGTGCTGAGTACCTGGCACTAAGTCAGTGCTCCTCCGTGAGTGAAGGAGTGAGCAAATAAATGTATAACTACAAAGAGAATGATGGATCTTTTAAATAATTTCATGTAAAATGTGGACAACTGACTTCCACTTCTGGGAAAATAGAATATACATACTTCTCCCTATTCTACTTGCTAGGTACAACTAAAAATCCCAGATATTAGATATAAAACAAAGGGTTCTAAAAGGTGGTGAGAAGAAGGTAGACTGGCCAGGGACTCCAGGACCCAAGGGATGTCATGGTGGTGAGTTCCCTGGTTCTTCTCTTTGCCATATGTATCCTAGATTTGTAACTCAGGAAGCTAGTAACTCAGAAATGTCAATAGGTACAGACAAAAAAGGCAAAGGGCCTTTCTCTCTAGCTAAAGAACCAGAAAAGGAGCAGCCTAGCAAGACAGTAAACGATGAGACAATAATCACTCTACTCAAGGCAGAAATCATAGACAAAAACTGTGGTCTCATTCTCATCCACAGCACAGATGCCCGAGTGTGGAGCCAGACTCACACCTTGCTCAACTGTAACAATGTCTCAATTCTCACCCTCTCCCTGAGAGGGGGTAGTGTCAGATGTGGCCAAGTAGGGAGCTGGGACTTTTATTTCCACTGGGTGGTAACAAACCCCACACTCCCAGTACCAGTGGAGACCCTGGGGAGCTTGTACTTCCAGCTTTACCCAGCAGTAATGAGGTGCTTCTCCCTCTCCCCTCTGGGTGGTGTCAGAAGAGGACTAATGGAGACACAGGACTTTCCCCACCATCCAGTGGTCATCGGGTAGCCCCCGCCCGCCTCGTGTCAGCAGAGAGCAAAGGGAAGCAGCAACAAGGCCCTCCTATCCTTCCTTCTACCAGGGAAGTGCCAGCAGAGGCCAAGTGGGGAGCTGGAAGTCCCACCCCGCCCCAGCAGTAACAAGGAGCCTCCCGCTGTCCCCACCAGTACGTTGGCGTTAACAAAAGCCAAGTGGTGAACCTGGAATTCTAATCCCACCTGGCAGTAACAGGGTGGGACCCACTTCCTTGCCAGAGAGATATCAAGGGAAGACAGCTAAATTTGAAGGTTTAAATAAGTTCCAGAGTTTTACAACTAAGTACTCAAAATATCTAGATTTCAGTTGAAAATTACACATCATACTAAAAACTGGAAAGATCTCAAAATGAAAAATGACAATTGACAGATGCTAATACTGAGATAATGGAGATGTTAGAAATATCTGACAAAGATTTTAAAATGTTTCCATAGCAATTCTGAACATGCTCAAAACACATGAAAAAAAGTAGAAAGTCTTAGCAAAGAAATAGAAGTTTTAGCAAGGAAATAAAAAGATACAAAGAACCAAATGGGAACTTCAGAAGTAAAAAATTCAATAACCAAAATATAAAAACTCAATGGACAGGCCCAACGACAGAATGGAGGGGAGAGAGGACAGCGTCAGTGAACTGGAGTATAGAACACTAGAAGCTATCAAATTTGAACAACTGGGAGAAAGTAAACTAAAAAAAGGTTAGCAGAGCCTCAACAATCTGAACTATAACAAAACATCTAACAGTCATGTCATTGGAGGCCCAGAAAGAGAAAAGAAAGAGGACACAACTAAAAAAGTAGTAGAAGAAATTATCCCTGACAACTTGTTAAATTTGGCAAAACATATACTTAACAGATTCAAAAGCTGAGCAAATATCAAATAGGATCATTCACACACACACACAAAGCCTACATCAAGACATGTCAGAAACTTCAGAAAACTAAAGGCAAAGAAAAAAAATCTTGAAAGCAGCCAGAAAGAAATGATACATTACCTAAGGGGGAAAATTATTTGAATGACAGTGGATTTCCCAGCAGAATCCACAGAGGCCAGAAGGAAGTGGCAAAATATGTTGCTAATGAAAAATACTGAAAGAAAGAGTGGCCAACTCAGAATTCTATATTCAGTGAAAATATTATTTAGGAATAAAGGGAAATCAAGACATTCTCAGGTAAGGAATATTAAGTGAATTTCTCACTAGCAGACCCAACCTAAAAGAATGACTAAAAGAAGTTCTTTGAACAGAAAGGAAATGATAGAAGGAAACTTGGAACATCAAGAAGAAAGAACCTGGTAAGAAAAAATATGGGTAAGTAAATAGTAGGCTTTCCTTTTCCTCTTGAGATTTTTAAATTGTTTGACAGTTAAAGCAAAAATTATAACACTGTCTGATCTGGTTCTAAATACATAAAGCCTTTTAACCTATGGCTTATCAGCATCTATGCAAGAGAAAGCAGAGGGAAGAATTGGAGAATCTGATGAACCTGAAAACGGAAATAAAATTTAAAAAATAATTTCAGATATGAAGACTAAAGTAAAAGGAATGTATAACAAATGCATTCAAGACCAGGGCATAATGAATGGAGGACTTTTATAATTTATACATACACCCAGACCTACACAGATACAGACTGATGTTGTGTACCTCAGAAATGTGATAAATGCATTTCGAGTTATTTACTGGTGTTCTCAGTATAATGGCTTTTTGACAAGCCAAAGTTCCTTTTCCTGACCTTTAGTGAAAAGCACTAAATATGCTGAGGCTCTCTTAATCTTTTTTTTAGTTTCCTTTCTCCCAGTTGTTCAAATTTGATAACTTCGTGTGAGATGTCAAATGAAGCATCAGGCTAAAGGTATCTGCCTGACTCCTGGCTCTTCTTTTCCTGTGGCCTGGAGCCTTTTAAATCTGGAACTACTTGAGTCAAATTGGTAGGTTCATTCTTCTTCAGTCCCCACTAAGAGTGCCTTACACAGAGTAATTTAAGCTGTCTAACTCTACACTCTAAGATGCAACAGTCACCCTTGCACGCAGTATTGCTCTAACCCGAACCCTTGCTCAGATAACTAGGCTTCAGCTAAGTCCCTGAGTCCCACCAGGAGGCTTTATACAGCTAGGCAAATATCTGACCTGCTCTCATGGACTACAACCTCTCTCAGTAAGCCACTTGTTCTATTGCCCCTTCATATGCAGGATCTGGCACTAGTCTTGTCACCCACTTCAGTGGCCAGGACCCCTTTCTGCTGACACACATTTCTGGCTGCTGCTTGACCACATGAACTCCTAAGCATCATCTGTGCCTGCTGCTCATGAGGACACCCTTTCCTCACAGTGGAGGATGCATACCAGCACTTCCTGACCACTTCCTGGTGCCCACTGCAGGCCTTCAGAGAGCCTGTCCTCATGGCAATGAACTTCCTCCCTTTTCTGCCTCATCCCAGAGACTTAACGGACTGAAGATCCAAGCCTTTCCCTTCAGGGCCTACCCCACTGAATCTAACCAAACATAGGCATACATGCCCCAATATATGGGAAAAAAGAATCATTGTATAAAAGTTTAAGGCAGAACACCCCCACACACATATGCACCACAGAAATATATGCACAAACACAGGCAGGAGCGTGCATGTGTGAGCACGCACGTGTGTGCGCGCACACACACACATATTCTCTAGCATTACTTTGGATCATAAACAAATCAATTGGAGATGGAAGAGGCCTTAGAAATCATGCAGAACAGCAGTTATCAGATTCCTCAATTTTTCAAGTGATTTGAATACAGAAAAAAAGAGGGACAAAAAGGAAGAATTTGGTTTGTCCTAAAAGGGGCATCTGTTTTCACCATTATTTAATAAAAGAAAGGACATTTTAACAATAATAAGATAGGATAAACAATCACAGAGTTTAAAAATAACATAGATTTATTTTAAAATGTTATATTGTCTTTTTCTTTTTTCTTTTTTTTTTTTTTAACTTGGTCTCATACTCATCTAAACTCTTTCATAGACCAATAGCGTTAGCCTAATCAGTAACGGTTATTGTGTTGTTCAGTTAGCGGTTCAATCACTGCGAAGGGCCCAGCCTCTGGATTTACAGATGAGAAAATGATTCTGTTACCCAGTTATTAACCAATCAATGGCCTACTGGCATGGTGATTTCCAGTTCAGTGTTCTTCTTACTACATTTGCTAAATTAAGTTTCTGATCATGTTAAATGATTTCTCTGTGGCTGCTAATTTTGGCAACAACTATATTTAACCTCAATTAACCATCCCTTTCCTCCATTTAATCCTGAAGAATCAAAGGTTCATATTCATAGATGTCTCACCAGAAGGGGTCTCATATATCAGGTAACAAAAGTAATGCAACCTCAGTGGTAACATCTTTGATTTTCTATTCAAGAAATAAATACTGCAGCATTATTTTAGTAGAGATTCTTATTTGGCAAAATTCTGCTTTTTACATTGATTTCCATAATTTGAAGATTTTGCTCAAAACTGGAAATAACAGAGGGCACTCTCTTCAAAATTTTCCATGTTTCATTTGTGCATAAGCCTAGGGACTGAGCAGTCAAACAGTATCTCTTTGTAAGCTTAGAGCTATCTTTAATTTTTCTCTTTTTCCCTAACAACATTATGCAATTTCTACTCCCATATTCTGTGTTATTTTCGATTGCTTCTATCCCAAGATATTAATTCAGTTTTTCTCATTTCACTCTATTTTTCCACACTACTCTCATTCATGTTTTCCTAAAGTAGTTTAGGAATTTGCTCTTTGGCACTAAAGTGAATAAATCACCCTTTATTTGGCATGTGAATGAATATCTGACCACTTTCCATGACTCTATTTTGAGAGCTCTCATCAACTATTTCTGCTTTGTTAATTCTAAGAAATTTTAGACATTTGACCCATTCTAATGTGGGTTTTATAACAGCCAAAAAAGCATAAATGTATAAGTTTTCCTTAGGATAAGAATAAGAGATCAAAAGTTTTAGAAAGAATAATTCAAGCCACAGACACCTGCATGCCTGTTCAAAAGAGTACCCAGAATCTCTGCTCTTTTTTTCTGCCTTTGTTTTTCTTCACAAACTGTTTTTCCAGTTCCAGAAACTCTAGGTGAAAAAAAAAAAACGAGTTCGTTCACTTGCAAATCTTTGCCACAAAAAACCAGGCAACTTGAGATTTTGATCACAGAATTCTTGGAAGTATCAAGTTTTGATAACTTTGCAGAATTGAAAGAACTGAAATATTTCGCTAAGTTCTATTACTTTTAACTATTAAGCAGAATTATGGTTTAGAAGTTAAGAAACTTGGCATTGAATAACAATTAGCATTCTAATTCTGCTGCTAAACAGTTTTGTGACTAGTCAAGTTACTTTCCTATTCAAAGCCATACTTTTCTATATTAGCTACTTGATAGAATTGATAGGACAATAATAATTACAGATAGTTAACATTTATTGAACATTGATTATTCCAGACACTGCATTAAGTATTTTACATGATTATCTCATTTAATCCTCAAAGATCAATGGATTGAGGTTTGAGTTTGTCATAACTTTTGGGTAATTGGAATTTGAATCCAAAACCTCTGACTGTAGGTGCCATGCTGAAAGGACCCCTTAAAAGGAGTATTGTATGAGGCAATGAATATAAAGTGCGTAGCATTATATCTGATATTATAAGACTCAATAAAAGTTTACTATTTTTGTTAATGTCAAAAGAAAGTTTTAATTAATACAAAAGATAATTAATATAATAACCTCCTAAGGGATGTTTAACTCATTGAGTGTTCCGAGTAAGCACTGACACTCTGACAGCCACTAGATTCCTTGATGACAGGTACTGATGCCATTTACTTTCATGGCTTACGATTTTAATACTAAGCATCAACTTTGGAGTAGGTGGTTTATAAATACCAGTTGAATTAAAAGGTGTTCAGGATGGTCACAAATATTTAATCTATCACAATAATCGAAATTCCCAAAGAATAGAGACCTTAGCACTAGCAATAGCATTAGCAACAAGCCCAGAATAAAGGCCCCTGCTTCCTTTTGCCTGTCTATAATATGGCTTTCATTATTGGTAAGGCTTCATAAGACTGTTATTTCAAGTCCTATTCAAGATGCCAGAACTTTGCCTATTTTTGCCTTTATCAAGTAGCATTTATGAAGTAGCGTAGCTATCTGCTTCTCAAAGGTAATAAAGTCATATAAAGGAAACTAACAGTTGATTTCTCCCTTAATCAAGTCCCAACAAGACTCTGAAATATATCAAGAGAGCTTGAATAATTTGTTGACAGGAAACAAAAGGTTTTGAAGAGTATATCTAAGTATATATATATTTTCAATCATTTCTAATTACTAGTTCAACATCAGAATAAAAAAGTATTATTTCTTTATATTATTTTGTTTTATTATACTCCCTTCCAGTAAATGTCATTCTTATGTCATTCAAAAAGGAATTTTAGAAATCGTTTAGTCAATGAAAAACAAACAAGTTTTGTGTCTTGCTTCTGATCATAAAACTGATTAGTAGCAGAACCAAGACTTTATCTCCCAATTGGGGATTTTCCAGGCATCTGAAAAGAAACATGGCCTCAGGATGATGCAAGTTAGATAAAACAAAAGACAAAAAACAAAAGCTTCAGGAGAGTTCAAAATCCAAAAACTAAGTGGCATATGTAATCACAAATATCTCAATACTGTTAAACTTTTTAAATCTTATATATATATCAAGGCCAAATTCTTAAGAGATTTTCCTTATCTTTAATTTTTTTAGAGGAATAGGTTAATTAAAACTAAGTTAATCACTCAAACATAATTAATTAATAGTTTTATGCAAATCAACACATTTCTAGACAACTACAATTGACCCTTGAAGAACATGAGTTTGAACTGTGCAGGTTCTTTTACATATGGATTACATTCAATAAGTATGTACAATTCTAAAAATGTTTTCTCTTTCTATGATTTTCTTAATAATGTTTTCTTTTCTCTAGTTTACTTTATTGTAAGAATACAGTATATAATACATATACCATACAAAGTATGTGTTAATCAACTTTTTATGTTATCGGTAAGGTTTCTGGTCAACAGTAGGCTGTTTACCGTTAAGTTTGGGGAGTCAAGTTATACATGGATTTTTGACTGTGTTGGGAGTCAGCACCCCTAACCACCACATTGCTCAAGGATCAATTGTACTTTAATTACATTCCAGAAAACATAGGTGTTTGGTCAAAAGACTTTGCGCTAAACTGTTGCTGCTAAGAACCTATATGTATTCAAATCAACATTTCAAATTCCCTGTAAATCTTTCAATCATACGCATGAAAGAATGACAAACTAATGTGGATAGATCTGAATTTAATCTTCTACAATAGTTTGTGAGGTTGCTTTTAAAGCCATTGTAATAAAAAACACATTGGATCTAATTGTTATACACACAAAAATTTTCTCTCTGGACAAATAGATGTTGGTGATGAGGCCAGATCTCATTTAAAAAGAAACCAAATACAATAATTACTTAGGCATGTAAAAGACTTGCTTGGCCACCACAAAACCCAGCCTGAAGAAGAGTTTGCTGGCTGGAATGAATGGGAAAACCAGGAATAACAAGTCAGTTAAAATTTCCTTATGCTCCAGTATAACAGATTGAATCTTCTAAAAATGTCCATAGCGATATTTCTGGTGCCACATTTTCCTTCTTGAATTTGAGCAGGGCTTTGTGGCTGCAGGGATGAATGGAATGTGACACAAGTGAGTCTGCGTAATGTCTTAGGCCCGGTCACAAAGGAGATAGGGTTTCCTTCTGACTCCCTTTCTCAGGACGCTCACTTTGGAACCCAGCCCCGGGTTGTGAGGACACACTGGACACAGAGAGAAGCCACCCGTGGGTAATCAGCTGACAGCTCCAGCTGGCCTCTCAACTGGCAGCCATCATCATATGCCTGATATGTGACTGAGGGAGCCTTTGGATAATTCAATCCCAGCCTTCGAGCTGCTCCAGCTGACACCAAGTGGCGTGGAGATGAGCTAGCCTCATTTAGCCCAGCCCAAATTGCAGATTCCTGAGCAAAACAAACATCATTGTAAGCCACTACTTTTGTGGTCTACTACTCAGCCATAGATAACCAGAATATCCAGTTTTTGAGAGACACAATCATGAAGTACAAATTTTCATTTACTTCTTTTCTATTGACTTTTAAACATCTCTCTCATTTCAAATCCTCATGGAAGAAATAGAATAGATTATATCAGTGTAAACATTTTGATTAGAATGCTGAATTTAACCGAGAAACCCCCTAGATGAGAACCTGACACATCAGCATATTCACATGTACCTCTGACATGCAACTGTCATCCAGAAACAATTGATATTTATTTGTATGATGTAGCCACTAGACTGGGCCTAAGCAAAACCCCAGTTGGAAGAGACTGCCCTCAGCAGCCCCTCTTCTTCATGTCCCTTTCAGCATCCTTGTTGCCCAGGCATCTAATCCTCCCCGGCAGCAAAGCAGCTGGAAAACTCAGTCACTCTAAGGGACCAATGACATTTTAAGTTATGGTCTTCTCAGAAACGAGATGAATTATGGGGGAAAAACACAAGAGAAGGAAAGCTGAGTAAAAAGGGAATTAATGGTGGTAATTTAGGCACCTGTGTGAGAGATTGGTTGAGCTAGAGTTTTCTTGGCACCTCTCCAATTATACCAGTAGCTAGGAGCATTCCAGGCAGAAGGTACCAGGAATACAAGGACAGGAAGATATAAAATGCCACAGTGTACATATGAGCCATTCCATATATCTTGAGTGTAAAGTGGCAAGGGAGAAATGGCAAGAAATCAGTCTAGACATATGAGCAAGAGACAGAAAGTGAGGGTCTCACGTGCCCTGCTTTGGAGTTGAGACTCTCACCTAACAGCCAGTGGGAATCTACTAAAGAGTCCCGTGTCCACATGAGGAAAATGCCAGGATCAGGAGGCAGCAGGTCCAGAGCCAAGGTGTGGCTCTCTCTGTCTTAAGCATCCGATGAAGCTCAGGGCTCAGTGGGACTGTGATTGCAA
Organism: Eonycteris spelaea; assembly: GCA_003508835.1. Lineage (NCBI taxonomy): Eukaryota > Metazoa > Chordata > Mammalia > Chiroptera > Pteropodidae > Eonycteris > Eonycteris spelaea. The sequence continues at coordinate 14,156,556 of PUFA01000028.1, read as the reverse complement.
AGATTCTCCAGCTCTGAAAGCCCATGTTATCTAAGTTATATGATCCAAAACATGAGACCATCATGGGGTGAGGACGGTGGAGATCTCACAGCGTGAGCCGTGAGCTGGAGAGGCACCCTCTGAAGAGGCAAGGAGTGGGTCTGTGTTTTTCTTTACTTATAAAATATCCAACTAAAGACCATTCTATGTGGGTAATTTGGAAAACAATAATATTCGCCAATGCTTCTTTAACTTCAAATTCCACTGTTTGTAACATTATTTTCTTTCCCTTCTTCCCAGTCAGCTAAGTTGGATTTAAAATATTTAAGATGATATGTCTTTAAATTGCATGTGCATCTGCCAAGTAGAGAGTTGGAAAATTAGGCAAAAATATGTCACTGAGATATGTCTGAATTTCCAAAGACAAGAAAGACTGGGATGGATGCCTAACTTTGAAACTGGGGATCAAAAATTGGCTAAACATTTTTATAGTTTATTTGACAAAATTTTCTTTAAAAAATTATAGCTTATTTCAGCCAAACAAATTCAAATGAAACTCAAATGCAATGTGAGGAACCAGATAGAAGGTATTGTGGTATTTTCCAAAGGGAACAAAGGGCATTGTTTCTGGGAAATGAAGCCAATGGAAAGGTACTATTTTTAATTACCTTAGAGGCATGAGAATGAGATTAGCTAATGACACAGCCACTGATGACACACAGTATTTCTGTCTCTGATTAACTGTGACTTTAGACTTTTCTATACTTTAATCTGTCACATACATGTAAAAAATGCGATAAATGCAGACCCATACTACCTCGTGACGAACCTGTGGGAAAAATCGGTGGAATATGAATAAATTTCCTGCAGCAGGTATTACTAAGCTTGAATTTCATTTTCTGACTCGGGCAGGTCTTTCTGAGTTGCAAGGAGGTAAATATCTTTTTTCAACGCTCCTATTAGAGTCTCTGAGGGGACTGACTGTAAACCAAGGGTTACTTAGGTGCCATTGGCACAGCACACATCTGGTGAAGCAGCTAACAAATGGCAATGGCTTTTCTCAGTGCTATCAACTACCACAGAGGAAATCCATCCTGGAGTTTAAGTACAACCTAAAAGCACAGCAGGGAAAATACACACAGACAGACACACAGACACACACGTCTACAACAGGTACGCATACCCAAAGATACTCACACGATCCTCCACATGTATACAAAGACAGACCGTAGACAAACACACGCACACACTCAGATATACCCTACCTACACATGTATATGAAGATAGATACACAGATACAGACACATGTACACAAAGTACATACATGGATGCCTCCAACATATACAGAGGCAAAACAGACATGGTCAGACAGACACATACAGATGTACATACACACAGTTATATGCACACTCAGATAGGCACACTCTACATAGTTACAAAAGAGATGGACACACACAGATCCATGTACACACCCACACTATGCACTCTCTCCAGACACGCATAATGGCCAGCAGTGTTGGGGTGAGTGTGTAGGAAGGGAAAGAGGCTCTCCTGCACGTACAACGCAGGCTCCATCCACTGCAGGCTGTTGCCTCCGCATGGAGGCAGAAATAGAACTCATGATATTAATTATCATTACTATTTCTAATGTAACATTCTAACTCTAATGGGGAACGGGATGTGCGTGGGGTGTGGCTGTTTCTCAGAGTCCTACATATAGCAGTTATATTTCAATCCTAAAGATCTATTTGGCAGCCCTAGGCCCTAGCTGTCTGCATCCAATTTATCAATCTTCGGGAAAGCTGATGACAGTCCAGCTTCCCCTTCGGCCCTGGATTAAGACACTTGCCAATCTGACAACTGACACAGCTGCATCTCTGCTTACTTAGACTCCCTGCTGCATTTACATCAAAGGCCACATATTCTGAAAATTCATAATCTTTCCCACTGACAAGTATTAGACACAGCTGTTCAGAAAAGGGTCGCCTAACAGGTATGAGGCAAACCTCGACGAACAGCCAAGTCTGCAATTAGGAATCTCAGCCTTTCCTTTAGGGGTTTCCTCTCCTTTCTGCTTGCCCTTCTGGAGTAAAGATACTGCTTCTTTACTCCATGCTTTCAATTACAGTCCAAAAAGTGAAATGGGATGGGAGATAAAGATCTAAATGTACAGCCATTTTCTATCACTGGGTTTGTGTAAATGTCGTAACAAGAGAGTTGAGTAAACAGATCATGGGCATTTCAGATCTCCTAGTCATCCTTTAGGATCTCATGTCTCCTCCAAGAAACCTTCCTTGTCTGCTCCACATACGCCGCCCTCCCTATCACCCAGGTTAGATGCCTCTCCTAGGTACTTCCAACACTCTGTATAGACTTCTATTGTTCCTCTTAACTCAAATTGTTTTGTATCTGTTTGTGTGGCTATTTCTTCATCACACTGCAGATTCCTTAGCGGTATACACAATATATTCATCTCAACACTTGTCATCTCAACACATACAAAGTAAGTACTCAATAAAAATGGCGCCTTAAGAAAAATCGGCAATTAGGGCGGCACCTTTATCGCTGAGATCTTCAGGCACTCTTGTGGCTTTATGTGACTTTCCACTAAGGTCTCTGATAATCCACTGACACACAGTAGATGTGACGTGAAGTTGAGGTGGCAGTTCTCAGGTCATGAGCATACAAAAGAATGTCTCATAATGGTTGGACAGAACTGACACTAGCTAGAGACATTTTTCATAGGATATAATATTTGCACTTCATTAGGATATAATGTTTGAACTTTCAAAATTGTCTGCATTGTTCTTGGTACTACTTATTATCTGATAATCATAACAGCTTTCTTGCTTGGGGGAATCAACATGTTTCAGAGACATTTATTGTTTTTATTATTAAAGAATTTTTAAATACAAAAGTTTTAGTATTTTTAATCAACTGAAATCCACCATACATTACCTGATTGCAAATTTCTTTGACTTTTCTTGAGAAATATGTTCAGAATCCCAGTTACTTGAGACAGGAACTGGTGTCAGATAGGTTATTGTCTAGTTAAATCCCACCCCTTCTCCCCCTCTCCCCCATATGAATCTCGCACATGGTAACCTAAATTTTGCCAGGTATAAACAAATGTCCCTTTCATCCTCATAGCAATGTGATGGAGTATTATCATCCCCATTCAAAATGGTCTATATCTTAGAACTTAGTGTTTCTCACAAATAATTTTGATCACAAATGTTAAGCCAAAATATGTGAGGTTATACAGGTCTGACAATGACAAAAGTCAGGAGCTGTCATATGCTTTAAGAAATTGTGGTAGCTCCAATGCCTTTTCCTGTTAACTGCAGAGTAGGAAACAGGGAGTTTTTGATGGAGTAAATAAGAGAGGCAGGTTTATTTAAAACATCACAGAACTCTGAATCAAAGAAAATCCTTGTACTAGTTAATACTACCAGTGGTGAAGCTAATTAGAATTACAATTAGTCTTTACAATTTTACAGATTTTACAATTTGGCCTTTACAAAGGCCAAATTTCTTCTGCAAGAGGCACTATTAGGCACTATGCAATAATGATCAGGGATCCAAAGGCAGAGGATAATTCAGAGTGTTCACACACTGATACTTTACATTTCTGATTTTTGAGTTCTGAATGTGATCTTCTGCACTGCCCTTTTGGTTTGGTTTTGCTTTTAATCGGTATCTTAAACTTCTCATACTAGGTCATGAGCTTAAAACTCCTTATTTCCTCATGAAAATTATGATCAAAGCATTTTGTTGTGTGTAAATTATATTTCAACAGAAAACAAAATTTCTTTTTTCACAAGAACAAAGTATTTCTTTTCTAGGATAAATTGGGTGGTTTACTACAACTCTAAGATTTTTTTTTTTTACTATAAACATGAATGAACAGATTCATAGCTCTATTTGGAAATATGAGATACATTCTGCTTACATATTTTCAAATGTTCAAAGGGAAACATGTCAAAGCCCCTTTGAAAGTCACTTCTCTAGAAGAGGCAAGATGGGAAAAGGATGGAGTCTAACATGAGAGCTCCATTTATGGTTTGAGTTAAGCAATTGCTAGAGAAGAGGTGGGTTTTAGGAATTACAAACATTAATAAAACTTTTTTACAGTTGGAAAGAAACCACTATATGGTTTTATAGAGATATGGGGAGTATCTAATAACATAAACTTTCTTTATCATCTATGATTATGACCAGAAATGAGAAAGGAAGTAGAAAACTGTGCATGTACATGTGTGTCCATGTTTTAAAAATAAAGTGGAAAAAGAAGATGGAAGGACATGTTAACCTAGATGGCCTATCAGATCCCTTTGAAATCATAAATTCTACATGTGCTATGATTGGGAGACATGTCAAAGGGAAAAAATATGTATATCTAATAAGCTGCAAATGGTGAAGAGTAGGAAAAAAATTATCATCTCTCAATTCTTTATTTTGTGCCAGATGGCCCTTGTAATAACTCTACCAGGTAAGTACAATTATTCCTGTTAAAGATGAAGAAATTATAGCTCAAAGAGATTTAATAACTTAGCCAAGTTCATCCAAACAGTGAGAGGCAAGGCCAGGTTTCATACTGACACTTGGCTGACTCCAAAGCCTGTTCTCTTCCCACAGCTCATCTGGCTTTGGACCCCAAAGCCATTCTCAAATATGGGAAACAATTCCTTCCTGTCCACTGCTTAGCTGTTTATTAGCCGAAATGCACTCTGCCAGCAGATGAGATGCAGTGACCTGCGGCTGCCAGGTAAGATTGCCATGGTGTTCGAGAACAATATTCCACCCTGTGGGTCTCTATCACTGCTTCACTTGCTAGCTGAAGGCAGACACAGCTGTTCTATATCCTAGAGAGATGCAATCCAAAATATGAGATCCTTACAAATTAGCCTGCCACTTACCTTATATGGACCATATGCTTACGCTAGAACCCAGCATCTGGAAGAACAGACACACGATGTGTCCTAGCCATAAATATTTTACCTTAGGAACAAAAACTTATATACTAATATCCTTCTTTTCCTGTTATTTTCACATAAGTATTCAAATGCTCTGCTGAGAATATACACATTCCAGGAACCACAGAGGGCCCATGTACAAACAGCATAGTTGGAAATCAGCCAGGTGAGACAAAGTTCTTCTTAAACTTTAAGTCCAGAAATCTATTTCCTTTTCATCACAACCACAATGTTTCTCTTTAATACATATTTCTTTACTTCATAAAATTTTCTATTAACTTCCCAGTAATGTAAGCTTATCATGACCTCCCAACCTTGTAACATATTTGCTGATGGAAATTATATTTTTCACTTAAGTAATATAACATTTGCTATAGGATTCTGACTTTACTCAAATTAAGTGGTACATAAACTCACAAGCCTTATTTTAATTATTTTATTATATAGAACATTCATTCATTTATTCATTCACTCAACAAATATTTTCCAAACTCTAGTCTGTGCAAGTGCCTGTCCTGGCACGAGGGATACAGAAGTGAATAAAGCAAAGTCCATGAACTTTAAATGCTAGTGGAGAGCTAGACAATAAGCAAATTAGTATACAAAAAATAAAATTATTAGGTAGTTGGAAGTGCTATAAAGAAATATCATTCAAGGCAAGGTTAAGCAGGGTGATGGAGAGTGTTATTTTAGATGATAGTTGGGTAAGGCTTCTTTGAGAAAGGCATTTGCGTATATACCTAAATTGAAATGTGGAAACAATCTATACAACTGTCTTAGGGGAAAGCATTTCAGGTAAAGGGAACAGCGATTTCAAAGGCCTGATGCTTTTTGTTGTATGGCTTTTTGGTCTACTCTCTCCCATGAAAATAAAACTCTGACCCAAAGTCAACATGAAGCCTCATTTTTCCCACAGCAGACATGTATAATACTGAGGCGCATATGAACACATACATTTATAATAGTATTATGACTTGAGGTACAACACAAGACCACGCATTAACCAGAATTTTCCAGAGAAATAAAATCAATAAATAGAAACCAGGAAAGCTAATGGTACAGGTGAAATCTGAAGGTAGTCTGTTGGAGAATTCCTTCTTGCTTGGGGAGGTCAGTCTTTTTGGTCTATTCATGCCTTCAACTGATTGGGTGAGGCCCACCTAATTATGGAGGACAATCTGCTTTACTCAAATTTCACTGATTTAAATATTAATCTCATTCCAAAATACCCTCCAAGTTGACACATAAAATGAACTATCACAGGTAGCATGATTCCCAAGGCAACAGGAAGTTGCTGTGGGACAGTGAGGTGAGTTGAGTCCAGGCAGTTACTAAGGGGGTGGTGTATCCACTCAGCTACAAACACCTAGGTGAAGGTGGCTGTTTTCAGCTGCAGTATCAGGGCATTCAAAGCTGAGTATTCACTTAGGTAGGCAGAGTTGGAAAATCTAAGAGTGGTATTTCTCTTAAAGAGATGTGTTCATACAGCAGAACCAAAACCAATTGTGTAAACCAAGGGTCAAGCAGAGGTTGGGTGAAGTACAAGGATCTCCATCAGACTCAACTGGCTTTAATGAAGTCTAGGGCTTGGAGATGAGCACTAGGTAGGGCAACCCATGAGAACTAAGGAGAAAAATTTTAAAAAATAAAAAAAGTAAAACCCCATTCCCAAGCTCAGAGCCAATCCAAAGCTGAGAGACCATGCAAAAATTCAAGGGCTGCTCAGAAGCCCAGTCTGGCACCTCGTTCACTACATGTCAATCCTGTTTGGAGATAAGTGTGGCTCAGGTAAGGTCTGGGCCATGGCATCCTGGGTCTGTAACACTTAAAGTTGCAAGTGGAGTCATCAGTGAAATTAGCTTTGATAAAATGAAGAAAACAGAGGTTGAGAAAATGAGATGGCAGCTAACAACATATATCTGTGTAAATTATATGCATGTATGAAGTTTTGTTCCTCTGAAAACATATGCACCTGGACAAGGAGCCTTCTCTCACTGCTCTGTGCTGCTTTAGGAAAACATTTGTCCTCCAAAATCTTGAGTCGGCCTCACTCAAGGAATACTTTTCATTCATCTGTCACTAAATTTTGACATGTAAAATGTTGCCTTCATTCTATAATCAAAAATAAGCAAAAAGAAAGAGCCAAAAATTCTACGGTTTCACTCACTTAGCAAAGATCCAAATATTTTAGAGCAATATTTGCTAAAGGCAGATAAGAATTCACTAGGCTTTATCAAAAAAAAACTTGCAGAGAAATTCTTGGCTTACTTCAAGGCCACATTATATGAAAGGAATGATAAATCTAGTAAGCATCTATCTTAGCAGCTAAAAAAGATGTGAGAGATTTATTTGTATAACAGAGCTTTTGGTTATTAATAGTGTAGTTGATTCTTGTTATCAATGTATTCATCCAAAAGCAAAATATCTTTTAAATCAAAATATAGTGTATCTCTTTGGACAAGAGCCACTGTCCTGCTTGCCAGTTCATGGTGATAAAGCATGATGGATTATTTAGCTTCTTAAGAAGTGGTTTAAAAGCTATTTTTAGAGAAAACTCACTTAATGAATCATCCCCTTTCTCCACTTTTAAGTGTGTATTCAAACACCTACATTCCATACTTAAAGGGAAATAAATGTTAATGGGCTAATAAAATGTAGTAAAGTTCCTATGCTTTAAATTGTTCAAATATCTGTATTTTTCTGAATTCAAACACTCATATACTTATTTACACTATTTCATAGTATAGAAAATGCATTCTTAAAAGGACTGCTTTCCATCAAATGACATCAGCTTACACCTCTTAAGTGAATATAAAAGAGAAGGAGCTTTGCATGACTTGTATGAGGCTTAGAAATACTTAATACAAGTGAAAACAACACATTAATTACTTACTGAGAGCTATTTCTTCCCTGTAAAATCTCTTTAAGAATTTCAAGAGTTTCAGATGGGGATAAAAAGAGTAAAACAGTTTCTCCAACAACTCTTGGCATTCAGTTATTTCTACATGAAAACGTTATCACAGTGAAGATCTAAATCTGTAGGAGGCAGAAGACTAGAGTTCACTGATCAAAGTCACTAAAATCAAAAAAGAACTGTAGCAGACTGGAACGGAGAAGAAATCCCAGTGTTCCTCCCATGGATTGCTTTTTCTTTTTTTTTTTTTTTTAACAGCACAGAGATCTTTTATCCTTTTACATCTGTCATGCCATGAATTCGTAAGAAATGGGTTCCAGCAGCACAGGCTCTTTCCCATTGGTTTTCATATTGTGTGCTTGTCTGGGTGGGACAAGCTGGCATTTCAGTTGCAGCCAGGTACCTTTCTCTTCAGCTTCCTTCTTTGTTTGATATTTTTTCTTCACATATTTCAGGAAGCCATATCAGCTCTTAAGAGTGCTTAACACATACGTTAATTCTCTTGGCAAGAATCTTGCCTTTAACTTGTTTACAACAATGCCAACTGCATGCTGGGTAATATCATAACCTCTTCCGGTTTTGCCATGGTAACATTTGTGGGGCATTCCTTTTTGAACAGTATCCATCCCCTTAATGTCTACAGTATCACCTTTCTTGTCAATTCACATGTATCTAGCCAAAGGAACAACTCCATGTTTTCTAAAAGGCCTAGGAACATATGACAGATGCCTCTCCTTTCTCTTTGTGTTGGTCATTTTGCGAATTACTGGAAGATGGTGGTTCTGGCCAAAAGCCCAACAGATTGCTTTTTAATATTGAATTCCAAAGTCCTCCTGCTGTGAACTAAGCTTGGTCACCTAAAAATGACCGAAGCTTTCATAAAAACCTCTAGTGATCCAGATGGGATGTAATGATAAACGCAAGTCTTTGACAAAATTCTGCTGGAATGCAAACAATTATGAGAAAGAAGTTACAAAGAATCTATGCCACCTGCTCTTGGAAGCTCAGGAAGTCCCTCTCTCTTTTCCAGCTCTCTTATGAGAACCTTGCATGACAATTCACTCTGAGGAAGTAAACCAGTACTCTGAGGCAGGACCTGCTCACCTTCTAGCCAGCAGAGCAAACAGCTTTTTCTGCAGGGGCACGTGACCAAATGGAACTCAGTTCTCACTCCAGAAAGCTACTTGGCTTGCCAGAGTTGGGCCTTTTTCTCTTAAGAACAGTAGTGCCTGTGTATTCTTTCTGGCCAGCTCCCTAGTTTGACCACTACTTATTTCAACAATACAAGATCACTTTTCTAATAATTCTCATGCTGAAGAACAAAACTCTGGCATAGATTTTGGCACAGATTATTGGAAGTATTTGTTTAGACTCTGTGATGGTTAGTTTTATGTGTCAACTTAGCTAGATGATGATATACAGTTGTTTGGTTAAACGCCAGTCTAGATGTTGCTACGAAGTTTGTTTTTTTTTCCCCCAGATATGGCTAAGATTTATAATCAGTTGACTTTAAGTAAAGAAGATTACTCTCCATAATGTGGATGGGTCTCATCCAACAAGTTGAATACCTTAAAAACAAAACCGAGGTTTCCTGAGGAAGAAATAATTCTTCCTTAAGACTCCACCACAGAAAGCCTGCCTATTTGAGTTTCGGTCTGCCCTACAAACTTCAAACTTGCCAGCCCCCATGATCAGGAAAAATTATAGTATTTCATGAATGGCCTTGTACTTACCTCTCATTTCACTCATCATTGCAGCAAAAACTAACATGAATATTTATAATTAAAGCCTCTGTCTCTACAGTTAGTACCAAAAATAATACGTTTGGAAACCAGAATGAGGATGAAGATTCCGTAAATCTGTTTCTGGTTCTGAACACTCAGTGTTGTCACTCCACTGTGGTTCACTGGAAAATCTTTAAAACTGTAAAATAAAGCATTCCCAAGGAACCTGTATTTAGGTGGTTTTCTTTAAAAGACTATCTCTGTGGGGATCTTTGTTTTTTAAAGTAACAATGTGGCAAGTAAGAAATTTTTTCAACATTGCACAAAAGTCCACTTAATTTATCTGCCACCTTCGTATATATGGGTCTATACCTCCAAAAAAAGTAACACAAAATACTAATCTTAACAAAATCCTCTAAAAATGGGGGTTTATATGATCAAATAAATTTTAGAAGTGTGTTGTACTATGCATGCCTATACCTCCACCAGAAACTCGCAAAGCAAAGACCAAGGCCCACAAAGCCCTTTCGGTGAAGGTTTTTTAACTTCATTAAAACTAGTACATCTGAAATGCATTTGATAACAGAATCCTTATTTTGAGTAACTTCTCGTAACAGTCCATAAAATCCTAAAACGTACTTTGAAAAATGTTCACATTAACTATTTAAGACAGAATGAGGTTTAAAAAAAAAAGTTTCCACATTAGGAGATTCTATAACTTCTTTTGAGAAGTCATCTTAGTGTCTTACAAACAGAAAATATTTCTCTACCTGAGATAAACCCTTCATGCTACATTTTAAACATTTCCTGCTATTGTGTACTCAGAAGAGAATAACAACCAGTCACCATTTTCCAGGTAAGAAGTCATTATTTATTTAGAGACCTTTATTAGGGCATCCATCTTCCTTCTTTGCCACAACAGAGATAAGCACAGTGATTAAATCTTTCTTAGGTATTCACCTTCCATAAGTCTTAACTACCTTTGTGGCTCTACTTGAAATCATCTATTTTTCCATTACATTTTTAAATTAGAAAGACCATAAATTTGATTATTCCACATTTGAAAGGCCCTGAATGCTCTGCTAAGGAATATAAACTTAATGGAGAACAGAGGCCATGGCAATTTTTTAGCAGGGGAGTGGCATGTTTAGAATATATTCGTTCGAGTGAGTGTAATGGAAGTAGGGCAAGTCAGTCTTCTCAAGGCAGCTGTTGGATTTTGTTCTATTTTTATTTGCCACACTTAGCAGAATATCTACTATTTGGCTTTATACTTTACTGCTCTTTTTTTTCTTGAAAAGGCATTGCCCTGCATATATATTTTTTTATGTATATCCCTCTCGCTCTCATAAAAGCTATTCTGCTTTACTTGAATACTTTGCCAGATTTATAGTAACTGTTCATTTCCATAAAGTTTTCCAAGTGAGGATTCCATTTTGTTCAACTCTACATGTAGCTGCTAACTGCAACTAGTTATGCTATTCAGACACCTACCTGACCTCTGCCTGTGAAAGACACAGAAAGCACAAAGGGCAGATGGATGATGAGGGAAAATAATGGACAAAACCCTTCCACTTCACTTCTTTGCATGAGTCCTCTTAAAAACGTTTCCATTCTAAGCAATGGTCCCCCTAGCAATGAAAGGCTAGTGATTATTCACTCTTCCAACAATATGCATCCAATACCAAATAAATGTCAGGTGCTATTCTAGATTTTCTGGCCTACATCAATGGGCAAAACATGGAAAAGTTCCATGCCAGCATTCTAGTTTAGAAAGGAGACTATCAGGGAAACAGATAATAAGCAATAAATATAGTAAGTAAATTATGTATCACATTAGAAGGTGGTAAGTGCTTATAAAAATAAAGATGGAACAAATAAAGATTATATGGAGTGCAGCATGGCAAGGATGAGTTGCAAATAAACATGATAGTCAACCTGCTCAACACCATAAATTATAATGGCAATTAAAATTAAAATCACAATGAGACACCACTTCATGCCTGCTTGATTGGCTAAAATGAGAATGACTAATAAGAGCATATTTTGGTTAGGAAACTGGAATTCTCATATATTGCTATGGAAATGTAAAAGGGATCAGTAATTTAAAAAATACTCTTGGGCGTGTGTGTGTGCATGTGCGTGTGTATTCATGCATGTGTGTGGTACAAGACATGTTCAACAATCTCTGTTTGCCTGCTCTTTGGTAAGGAAATCGTTAGATGTGATATGGATAAGCATGGAAGCTAATCAAGAGTAAGGCTGAAAACAGATGTGAAAGGAGATCCTTGAGATAAATGCAGCCACCTCCCTAGAGGATATGCATTAGCCCCTTTCCCATCTCACCCCTCCATTTCCACCAAGTTGTCACCAGTGACAACCTTCATTGGTAAAGAAAGCTACAGGTTCATCTCAATAGGGACCTAAACTTTTGGCCTATTTAAAGGTCCAGAGCTGTAACCTATGATCTGTGGTAACAAAGGGAATGATAGGAAATGATATGAGAGAATACAAATGGATGGAGGGATGGATGGATGAACATATGAATGAGTTATGACAGCTGGCTGCCTTTACTGGGAAAAAAAAAAGCCTTCAAATCACCCTTCCAAAAGGGCTCCACTGTCTTATACCATGAGCAAAGGACAATTCATGTTTTGGTCATTAGGCAAGTCACATCTTTTCTCATGCCCCAACCCCCACCCAAGTTCTCCATTTACAAGTAGTCCACATGATTATAAAATACATAATAAAAATAACCCTAAACCTCAAGACACCCTGTGAAAATGTAATGAAAAACCATTACCACATAAATTACTCATAATTAAAAGTCAATGATGTTTCTTCTTGTGATACGGGGAAACTACATGAGAAGACCTAAGAAACAGAAAACTACAAAAAATAGATCCAGTGACATTAATTCTGCCAATCAAAATTAGACCAGCTAGTTTCCTGATTTACATCACTATTTATTGCAAGCCAACATGCTTAGTTCAGCTTAAATCTGCAAGAGTCATAAATGAAAACCAATCGCATGTTCAGACTATGGTCCTCCTGGTGTAACATTAACTATTCATGGAAGAAAATGGAATAAATAGCCTTCATATTCTTAATTTCCTTTATCTCTACTGTACATATAGCCCAATGGGATGATTATTCTAATCATAATGGTCCACAACAAATTAGTTTATTTTAAAGTTTATTGCTAACAGAGAACTCAATCTAATACTAAAGTCTTTAATCATTGTTTGCATGGTTTACTATGTGTTCAAATTCACTCAGAGTGCTTATACGATGGGAGTAGTGGAAGAATATGATGGAAAGGCACAGAATGAGCCAACCTCTAAATGCAAATTTTCATTGTGATTCCCTTCAAGAGGCACAATCCTTAGAGATGAAGCCTGAGCTCTTTCACGATAAATAAGCTAACCTTGAGATCTTAAATTTCTAATGCTATGAAAAAAAAAAAATAAGCTTGAAACAATCCTTATATTCAGTCTGCAATTATTCTAGAGAAAAGCTGACACATCTTAGCTCTTCTACTTAATTCCAGATGATGTCTTATAAAATTTAAATATCTACTTTTTGGGTCTCCCACCTATGCTAACCTTCCAACTAGTTTATGGGAAGTTAAAAAGTGAGGGGACTTGTTCTGTCTCTCTGCGTACTACTGAATCACTCCGACTTCTTTTAGCACCATTCCACTGATTCACTCTACAGCAGCCCGTTGCCTCCCTGCTGCTCCTGAGTATGTCAGCCACATTCCTTCCTCAGGGCACTGCCTCCTAATTTCCCTCTGCCTAAAATGCCATTCTCTCAAATGTCTGAGTGGCTCAGTCCCACATTTCCCGCTGGCCTCCTGCCACTTGTCTCTTAGTGAGGGCTCTGTCTTGATGTCCACACAACATTTACCAACACTTAATTCTGATACATTCATACAATTCATTTTTAAATCATTGCCCTCGACTGTCATCTAAGTCCACAGGGGCAGAACATTTGTTTTATTCACGCCTCTAATCCCTGTACTAAGCACTCAACACATATTAAGTGAATAAAGGAAGTAGAAAGAGTGGCTGCCCTTCCTTTACTGTTCAAGGTGGATTTGGCATACTTGAGAACGAAAAAATATTTTGCCTGATCTCTGGACTCTGTGTATGTCCTTTCTCATCCAATAAAAGACATTCTGCCTGGTAATAGACTCTCCTCTTCTCAAAATTTAAAAACATAGGAGTTATAGATAAATTTAACCCAATAATACTAAATATAGTCAGCATGTTACTGAAAATATTTCTAGGCCAACATAAGTTTTGCTTATTTTGCTGACAATTTTGCATACATCTCATTTACTGTTCTTTTTTAACACAGAAGAATGTCCACAAAAGCAATACCTCTGCAAGTTCATCCCCTACTAGATGTTAAACAGAGTCAGTCAGAGTTCTTAAGATCATTGCCTTAGTAAGTAATCATTGCACATAAAAAAATGAGATTGTCAGAAATAACAAGGCAAGAAACAACCTGCTCAAGAGGTTACTAAATAGATGGAGAATATGACTTTTAAGGCCTGATTTCCATCTCCCTTCCATTACATAAACAGACCAAAAAGGAGAGAGGGCAGGCCACAGACACAAGCACTGGAAGCCAAACCTCTGTCTCCAGGCTCTAAAAGAACAAAATATAGAAAGTACAGATTAGATTGCCTCCAAGGGTTGCCTGAGGCATTAGTTAATGTTCGCAAAGCATTTTCAGGATGAAAGCCACCTCAGAAGAACTAAATATTACTATCTCATTAACTGGAATTCCATTTTTTTTCATCCTGCATTAGAAATTCTTTTTAAAAGACTCTACAGAAAGAAAAAACAGCCTTCCAAAGGGGAAATTTCCATTCATTCATCATATTAATGAAGATGCTCTGGGGAAGGCCAGAATTTGCCTTCTGTGAGCCTACTGCCATCATGAAGGTCCATATTTAATACACCTGAATGAGATGACAGCCTGCAGGGTCTCAGCACTCTCCTTAATTCATTGGGAGGGAGACGAGAAAGCCACTTACTGACACACCAATCCTGTGCTCCACTACATTTGTTCCTGCAGGTTAATTACGACATAGCAGATGTACAAAGCCATGAGCTAAGGCCAGATGCTAATAATTCATATCCATCCCCAACATTTCATGACATTGTTGATTTTTGGTTTCTGTAAATCAGTGTTTTTCAAAGTGTGTTTTCTTTACCACCAGCATCAACTTGATTGGGAACTCTAAAGAAATGCAACTTCTCCAGCCTCATGCCAGCTCTATAGAATCCAAAATTTGGGGGTGGAGTTCAACAAGCTGGGCTGTAATAAGTCCTCCAGGTAATTCTAATGTATTGCTTTATAAGTTATATTTAGTTTACATTTTTAAAAAGATCAGGTTATCAAAATCTAATTGGACAGAGTAACTGACTTATTACTAATTTATTTATTTAATTAGCCAACACATACTAAATGCCTGATGTGTGATAACCTTTATTCTGATGGCCAGATATTCAGCAGTGAACAAAACAGACACAAACCCTGACCTTGTGGAGCTTACACTGTAGTCAAAAGAGGCAGAGAAACAAAATAAGCAAATTATGTGCTATTTCTAAAGAATAGTAAATGTTCTAGAAGAAATAAAGCAATGAAAGGATGATGAGGAGTTGATGAGAAGAGGCATGAATACATTTTAAATAAGGTAGTCAGAGAGTGCATTACTGAGAAGGTAAAATTTGAGCTTTGGGTCATGTCATTAATTGATATGTCAGAGTTTATAGAAGATTTTTTAAATATTATTTTTAAAAGACCCTTTTATAAATTGACCTATGGAAATATTTATATCAGGGTTACTTTTAAATAAGTATGTTTTAAGTGCTTTAGAAAATTTTTTCAGTACGCATTACGTTTTGTGTTCAAATCTTAGTTCTAAATTTATTCCCACTTTTACTCTTTTTGTGTATTTTTAACTGTATTTTCGCACTTAAAATTATGAAATTTAAACATTGTAGTAAATCAAATGTTTAATTTAAAAATTAAACTATCACAGAAAAACAATAATTCATATATGCTAATTTTAGACTTTTGATCCAGTTTTCCTAGAGTTAATAAACATAGATAAAGTAATGCATAGTTAAGGTGGTCATGATCTTTTAACCCCTGATAAAATCTTTTAAAATGTGGAATTTAAATTCAGTAGGAATTTTTTTAAAAACCAAAAGTTTTGTAGTTAGAAGAATAAATTCAGTTTAGACCTAGATTCCTAGGGAAAGTGTTACTGAGTTGCTAAGTTAGGTGCTGATTATTCAATAATACACAAAAAGAAGACAGGTTTTTTCCTTAACACATATTAAATAAAATACATAAAAACAAATATGTTGCAAAGAAATTGTTATGGGGGAAAAGTACTATAAGAGTATACCACAGGTTACTGCCTTGGTCAAATAAGGCTTTCCTTAAGAAAGAGGCATTTGAGCTAAGCAGTCAAAGACCATTCTAAGTAGAGGTGAGTGAATTCCAGAATAGGTAGAATGCAGAAAGCCCTGTGTAAGATTATATTGAAGAATCAGGAAGGGGCAGATCATGTGATGACCAGATTATTTGGGAAATACAAGAGACGAACCAAGATAGTAAATAAAAAGATGAAAATATGATCAGCAAAATCTAGGTTGTGTGACAATGTACAGGAATAAATGACAAGTTTCTCCAACAAACACATTATAAGAAAAAAAGAGAGAGAGAGAGAGAATGGAAACCTATAATTAAAGGGGATTTAAGTGCCATATTTACCAATTACAATATGTGGACCATATTTAGATCCTGGTTTGAATAAATATACTATAAAAATATATGAGACAGAACAGGGAATTTGCATTGGATATTTGATGCAGGAAATACATAACCTCATTTTTTAGATGTGGTAATAATATTAAATTTATTTTTTAAAAGAAATCATAATTTAGAGATCCTGCTAAAATATTTACATGTGAAATGACTTGAATGTCTAAAATTTGCTTCACAATACTCAGGGTAAAGGGAGGAGAAAATTGGTAGGAATAGAGATGAAACAAGATGAGATGATTCTTACAGTTGAGTATGCTGCTCTCTCTTCCTTTTTCGTATGTTTTTTTTTTTTGTATGTTTGAAATTATCCATAAGCAACAGAAAAATAAATTTTCAAAAGGAAAAAAGAAATAAAAAAACATTAGGGGGAAAGGAGCAATAGAGCTGCAAGTGGACTAGGAAGAATCAGGACTATGCATTTATCCAAACCAGTGTCTCTTTTAATCCATGTATATTGTGCTCAGAAAATTCAAGACACCACCTACGTTCGGTGCATTTGAAGTCAGATCAATGTTATTAATAAACTTTTCCAGTATTACCTGAAATATTGACACAAGCATTGGGAAATGTTGCAAATTTAAGCAAAAAGAATCCATTTGGAATCACTCCCAAAGCGAATTACATTTTAGGGGGTCTATTTGAGCTAACTGTAATCAGTAACTCAAGTATTTTTTAACTGTGAATTACATTTCAAACTAATCATCTTGTTTATTTCTGCTAAAATGTAAGAAACTAAGTGATCAGCTTAAAATTTCTGCACAGTTGGGTCTTTTTTTTTTTTTTTTTTTAAGCAAAAGCGATTTTCTACCATAAATTCTGCTAATGGGAGAGTCATTAAAATACCTTGCCAACAAAATGGAATATACAGCAAAAATAAGCCAGGAATTAAGCTTAAACAATTTAGTCATGCATTTAGTTGGTTAATCAGGAAAGAGTAAAAGAATTTATAACAAGAATATATGAACAGAAAAGGGAAGATGAGACTGTGGGACAATTGACATTCATCAACTGGCACTTCATTGAATTACGTGGCCTATAAAAGGCCACGTAATTCAAGTTGTCATTTTAATCAAGAAAATGTTTCAAATTTTCCAGAATGTATTAAATTCAAAATGATAATCAGAACTCTGTTCTTTTTTCTTTGAGAACCATTTTCAGGGAAGAAATAACAAGAGCCCAAAATATTTCCTCACCATGGGAACATGTCTATGACAGGTACATATAATAATTTTAAAAACAAAACATAAACAAAACACAAACTGCACTTGTTTGTTCTAGATCAGATGTTATTGCTCAAAGCCAAAGAATCTCTCTGATTCTTTCACTTAAAACCCCTTTTTTTTCCCTATAAAGATGCAGTAGGTTGGTCTATTTCAGAGAACTTACCTCCTTTTGGGGAATAACATCAACTTTGTCAAGGACACAGTCTCAATATCAGACACTTTTAAGACTAGCATGTGGCACCTCACCCTGCCCCAACTCCTTCTGTTCTACTTACCAGGTCAGTTGGTGGTCAGTGGTGGCAAGGCTAGCCCCTGCATTTGTCCTCAACATTCCCAAGTTAGCACTGAAGCTTCAAAGGGCCTCCGGATCTTACCTAGCACCAGCTACAACAGGTCTAGTTATCATCTGCCCTCTGTTCTTGAACATTACCTTCTCCAGAACCAACCAAAGATAATTACTATCAGCACTTCTCTTTGCAAACAGAACCACGGTGTCCACTTAATGTATGCAGAACGGGCCCTTCATCTGCTTATGCTTATGCTCCAACATTAATTACTACACAAACATATACACTTACATTGCATGGTTGAATGGTTTATGTGTCAACACTGAGTGTCAGTGGAGTTCAAGAAATGAGAGATTCGTGAAGGAGGAAGGAATACGGGAAGATCTGTCAGTTTTCTAGATAGAATTTAGATAGTTGGAATGGAAGGACATGGTCAGGTCCAGCAGGAGCCACCAAATTAAGAAAAAGAGACTTCATACTGAAGGGATTAAGAAGTACAAATTGGCAGTTACAAAGTAGTCACAGGGATGTAAAGTACAGTTTAGGGATTATAGTTGATAATATTGTAATAATTACGTATGGTGTCAGATGGGTGCAAGACTTATCAGGAGATCACTTTGTAAACTATATAAATGTCTAATCACTATGCTGTACACCTGATAGAATATTGAACGTCAACTGTAATTGAAAATTATTTTAATTTTAAAAATAAATTTGTAAATTAAAGTATTTTTATTATTAATAAATGTGACTTTAACTAATAGTAAAAATATGGTTCAGACTGTGTACTATATAGTAGCAATAATTATGAAATTGGGTTGGAGAGGTTGCCATTTGTATAGCAAGCTGTAGAGAGCCTTAAATTCCAGGAGGTTTAATAAAACTTGTTTTTGCAGTTTTCTCTGGAGAAGATTTTGAATGGAAGAGGAGAGATCTGACTAAATCAAGAGATAGAAAATTCGATCTGGTGTGAAATTTATTAATAGTACACAAAATAATGAAAGTTTTGACAGGGATAGACAGTAATAACAGAAAGAAAAGGAGAGGAGAAAAGCAGCTTCAAAGAAATAAAGCAAAACCAAACAAAATCAGGATTCAGATACTAACGTACAAGAAAGGAAAGGGAAAAGTTAAATGTGGCTCTGTTTCAGGCTTAGGTGACTGGACATTGGTAGTGCATTGCCAGAACATAATATACAAGGGAATTTGAGCTGTCGGGGAAGAGCATAAATTCATCCATTGGCAATCTAAGTTTGGGATTATGGAGAGGAGCTTGCTGCTCAATGATGCTGCAGTGAGAATATTTGCTATGCTAAATGAGCCTCAGGGTCCCACCAAACTCATATTTCTAGCCAAGTACATGGAGTTAGAGAAGTTGTTTTCCTGATTATCACAAGAGTTGGAATCACTTCAAGAGCTAGAAGACATGGGTTCTAGTACTAATTATCAACTTCAGGCTGTAAAATCTATCAAAGTGGATAATCAAATCAGTTTCAGTTGGGTAGAGATTCCCCTTTCTTGCAAACAAGATTTTATTAAATCTTATTCTCACTGTGAGATTCCTATTAGCTTCACTATGGTTTTCTTTATAGTGGCTGGCATCGCCTCTACCCATCCATCCATTACCCACTCATTAACATCATTATATCTTGCAGTGACCAATACCTTTTGCTCAATTCTATTTTTAGAAGAAAAAAAAAAGTAGCACTTTATACATTTGAAAATTTTATTCTAATAACCTCAATTAACTGGCATCCAAAAGTTAAACTGGGAAAATCTTGGTACTCAGATTTAATCTCTTGGTGATTTTTGCAAGGGTCATATGGCAATAATGCTGCAACAGTGCCACCTTGAGAGGGGGTGACAATTATAGCTCAGGTTTAAGTGGAGTCATGGAAGGTTCCGATAACTAAGCAGGCATCAAGACCAAGGCCACATACCAGTGCTTAAAAAGTGCTGGGAGCAAATAATAAGTGCAACGAAGGAGGCCTATTTAAAGAAAGTGGTATAAAACTAAGGTTGGACTGATTTGGAACAAGGCCAAAGCCCTGGTCATGAGCCTCACCACAGGAAATCATAGGCAAATTCCCCATCAGTTGATTAAATGGAAGACGGTGCTTCTCAGTAACTTGTTCCCCTAGGAGGGCACAGAAGAGTCTCTGAAACCCATGGGAGCAAAGTAGAAGGCACCAGAGGATAGAAACAGAAAGACTGTTTGGAAAGAGACACCAGTAGACTTTCTGGCGGGCTTCCCATTGAGTTCAAGATCTTCTAGCCCATAAAGCACAAAGAACCTTTCAAACTAATTCAAGTAAAAATGAGGTTGCTTTGAGCACAGAGGAATCTCACAGAAGCCAAGGATAGGAAATAATAGTAACTCCAGACATTCTGGAAATCAGACTGGACTGCGCCCTCTCTCTGGGCCATGGGCCTCCTTTGCAGCCACCCTGCCTCGTCCTGTGCACTTGAGCTACCTCCCTCTCTGCTCATGGGCTTCTCATACTTATTCTTAACTGAGACTGAAATGTGGTCATCTGGGGTTCCCCCAGGCTCTCCTTTTCTCTTGTCTTCACACACTTGTCACTAAAGTTTTCACAGCTCACTCTCAGGTTTCAAATTCCTGAGAGCAGCACCTAATTGGCTCACTGCATCTTCTGGAATTAAGACTCTCAGGCTGCTGAACTCTAACTCCTCGTGGTCCTTCAAATCCCAGCATGGATGTTATAACCTCTGACAAACCTTCCCTGTCACAGCCCCCTCACCAGGCCAGGCTAGTGTCCCTCCTAAGAGTTCCCACAGCCCCAAGGCTTACACACAGCCCTGTAACTGTTGGTGAATGTCTTCTTCCCTCTAAAACAAAAGCTCCTCTGAACAGAGACAGCTTCTTGTTTATAGTTATTTCCATAACACTTAGCTTTTTAAATAATGCACATGAACTCAGTGGGTTTTAATAAATCAACCCAGCATTAAAATAATCCTTACAAATATGGAAATACTTTAAGTCTGTGCTTTTTGCTCTTGCTGAGGCCGCCTCATAAACTTCTACATTTCTATAAAAGCACCTGCTCTCCTTGCAGTTGCTCAGGCACCTAACTGAGGACACACAGTGAAGATCCACTTCTGTATAACCCGTTAGGACCTAATAGAATCAGCCAGTGATAAATGAATGAGAGCGCCGTCTCCTTGACAGGCTGCAGAAGTATCGATAAAGTTGCACCAGATTCTTTTTTATTTTGCATCAAACAATAACGCTGTTTAAATGAGCTTTGTTTTCTTGCCCTGGATAAATCTAAAGTGTACTCAAAATGCCATTAAGACTGAATTTTATAATATGATATTGATAGTTATCTTTATTTACAGAGACAGATTCATAGGATTTTTTTTTAAAGTAAGTTTCCACATCTAAGATTGCCAGCAACAAATTCTAAACCATACACCTGCAAAACAGAAAATAGACTTTAAAAGTAAGCCTACAAAATATATACTTAACCTATAGTCTAGCTATGCTCTATAAAGCATTTAATGTGTTTATTTTAAACCAATGTGCATTCTTTCTCTCATTTTTTCTCTCAAGTTCATTCATTAAACATGTACAGACTGCACCAAGTACACATTTCCAGGCAAGAATCTTGTTTATCCATTAATGAACACATTAGTATTCTCCTTAACAATGCCATATATGGGTACATTGCTTTTGGTTTATGAAGCACTTTCATATAAGAATCATCTAATTTCTTTTTATTTTAAACAATTTTTTCCTTAAACTTATTGAGGTGACATTGGCTCATCTGATTCATATATCACCAATAAAATCCTTTCAATATTACTGTGGAGGAAGCAGCCTTATGAGGTTATTATGACTCCGTCAAGGTCATTCTGCACACACAGCAGAGTCCCACATGACACCATTTTGTCTGGCTCCAAATGCGATTCCCCCTGTATTATGTGGCCTCTCCTTTCTGCTTCTTTACTAATGTGGAGAATGGACAGGGGAATATGTTGGGTCAAATATTGCTTTTGTGGAAGCACCTGGCTGACACCCAGGATGTTCAGCATTTCAGCCCAGGTGAACTTGAACTTCCATGTAACTAAATCAGGGCTGACGGACACGAGCTTACAATGAGTGTATAATCTCTTCTAACAACACAACCAATAGATGATTTCACTGCTGAAATTTTTTTTTAGAGCATCACACAGCTTGAAACAAAGTTGTAAATTAAAGGCCTTACACAGTGTTCACTAGAGCCTGGCATTTTTGTCATAATGAAACTTTTTGCTATTATATTCCATTAAAAAAATTATTCCCTTAACTTTTATTAGTTTCTCAGCAACTGAAGATTTTAATGGAAATATAATATGTAGGATCATGTAGTTTCCTCCAAGAATTGAAAAACCAATTGTTAGACCTGATCAGTTTTTTCCAACTGCTGATTCTTTATCCAGAGGCAAATTTTGTCACCTCCAACATCTCTCTCCTTAGACACCCTCCCAGAAACAACATAGGTTACTCTGCTCTCCTCTTTACCCGACCTCATACTATTTCCTTTCATTTCTAGGGTTTGAGGGTTTTTTAAATTAAATAATTCAGCTAAACATTATGTCATTTGAGTTTTGAAAACTAAGCTAGTGAACTAACTGATCTCTTTCAAATTCATGAGTATTATTCTATGAATATATCACTAATTATATAAATCTAGAGCTGCACTCACGCCTCAGAGAACATGGGTTACACAGATGGATCCCAAAAGGCGTGACCCCCAGAAACCCCAGAAATGCTTAGATGCCTTGGTAATTATACAGATTTCCAGGCCCAAGCCCTCATACACTGAATCAAAATTTGTCAGTGAAGCTTAGAGATCTGTATTTTTACCATCCCTCCTTGGCTGATTCTGATGTTCACCCTGATTTGGGAAGCATTACTTAAACCAGTGATTCTCAGAGTGTGGTCCCTGGATGAGCAGTATCAGTATCTCCTGAGAATAGTTTAGAAATGAAATTTCTCAGGTTCTGCCCAGACCTACTACATCAGAGATTCTCAGGGTGGGGTCCCAAAAATCTACATTTTATCAAGTTTTCTAGGTGGTTTTGATGCTTAGTGAAGTTTGAGAACCAATAATTTAAACAAGAGAATAGTTACATTTCAGTCCAAAAACTAAATAAATAATTTTAAAAACCAAGAACCTCCTGTGTAAATCCCTGGGTTGCTCCAGGACAAAGGATCAGTTCATTTTGTACTAAATTATTTTTATAATGTATGTTTCTTCAAACATTTATTCAGAACTCACTATGTGCTAGGCACTCTCCTG
The DNA here is from genome assembly GCA_003508835.1 of Eonycteris spelaea. NCBI lineage: Eukaryota > Metazoa > Chordata > Mammalia > Chiroptera > Pteropodidae > Eonycteris > Eonycteris spelaea. The sequence continues at coordinate 14,133,295 of PUFA01000028.1, read as the reverse complement.
GAAGCATCTTAGAATAAAGGTATTAGAAAGATAGAATTCCTGGACTCATGGAGCTTACAATCTACTCAGACAGACTTTTTTTATAAAGGACCAGAGAGTAAGTGTTTTAGGCTTTGTGGATTATATGGCTTGTGCCATTGTAAAAGTAATCAGAGATTATATATAAATAAATGAATTTGGCTATGTTCCAACAAAACTTCTTTTATAGACACTAACATTTGAATTTCATATAATTTTCACCTGCCATGAACTAGTTAGTATTCATTCCTAGAGTTTTTTTTCAACCACTCAAAAATATAAAATAATTTTGGGGGCCTCACAAAAACAGGTGGGGGCCAGATTTATCCTGCGGGTATTGATTCACTCTAAAATAAAGCCAGTATAGCAGTAACACAAAATCTATGGATCTAGTCCCTGTGATGTTATCAATAAAAATTGAAAAGTCAGGAAAAGAGCTTTTTTTGGAAAGAAAAATGTTGTTATGTTTTTAAGTAAATAGCTTTTCCTGTCATGCCCTACCCTCTTTTTCCTTTTTCCTCTTTTTTTTATACAGTAGCACCTGTCTTTCTACATTTCTCTGCAACGGAAACAGATTTGTCCACTTAAATAAATCTATGTCATCTTCTCATCCACACCCCATCTCATGAAAATAACATAATGCTGACAGGGCATATCTTTATGTTCTTTCCCTACAGGCCCAATTTTATCCATTTATGTAGATATAAAAGTCAAGATTTTCAATATTATAAAGGCATAACATTTTCAATCAAGCACACACTGCTTTACTTTCCCCCTTTAAGTATTAGGAGGTGGAGATTGGTGAGAGTTTGGATGACATTTAGTCTACCATGGAAACTGCCAGCTTGCGTTGCCTACTGCAGGCCATTTGGAGAATCATAATTAACTCGTGCTTTTCGTTTGTTTTTAATTCAGACTTCCACAATTAAGTGCTAAGTATTCAGTTTCTGACAGAACAAGCTACATATGAATCTATGATATCAGTTCCCAAATTCGAATCCATTGAGTGTATTAAATCGAAATCTCGGGGCACAGCACTCAGAGTGGGAATTTTTAATATGCTCCCCGAGTGTCCTTGATGCCCAGCCAGGTTTGGGAAGCACACCCTACACTGCAGCAGCTAGAAAGTGACCCAGAGCCCTATGTGGCTCTGGCCAGGGCATGCTGTTGAATGGACATCCTCAGAAAGTGTCACAGAGAGTGTTTACAGTACAAAATCACGAGGGAGAACACCCACTTTCCTCAGGGACCAGATCCTAGTTGTGCTTTGAAAAAAAGCAATCTGATTGAAGAATTCACAATCTGATACAAATAGCTAGTATGTTTAAACAATTATAAGTGAAAGTTCAAATAGTCATGGAGATGTAAACTATAGCATAAGAAATATAGTCAATAATATTGTAATAACCATATGCGGTATCAGATGGGTACTAGATTTATCGAGGTGATCACTTCATGAGTGTTATAGATGTCTAATTGTTATGTTGTACACTTGAAATTAATATAACATTGTATGCCAACTATTGCACATTATTGCATAATATTTAATTGCATAATATTTAATTGTTGACAAGTTTTCACAAGTATTATTGCCATTATTATTATCTCAATCCTTTTAGTTAAGTATATAGTGGAGGGGATTATTCTAGAAGCTACTCTATAAATGCATCTGAGATGAATATGAATGAAAGACTAATTGAGCGGGGGGCATTCTCTTCCTTCTCACGTAAATATGCACAATGTTTCCCCCGCCTCAGTTTGTTTAAAGCAAAAGAAAGAATCTTCTAGGAAAGACTGACAAATCACAGAGTATTTCCTCCTATCTAGATTCAGAAAAAGAGGTAACACCAAAGAGAAGGAAACTCAGATAGAAACTCACTAGAGATATTATTTGAAACAGGAAAACTCAGCAGTGATAGTAAACACTAATGAGCCAGACACAGAACACAAATAAGATGCTTGAAAAGCCAGGTTTTAATAGTAAGGCACCTTCTGAAGGGACCGGAATCTAGAAAAAGCATAAATCACCTGAAAACTACTTTATGTGAGTATAGAGCAATTTATTCTCCATACTTTAAGAGAGAATTATTACCAAAACAGGTGCAAAGGTACTATTAAAAGCTGTGTGAAATTTATAAACCCTGTAAAAGAAATCAAGCATCAGAGGATTAGGAGCAGAACTGACATCCAGAATGAAGAACTTATGATAATAAAAACAGACTAATGGAAAAAGTAAAAGCAGAGCTAAGTTACACAGATAATAATGAAGAAAAAGAAATTACAGAACCAGGGAACCAACCAAAGATATTCAATATGAGAATAACCAGTGTACCAAAGGACATAAAAATGCAAGCAAAGCAGAAACCTTACCTAGGGAATAAATTAAAGATAATTTTATGGGCTGTCAAAATACCAATTCTAATACAGGTATCCTGAAGCAATGTGGAAAGCCATTTGGAAACAATCTTCATTGAAATATACCTGAGTACCTACCTGTCACATTTTAAAAGTGTGAAACACATGAACAAAAGAATGAGAGTTCTTGAGAAGAAAGAAGATAAAGATGTGATTAATGGGATATTGACTGTGCTTTATGAATTGTGTAGCCTGAATCACAGACACATGGATCAACTCACATTGAGAAGTTGTGGCTTAAATTTCCCTCAGAGCCTTATGCTAAGAAATATTACTTTTATAATGTGTATATGTCTGGATTCTTAGGAGCTGAAGGCAGGTCTGGTATGTTAATTTTGCCATGAGATCAACCAGAGAAAGGGAAAAATTTTTTTTCCAGGCCACCAGATGGGAAGAATCCATAACACAACTTCTTTGACAGCTAAAATTGCACAGATTAGAAAGTCCTAAGTCCGAGATCAAAGGAGAATAGGGCAGGCACTTCCTTCCTGGTGACAGAACATATGATAGAAATCATTGTTTGCTCAGTTGAGAACAGCTGGTGTGGCATATTATACTTGTTTTCATCCATCTCTTTTGCTTATGCATCTTATTTTTTCTGGACACTGGTAGCTTCAAGGAGCAGAGTCCACACCTTGCTATAAGGGTAATAATGCCCTCATGCTCAGATCTGAGGCACAAGCCAGCTCCAAGTGAAATCAACCCAAAGCTAAGGGAAAATGAGGCATTATATAAATGGAATCTAGCAAAAATAATTTTTTCTCTTTGAAGACAAAAAATAGCTTTTTAAAGTGATAGAAAAATCTCAAAAACCTGAAAAAATCATCAGTGAAGTTGTACAACTAAAGATATTCCAATGAGAAGAAATAAAGATTTAAAAACAATGAAAATTAACTATTAAGGGCTAATAGATTGCAAGATTAATTAAAGGAATAGTTAGAAATACAATGTAAAAGAGATAATTAGACCACATTTTGAGAAGTGTAAAATAGACATAATATTTTGTAAACTATTTCAGACTATGCCAAATAAGAAAGCCAGCATAGACATTAGATTTCATATTACCCCTAAAAAGGTATATAAGATTAACTTATCTAATGGAAATGTATAATAAAAGTAATGATAACAACTGTGTCAAAATGTGTTGATAAAATATGTCACCAGATTGGTAGACAATCTTTTCAATGGGAAATGAAAGTTTAAAATCAGATACAGAAATGTCATAATGGAATAAAAGTCAAAATGGAATAAAAGGAAGCGACAATAAAGAAAAGTTTACAGAGCAAAGTAGTAGAAAGTTATCAATTAATATGTATAAGGAAAATAATCTAAACTCCAAAATAAAGCATAAGTAACTGACTGGAATAGAAACAAAATCTAACAATCTGATGCCTATGAAAGTCTGTCATATCTGCAAATACAAAAATTAAAAAAAAAAATGGAAGTTTCTACTATGGTAAAAAGTTAGGACAGACTAATAAGGTAACTATTATATTTAAAAAATAAATTTACAGATAAAGTTGTATCAGACAAGAAAATGTTTAACAATATGTCAGGTATGTGTTCCAAACAACATAGTAACAATATATTCTTTAGAAAAGTGGATTAAAAATGGCAAATGAAATTGTACCTGAAAGCTTTATTAGTTTATAATGTCAAGTTTAGTAGATAGGGAATTAAGAATAAAAAAGTAATTTTAAAAACCATGTCAAATAATAAATGGCATAAAAATAATTCTGTAATAGTAAAACCTAATGACAAGATGGAATAACTATTTTTTATTAAGTCCATATAGATTATTTTTAGAATTTCTTAGGTAAGAAAAACATAATTAATAAATACAAGAAATTTAGAAAATCTATATATCCTATATTTTTACCTTGCAATGTTATAAATAACAAAAGCAGACTCTAAAATTGCTCAACTATGTGGAAAATGTTTAGTTACCCACTTAAGCCTATATTGTGGAGAAAATTCAAATTACAATAATATATCATTTAAAGTGTAGATATATTTAATTTTTAAATGATTTATATATAATAAAAATATTAATATTAATACTATGGAATATAATAGCATAATATAGTAAATGCTGAGGAGATAGAGCCTAAACTCATTTAAGTCTTACTCTTTTTCAATAGAGCTGCTTAAATTTATTAAAAATCACAGAGAGCATAGCCCCGTAAAGAAAGATCCAGATAAGGTAAATTTCTTTGCTGTGAGAGAGAGAGAGAGAGAGAGAGAGTGTGTGTGCGTGCGTGCGTGTGTGTGTGTGTGTGTGTGTGTGTGTGTGTTTCATAAAAAGGAGATTTATCCAGGCCTTGGAGATAAAAAATATATATATTATAAATAAGTAACAATAAAAAAAATCTCCTATCTGGAACACTTACTCTAGACTAGTTACAGTGCTCAGAACTTTTTTTTTTTTATCTCATGAACCTCCAACTCTCCATCATCTGCACTGCTTATTACTCTCAGTTTCCACCAAGTCACATGTGATAGAAATCGAGCTATCAAATAGAGTGAGAGTTCACATAACACTGCCGGGGACTTTTGTTAAAGATCTAATTTGTCAATAAATTTTGATGACAAAATAGAAAACATTTAAATCATTCTAAAGCAGCTAACATAAAAATCAAAAGAAGCTATTACCCCTGGCTGGTTTTAAGATAAAAGAGAAAGAATTTGAAGTGAGAACATTTTATTAAACGACATTATATTATTTATATTAGATACCATGTTTTCATAAATGGTTTCAATGGCATAGAAATTAAGAAGATGTTGATATTTATGAATTTTTCACTATCTCAAATGAAATCCAACTTCACTTTAGTCTCACTTTCAAATAACTGTCACTAGCTCTCCATATGCTTTTCAGAATTGATTTTAGAAGTTTTGAAAGAACATAAAAGAGAGTTTATTGGAGGTTTCTAATACAATTTTCATGATTATTGTTACAATCATCATCGATATATGGTGACAATCAATATCCTCCAAAAACCTTTTTAAATAAAATTCTTGATTTTCTATTTTTAAAAGGTAGAACTCAAAATCAAGTTAAATGTAAAGAAACTAAAAGCACCCCAAAATAAACTAATTTAGCATTATTTACATGGTTTCCCATAGAAATACCATATGGTATATGTACCATGTAATAGAATGTTTAAATAGCCCCTTAACCAAAACAACAATGCTGTCAATTTCTGTGAAAGCCTAACATCAAATCAGCTAATCGATCAACATTACCCCTTGTCCTCATACTTCTAGAATTATTGTGGACAAATGGTGACATAATAGAAGTAAACATTTCTAGACATTTCCATACCCTGTGGTAATATTGAAGTATCTCATTTGCCCATGTTAATTTCTCTTAAATAGAAATGAAAAACAATCACTTTGCAAAAATAGCTATTCATTTCTCTTTGCCACTCTAACCTTTCCACACCTTGAACAAATGTGACTGTTCTTTCCTCAAAATATAAAACCAAAATATAACATTTTAGGATTATTAAAACATATCAACAAATACCTAAATGAGGTTTCAAAACTGTCATTTCTGCTGACCTTGTGAAAATATAAGGCAAGAATGAAAATGATTTCCCTTGCTCTGAAGAGTAGCATGAATCTTTCTGTCATCTACAGGCAGAGCTACCACAGCACAAACCAATCACTCCAGAGAACAAAACAAAATGAAAAGAAAGTAAGAACCATTGGTAGAACGATACACCTTTCTGGACATTTTGAGATGCTTTACAAACACTTCTAATGGTGAGCATATTTCATCCTAATAATTAACTGAGTAGGAAGAGGGGGAGTAGCCTGTGAAAGAGTAAGAAATGAAGGGTTTGAGACAAGAGCAAAGCTGAATCACCATGCCCTTCCTGTCATTGGGCTAAATGCTTCACAGTTTATTTTATCCTCTTAACACTCTGAAATGGAGACACCGCTGCTTCCCCCTGTCCTCCACTCCCACTTTACTGGCAGATTGAGGCTTAGATTAGGGGTCTCAGAACTAGTAAATTACAAGAGCAAGGCTTTAAAACCCAAAGCCCAAGCTCTTAGCCATTCTGCTCATGCAGTCTTCTGAGAGTTACTTTTAATGTGATTCATAATGTTTTTTCTTGCATGAAAACAGTTGGAACAAAGCCAATTCTGGAATGCCCTGAGACAAAACACTAGCAAGGGTTTATTTCAACAGACCCAAGGAAAGATTTTTTTTTTTTTAATCTCGTTGACTAGTGGGACCTTGTGGCTAGCTGGGTATAAGAGGAGTACAGAGGCTGAAGTGACTTTGCTACCGTGATGAACCTCGTTCATAAGCAAGTCTTGGCATTCTTCTCATTTCAGTTAGAACCAACTCCATTGTTCCTTTTGAAATCAAGGTCATTTTTTACTAGAAAAAAGATAAAGAATCATAGTTTGAAGTAATAATGGCTGGATTTTTAAAAATAACTATTATGAACTTATCTGTATAAAATCCAAAAATTGGAATAAACATATTGCATCAGTCTAATGTATCTCATTTGTGTAATATTAAACATGCAATAATTTAACATCATCTCAATTTCATACTTATACAATGTCTTCTATTAAGGTGGATCAAGGTGACTAGCAAATTTTTAGACTAAATTTAAATTCTTAAAGGCATTTTAGTGGCGATGATAACTACAGAACTGGTAGGAAATGTACCTTCACAGAATATGATTTCACTGAAAAGAGTATGAAAAGAAATCTGATAATGGGAATGAAAATAATGAGTTGAAAAAAAAGTAAATTGGGTTTTTGAGAAATAAATTATTTTAAAAAACAGAGAGATTGAAATTTGACAACTTTCACCATAGTAACACATACATAATCCCCAGATAACATACACAAACACACACAAACACACACACACAAAGACTTTTAGAGCAGGCAGTGGCATTTTAATTCTATGCAAGATGCTATAGAGTATTCTCTAGATACATGTTCCTGCCTTTAAAAAAAAAAACCTGATAACTGTGCCAATCCATTTTTGAGATAATCCTCTTTTCCCACAAATATGTTTTAATATTGGGTAAATAATCATATTATATTAGTGACTGACATTACAAATAAGCAGAAAGTCATTTATATATATATATATACATACATACATATGTATGTGTGTGTGTTGTGTGTGTGTGTGTGTGTGTGTGTGTGTATGTGTGTGTATATATATCTGTTAATAGGAAATTTATGAGAAAAAGCAACATCACACAAAGCTGCCCTCCTAAACTGGCTGATTAGGAGACTCCAACAACACAAAAGAATGTCTAGGTTTGTGGGATCATTTATTGATTCAGCACAGACAACAATATCATATGTCAAATATCCATTGTTATTAGATCATGTTACTAGACTATGTTTGTAGACTCCAATGCGGAGTTTATTAAATACCCAGATCATGTTTCTGAGTCAAACTAAAGTAAAAACTTTCCTTGCCAGTCCAAAAGCATACATGTACTTACATAACTTATCATCAAAATAAGTGTTTTTCAAAAAATGATTTCATGGGAATAGAAATGTCTGTTGCTGCTTTTAGCCATATACCTGAAACAGGAAGGAAAAAATTTCCCCCGAAATAATGTTAAGAATCTACCACACATATAACGTTCTTCTTTCAGGATTAATGCGCTCTAGTCTTGAAAACCGTTTCATTCAACATGCATTGCTTGCAGATATACATAAAGGACTGTTGGAGTGACTGCAAGTTGACTCTTGAGCTGGAGCCCAGCCATGGGAGGCTCCTCATCCCTCCTCTGTCCTTGGAATGTACATTCTGCCCACCAGTCTCACCATGGGAGCTGTTCCAAGCACATAGCCTTGAGAGAGTAAGGTGTTTTTAAGACCATCTGTACTGAATATAACCAAACCCAGTTGGGACCTTTATATAATCTTTTAAGATTCTAGCAGGCAGGTGTAGAGAGCTAATCATCTTGCAGCCACCCAAGGCAAACCTCATATGTAAGTTCCCTTGTTGATTAAACCTGTCACTGACCAATCTGAGAGGTTTGCCTCTTTCTTCAGTTTCTCCTTGCTTTTCGTGTACAGAGTCTATTTTCCAAACCAACAAGGATCAAAGCTAAGAGCATGGCCTCTAGAGGCAGACAACCTTTGTTTCATTCCCCCAGCTCTGCTCCTTACTGTCTGGGAGATCCTGGAAAAGTTCCTTAACCTCTCTAAATCATTATTTTTCTCAATTATAAAATGGGGACAATAGTAATATCTATTTCATAGTTCTATTCTGAAGAATAAATGTTATTATATGTTATTGAATATTTCCCAAACAGACCTATTTCTTATATTTAAAAAGAGGGGATACCATGGTTAGACAAGGTTATGTGATCATCTCAAAGCCCCCAAATTAATAAGCATCGAAGATGAACTCAATAGCCACCTGCTTTATATCATGTGTCATTATTTTCTCTATCAATTTCAGGACAACAACTTTAAATTATGCAATCACTTACTTTCATTTTAATGTCAAATTTTGCATAAATTCTTTGGTCATATCCAGAGGTAATTACTTTGTACAAACTACATGGAAATTACTACATATTAAAAGGCAGAGAGAATACTAAATGAGTTACATCTAATCACAAAATCCTGCAGCCATTTCCCTCACCATTGCTGTCTACACACTTTTACTTTTTTTCTGCCCACTTACTCTTTTTTTAATCCAATTTTTCCTCAGAGGATTTCTCTCCAGCTTCCTCAAAATGTTGCATTGGATTGAGCTCTCTGGGAAAATCCTTCTGTAAGGCCTGACTACCAGAGTGAATTAGGAGCTCCAGAAGAAATTTCCATTTTGATACTTAGAAAATATGTGGCCTCATATATTTTATAACAGTTAAATGCACCCACATGGCAGAGAGAGGAAACAGCCAGCTCACTCAGTTCATGTGCTTTCTTTCCACATCCTTCCTCCCTCCCTTTCTCTCCTTATATCCAGTCTCTTGTTACCATACCTACAATCCTGGCAGAAGTGGTACGTACCCAGAAAACTGTCCAAGTATTTAAGGACTAGAGAAAATGAGAAGAATCTGGAAAACACTAAACTGAGTATCTTTTGGCAAGCCCTGAAATCACCCCCAAGCACCATATTTATTATTTATCTCCCTCTCTTCTCTGTTAGCACCTACCAGCAGGTTTGGCAAGGAGAGAGCCCAGAGACACTGTCAGCTTTTCCAGAACAGGTGCAGTTCCTGTCCCAAGATGAAATTATAACATTTTGCATATATTTACATGAATGCATTTTCTGAGGTAGAAGTTTATCTTTGATTTTCAGTGTCAACATGATCTGTGATCCCAAATTGCTAAAGCCCTGCTAAGCATCCTCCTCCTCTCAGCCTTGGCTCCCTAGCGGGTACCATTTTCAGCTCAATATCACAAAGACCAAACTCCGTGTACTCCTGCAACTCCTTTACAGCATCAAAACAAACTGTGCTAGAAAGGGAAAGAGAATAACAATGTGTGAAAAGCTGCTTGGGAGGGCAGGAGATCAATGGAAAAGTACTCCTAAAGGTTCATTTTCTCAGCTTCTTCTTTTGTTTATTTATTTTAAAATAGTAGCTGAAATTAGAAGTGGTTTTTTTCTGGAACAACAAACTTCACGTTTGGGGATTTCTCTTAAAATGTTATATTGAGGAATTTCTCATATTCTGGTTCCCTGAAAGTGTGCTCTGATCGTTATTTTGAGAAGTTTTGTTTCTGAGGCTCTCCCTCATTTGGTGATTCTTCTTCCATGAAAAATTCCATGTCCTTAAGTGAATATAGAGGCCAAATAATTTATTCTTAATTAAAAGTTAGTTTCCCGTAGCAATGATTAGTGGCTAAAGAAATGACCTCTATTTCAAGGTTTCTATTTCTCTTTGTCAACCCACAAAAAAGAAAATAAGCCAAAAATGATATGGCCTTTCTCCCACAATCTGGTCTTTCTCCCACTCTAGATCAGAGGCTAAAATTCATAAGTTAACACAGAGAACACTCCAGAAGTTGAGTTCTCTTCTCTCTATTCCTCACTGCTAGAAAATTGGTCTGGGTATTTTTCTCATCAGTCCATTATATATGGTCTACAGAACTACAACTTAATGACAACAAAATCAAAAATAATAATGGAAAATGATCCGTATGTATCAGACACTGTTATAAGTGATTTAAATATATTAACTTACGTAATATAAGTACAGAAGGCAAATCCCCATTTTAAAGATGAGAAGAACAAAGAATAGAAATTATACTTACTCATTATATCAAATTTTCTTAGCTACATAATACAATCATCAGATTTAAAAAAAAATCCAGAATGTGCTGTTCAAATGTCATTACTTTTGAATTTCAATCAAATTCTACAAGGTTTGCTGTGACAAAGATAGCCAACAACAAAAACACCTCAAATTCTCTGAGCATTAACATCCACCTTTCAGTTGATCAGGTCCAAAACCTCAGAGCCAACAAATTGCTTCTTCATAAAGTCCACCTTCATGGTTAAACAAGCCTCCCATTCTGTTGATTCTACCATCCCAAAGGTTCTTCAGTCTGCACTGCCTTTTCCATGTACCTTGAACGTTCCTTAGTTCAGGTACCAGTTACCTCTCTACTTAATTACCTCAAAGGTCCCCTCACTAGTCTTCCCAACTCTCATCTTTTTCCTCAATGACATTTACTTCAAGGAAAGTTTCCTTCTTAAAAAACAGACCTAATCAGTCCTTCTATTCAATATCTTCGTTAGCACTCAATGCAATCAGAGTAGTAGTATCATGGGAAGAACATCTGTCTAGGTCAGAGCATTGGAGAACCAGTTCTAAATTTCACTATTTACTAATTCTGTGGTCTTGAACATGTTATTTAACATCTTTGAAACGAAATTTCTATTGATATATAACAGATTATGCAATATTTGCCTGATCTACCTCCCAGGCTATAAAGTTTTTTTTTTTAATGTGTGAGAAAGTTCCTTAAAAACTATGAAACTCATTTCAAATATGGAGTTCTTACTAAAGTTAGTGTCCGGATTTCTTGACCTGGCATTCAAAGCCTCCAAAATCTGGCTGTGAGCTGCATATCCAGACAATCTCCTACTAAAGGTCCACCCAAATCTCCCTGAATGTTTCTGGGTCCTCCTTCTCTGAATTTACAACCTCTGAATATTAGCTTCTGCCCAGTACACTTTTCTTTCCATGGCCCTTACAAGAGAGCCCTGTTCATTCTTTAAGACTAAAATAAAATTTCACCTTCTCTAAGAGGATATCCACATTCCCCAGTGGGACTTAATTTCTCACTTCTCTAGACTTTCGTATCACCATTTTGTGAACTCTTGCTATATGTCTCACATCGGGCAAGGAACATAGGTATCTATGCATATAATCCTCTATGCCTATGTCCTCACAGCGACCTTCAAAGGTAGACATTATTACCTCCATTTATAAATGAAGAAACTGGGTCTTTAGAACATTCAATCCCTTAGCCAAGAGTACACAAAATATAAAGAACAGAGCTTGATTTGGCCAGGTCTAGTTTCTGTGGGAACTTTTGCACTTCGTATACACTCATCCTTGGTGTCTATATAAAGCCCTTAACAGAATCAACATGGTAGCAGTTAAAAATGCATTTTTCCATCTCTCTCACAAGTTTCTGAGCTCCTGGATAGTGACGCTTTCTTTCTTATTCATTTATATTACCACATGACTGCCATATACCTCAAATATGGCAAGATGATCAACAAATACTGAGTGAGCTGAAATGAACTTAAAAAATCTCTATTGCTCCTCCAATTAGAACTTTCTCTCCCTATCCCTGCTATCTCTTTTACAATTCCTCAATCTCTTGTTCTCCCTTTTTCATTTATCATCCAGTGCTAAACCAGGGTAAAAACTGAGAATACTCACAATTGGGGATATGGACAGCAAGATGGAAGAGAAGAACCACTTGGAAAGTATTGTTTCTCCATCTTAATTTCTGATGTTTTAAATGAATTTAAAGTTTTAGAATAAAATTTCAAAATTCCTATTTCCTTTTGAACAGGAGGAAAAAGAATTCTCAGCTGACCAAAGTAGCAATTACACAGGTCACATTAGGAAAGATTAGAGTTTAACAAAAACAACAAAGAGAAACTGAGTGTCTATGGGTTCTCTCTGGAATGCACTCCCTGAACAAATTAAGTGCTTCTTCTAAACCTTAATAACCAATGGCATTCTACGGAAGAGCAGAACAATCTTTGATGTTTCCTTTGATATTCAAAGGCAGAATCTGAATGAAAGAAGCTGTCCAACCCATCAAAGAATGCAATCATAAATGTCTCCTCTGCACCAAAGCTCAAATTAACCTTCAGTAGCCTGTCCAATGACTACAATAAATTTTTCCACCTAAAACATTAAACTTTTCCCAGCTTATTACTTACATAGAAAGAACTGTGTACAAGAAAATGTTTCCTGTTATTGCCCTACAAAATACAGAAATAGGGAATGCAAGAGACATGTGGGAACTTAATTCCAGTTTCTTATACCAATTTGAAAGTCATTAAAGAAATGACAGTCAAAGTTCTAGTATATAAAGTTATAGTTAATTAGAAGGGACTATATGAGCTCCTGTAGAAAAAAAATGAAGTCAGAGATATAGAAGGACTTACATGAAGTCACAGTCATTTAACGGCAGTGTCAAAAGTCAATTAAGGGTCAAGTTCTTTATGTTTATTTCAGTGTTTTTCTCAGTATATCTCACAATTAATTTAGTCAAAGATCTCAGAGTAATAATTTCTATTCCCTCCACAATTAATAGCTTTAATCACTTTTGGTACAATCAGTAACTTCAGTTATTAATAGTTTCAGGGAAGTTTCAATTTCACGACAAAATCTGATATTTCATGTATTTGATATTTACTGGTCCCTGTGTAAAGCACATTGCATGCTTTATCTTATCTAATCCTCACCATAGCCATCTCAGTCACAACTCTTCCTTGACTAGCAGATGAGTCTGAAAGAGGTTCTTATCCAGGAGCCCAGAGCTGATAAATGGTAGAGGTAGAACCCAAGTCCAGATCCAAAGTCATTAACTCATATCTATACCCTATAGGTACAAATTAAAAGCTCATTTATCCAGCACATTTTTCACCATAATATATTTTATTCACTGGTATGTCTGAGTGTCTATTCTACAATGATTATTCATTTCCATTAAAAACAACAACCTCACTCATGTATCTTTGATGTCTCCTTACATTAGAACAGTCCCTGATATGTAGTCTGTACAAAGTAAATATTTATCAAAAATGAATGAACTTAGGTAGTGTGTGGTTCTGAAGGGCCTTATACAAAATATTTTTTAAATAAATGTACATATTGGATACTGCAAAGTAAAACAGAATCCTGTATAAGACAAGGTGACTCAAAACCCCTAAATTAAAAACATCTGACCACAGAGAGAATGTGCACACAGCTGGGAGAGCAAACTCTAGATCAGCTGGCTGGTTTTGAGATGGACCAGTTGACCAGCACCGTGGATGCATGTCTGTGTCCCAGAATGAAGCTAGCACATGAAGGATAATGAAAAATTCATGAGAAGATCAAAAATGACTTTGAGGGAAGAGCATGTGAAAAGACTTAGGGCTGAAAGAAAGCAAGGCATGTGGGGAAGAATGCAAGGAAATCCAGTTTGGTGGGGATATCAACTCCTGGCATAGTGGTGAGAAGTAAGGCTGGAGAGAGAGGGAGGGTTCAGAATAAACTGGTGTTTTGAGGCCTATTAAGGAGTGAGACATTTTTTCTGAGGCCAGTGGAGAGCCAGGAAAGGGCTTTAAGCAGAGAGATGACACAATCAGATTTCGAGCGCAGTAGCATCTGCAGCACATAACATTTGTACAGTGCCACTCTGGGGTCCATGGCAGAAAGAATCACTATGGGCAAAGGGTGGTGAGGTGAGGATCAGAGGGTAACATGAGTGATGAGAGCCAGAATACATCTGAGATATAATCAGAGGAACTCCAGAAATATTGAGAGGCTCTAGTGGTAGGAAGTAGACGCCATCGTGGAAAAGAATGAAGCACGTTATATGTATATAGCAATATGATTTAGGTGCTAAGTATTTTCTCGATGCATTTTAATTTTCTGTTAATTGGTCATAATTTGTTAAGTATGAGAATTCTCTATTATCTGAACAATTAATTTGCCAGAATATTAACCACTCACATAAATATATACATTATGTATTTATATATCATTTCATAGGTACATAAGGCTTGTCCATCTATTTTCTTATTAATCCTGAAAGAGCCTTATGAAGTTGGCAGGAAAGCAAGTACCCATATTACAGATGAGGTCAAGTAGCCAGAGTCAGTGAACACTAAACCAGAATTTGAGGCTTCTGAAATTCCAGGTTCTCTTAGCTACATGACCACAAGTATAAGTAATTTAGTATATTTTTTCTTCTGCCTCCATCTGCCCAAACTTGTTGCACAGCACAGACTCTAAGGAAGCCATGCAAATAAAATCACTCCTACTTGCATCACATACTCATGCAGGTGCATAAGTAAGCTTAGCACTAAGATTAAAAACATCTAATGCTGCTGTAATCATATTTTCTGAATCCCTAATTGGGATACAAGGGCCAATAAATTTTAGCACAATTAGCCAGTGAAACAGAATATTTGACATTTGGACTGTCTTGAAAAATTGGGCCTATACTAACTTACAATAATAAGTATAATAAATAACATTTATTGAATGCTTACATTGAACAGGGGATCTAAGTTCTTAACTTACATTAATACATCAATACCAGTATAACTCAATGACGTGAGTAGTATTGTTATCTATATTTACAGAGGAGAAAGAGAGGCTGAGTGATCAGTAACTTGCCCAAGGTCCCAAAGCTACTAAGTAAGTAAGTAGAGTTAGAATTAAACCTAGGCCATGATAAAACAGAACCCATGTTCTTAACCACTGATGCTCTGCTACCTCTTACATTATCATCAGCAGAATCTGTTTTTCACATTCCTGGAAGGATACTTGAACTTCAAATACTATTCCCAGAAATACAAATACATAAATGGTATATGTTAGAAAGAATATAACTCAAGATAACAGGATATTACTGCTCAGTATGGGAAACCGACAAAAAAAAAACAGCTATAACTTCATGATTGTGAAAATTATGACCCATTTGGACATCAATATTTTATTTGAAAAGTACATATTGGGCAGCTACTATATGCCCAGCCCTGTGGTGAACTTAGAGATAATGCAAAAGATAGAAAACACATCTGTGCATCTCCAACCACAATGAACACCCAAACTTGAAAGAAATGAACATGATGAATATTTGAAAAATAGCTAAATTTTACCAAGTGTACACTGGTGCCAGGCACTGTTCTAAATACATGTAGTAACTTTTTTTAATCCTCACAAAAATCCTAGGAATTATTATTATCATTATTCCCATTATACGGAAGAGAGAACTGAAGCACAGAGAGGTGAATTAACATGCCCAGGGTTACCTGATCATTAATTAGCAGAAGTGAGACTTGAACCTCTGCAGGCTGGTTCCTGAACCCACACTTCGGACACTAACGCTTTCTTTTTATCTCAATTTTGTGCTTGCAATTGGGTGAATAATTGAGGCTGGGCCAGACCTACAACCCCAGACATCTCAGATTTAAGACAAAGGGAAGAAGCAGCCTCACTTAAGCCTTAAACCCAAAATCAACTTCACCAAGGAAACTTTGAAGAAAGGGTCCTGCACCAGGGACATTTAATGATGTTCTGATGTCCAACTGGCTATTGTTCTTTGTGTTTACCCTCAGTAGCCAAAATCCTACCTGGACAGAGTAAGAAGGGCAAAGAAGGGCTCACCTTCCAATGATTCCTCCTCTGGATACCTCAAACCCACAAACAATCCAAACATTCATCAGGAGGTGAACAAATTAACAAACTGTAGGGTATTTCCAAACTTGGCAAAAAAAAAAAAACTACGAATACAATATGGATGAATCTCCAATTATGCTGAACACAAACAGTCAGATGCAGAGCAATGTATGTCATACGATTTTTCCTACTTGAAATACTTGAAAAGACAGATCTCATCTGTAGTGACGAAGCAGGTCAGTGGTTGCCAGGGCTACAAGAGGATGGGGGAGCACAATAAACTTTGTGGGGTGATGGAAGTATAAGAAATTCTTTTGGAATTGGTAAAAATGTTCTACATATTAATTTGGTAGTGGTTACACGTGTAAAAATTTGTCCATGCCCATCGAAATGTACACTTAAGATGAGAGCATTTTTATGTGGGATACTGGATATTATATTAAACCAAAAAAAGGACTTAAGGAGAATACTGGCAAGTGATCTGTAGATTAGTTAATATGTATTAATACTAATTTCCTAGGGTTTTTTTTTTCATTTTTCCCTAAGTCTAAAATAATTTCAAAATGCAAAGTTAAAAAAAAAATTAAAGCCTTTTCGTTTCTTGAGCTGAGTTCACGCAGCGGTCAAGGAAGACATTTTGTAGCCTCAGCTTCTCGCAGACCACAGCCCCCTCTCAGCTAGATCCCCTCACAGTTGTGGTCAGAGCCCGTCAGCAGAGTAGGTGGCCCTAATAAAACACAGGTCAATTAAAGAGTGTAAATAGTGTTGACATAAGAGAAAAGAAAACTTTTCCTAATCCAGACAAAACTCATCCAAAGAACAGGTCATGTCCCTTACTCCTGCTCTCAATGTGGCTTCATAGTTAAGGCATGAAGATTTGACTATCACTGCAGATGGTACTAGAAAGTGGGGAATAAGCCATGCTCACCAAAGTCTTGCCAAATATCTTTAAAATTTATTTTTCTTACAAAAAGAAAGAAAGAAGAAAGAAAGAAAGAAAGAAAGAAAGAAAGAAAGAAAGAAAGAAAGAAAGAAAGAAAGCAAGCAAGCAAGCAAAAACTGAAAACAAAACCACATAACAACAGGCAGATAAAGGCCAGTGACCCCTGAGAGACAGAAACAATTGCCCGTTTGCTGGCCTGGAGAACGTTTCCAGGCCAGAGTGCAGGGAGGAGAAGCAAAGCAGAGACCCGAGGTCTTCCAGACTGGACTTGAGGCGGGAGCTGCAGCAGGTCACTGTGCTGGAGAGCAAAGCGCACGGAGAGGAGAGAGCTGCCTAAACAAAGAGCTCTGTAGATCTTCAGCTGCAACTCATGTGATTTTTCCTTGAGGACAAAGGTCTATGTTATGTTAAAAATAGTCTGTAGATTTTTTTTGAAGGCTTCACTTCTAGAATATTTGATGTGTATTTGATTTGATTTTTTTATTTTGAATTTTCACTCACATGGAAACCTAGCTCCTTAGGGAAAGCCATAAATAAGATTTTGAAGCAGAAATAAGAACCACATTGACCCTAGCACTGAGTATTCAAGACATATATACAAAGATAATTCATGTCAGGATTTTAAAATTTGATTAACATGTCTATCAGTATTGTAGAAGTAATGTATACATCACAATCATGGTTTCTGTAAAAATGAATTACACAATTCTCTTGGTTATATAATTTTTGAAACCTCCTATTTTCTCTGTGGACCTGGGACTCTATATTTAAGACATGGAAAGGAAGCTTAAGTTGGAAAGTTGCTAAAGAAACTAGAAATTCTGGTTTGTCCTAATATGCAATGTGTTTGTATACATGCTTTTAATTTAAATTAATATTTTTAATTAAATCAACCAAAGTATACAGTATTTCCCATGTAAAAATCAGAAATCAATCACAAATACTCCAGTGGTAATACTTCATATCTATAATGCATCCCAAGAATGCAGAAGTCTGCCCGCAGAGCCCAGCCCCCTACTCAGGACCTTTGGTGGTCTGGGTGTAGGAGTAAATAATAATTACGTGGCCACACAGCCAGAAGACAGACACTAAAATGCAAACATATAGATAAAAATAAATGAATCAAAAACCAAATTTAACCCCAAAATCTCTTTCTGTTCTTCTCAAAGATAGGTTTTTATTTGTTCTTCTCTTTTATTCATTCAGACATGCCCTCTGGGTGCCTGTATTACTCAGGCTGCAAATAACAGTAGTGATTATGTATTGATGGCCAAACATAATCTTTCACCAGGTAGAAACTACTATATTATCATTTCCATTTTCCAGAATGGTGAATGGAGGCAGTCGCTCAGCCCAAAGTCACACAGCAAGCAAAGAGCAGACCTGGCATGTCACTTGGGCCCAGATGACCCCACAGGCCAAGTCTTTATCCATAGCACTGATTTACTTCCTTTTGGCCCCTAAATAGTAACTGTAAACTTGTCCAACCTACTCACTGACTGGGTTTCCTGATGATGGCTATTGTTCCGGTTATTAAAATGCTTTAATCAGGACCCTTTTCCTCTTGTCAAACTCTTGCATTTTGACTCTGTGACTCTGGGCAAATTGCTGAACCTTCTGGAAAACCTTCTGGGTTTCCGTTACCAGAGCAACCTCTAATGCTTCCTCTCATTCTAAACTCTCAAAAAAAAAAAAAAAAAAAAGTCTGTTACTCCTCTTTTTACTAAAAGTAAAAGGACAATTGTCTTCATCTTAAAAATTAAAACTTTAATTTGACTTTCTATATTCTCCTTGTTAATTCATCTTCTATGCTGATGTCAGACCACTGCAGTGCAGTAGGGTGAGGATGCCCAGCTGAGGTGACAAATGTAGACAAACACATCTGCTAGAGACTGCATCTGTCCTGGGGAAGGGAAACCTTTGTACTAATGTTCGAAAGGTGCCCTGCACACCCTGTGGTCTCTGTGTCCATACCTCGCTTGAATGCACAGACAGGTATCCTGACTCTATTACTATTTAATACTTAGGTACTAGACAGCTTCGTATTACTAACGACCTTCACAGAGACTTGCTAAATCTAATGTTTCCATTTTATTTGCAGCCAATTTCATTTTCTCACTGATGTACTATCATACTGTTACCGTATTTCCATTTACCAAACCATGTGTAAATTAGTGTTTAAATAAAAAAGGTCATTTAATTTTTGTAGGTACATAGGAACAGTGAGTGCCTTATTCATCCATGTTTCCCCTGCCCTCTCAACACAGGACTTGCACAGCAAGCATGTAATTCATCTGATTGAATTTAGGAAAGGAACATTCCATTCATACCCCATCTTTTAAAAATTTGACTAGTATCATGATCATATTTAAAATTGTTATTTTTAAAGATATACGTTTTAGCCAAAACCTGAACTCATGCTCAAATCAAACTCCTCTGAATATTTTCCACCATAAAGTTATAGATTCTAGAGATTTACACATGAGTTTAAATTGTTACCCTCTAGCAAGTGGGTACAATGCAAAAGAATAATGCAATAAAGACCAACAAAAAATGCAAATAAAAAAAAAGGAAACAATTCCTTCATCTTACCATGAACAAGTCCCTGGGATCCAAAACTCATCCATTATCTATTTAAAAAATGTATCAAAAGCAAGTGTCTCTATAGTGGAAAATAAATATTGCCTGGTTTCAGCTGATTTATTCTGAAAATAGAAGTACAATTTTCTCATCCACACATTATAGCCAATATAACATATTTTTTTACTCTTTAATCTTATTAAAATAACACAAAGAAAAGGAAGAGATGGGAGGAACACGCATTTAATAACTTCTAAGACTATTTGGAATAAACTAGTCTGTACAATCTAATGGATTTTAGATTTTTTCTTTAGTGAACTGAAAAGCTGCTTGGTTACTGGCAGTGGAGTTTCAGATTTTAAGGGCTGAACTCGAATATAACATATCTCATGGAATAAAAGGGTTCTACCATTACTTTTTAATTATACCCTATTTTTCTATACTGGGACTGTGCTACCTTTAATATTAATCCTATTTTAATAGATAAAACAAAAATTATAAAATTTGCATATATAGCATGCTTTTTTTACTACTTGAATCAACTTCATTGGATGTGATTTATATGAAATAAAATCCATACAATTTAGGGATAAAATTAGATACATCTTGACAGATGTATACATTTTCATCTCCCTGGTCTTTTGTGCCCCAGTGCAGTTATTTCCCACCAACCCCTGGCATGAGACAACCACGTCTCTGCTTTTTGTCACTATAGGTTAGGTTTGACTATTCTAGATATTCAGAAAGCATGTGCTCTTTGGGTCTGGCTTCTTTCACTCAACATTATGTTTGTAAGACAAACCCATGTTGCTGCATGTATTAGTAACTCATAGTTTTGTATTGTGGAATAGCATTCTACGGTGTGGATATGCCAGTTTATTTATACTTTCACTTGTCCATGGACATTTGAGTTGTCTCACTTTGGGTATGAATAAATCTTCCATGAATATTCATGCATAAGTCTTTTTTTAGACACGTGTTTCCATTTCTCTTAGGTAAATACCTAAGGATGGCCATTGCTAATTCTTACGCTAAGCATGTTTAACTTTATTAAATACTAATTATTTTTCAAATAGTTGTACTATTTTACACTTTACCAGAAATGTATGACAGTTTCAGTTGCCTCACATCTTCACACTTGGTATTGTGAGTCTTTAATTCTGATCATTCTGAAGGGCAAATTATGCTCTCATTGTGGTTAAAAGTATTTCCAGAATCATTTCATCACATCCCCACATTTCACTAAAAGAGCCAAAATGGTAAATAGATGTAATTAAATCACCAAATCCAAATCAATATCTCAGCCTTGCCAGAGTATGAACAGTAAGTCCTCAAAAATCTTCATTATAGAAATATGCACAGCTCTGTTACAGATCCTTAGAGCCCAACTCCTATCTGTAAAGTCAAGAGTGGAATGAGGAAGGAAAGGGTTAAAATCTCATTGATGGAGCAACCTACACTCTCCAGCTGTGAACAATTAGGCTTATCAGTATTACCTTCAGGAAACTCCTTTGATTTATTAGACCTACTAGGCAAAAGAATTTTGACTTTTTGATAGGTGGGGTTATGAAGCTACCATCAAGACTGGAGAAAACAAGCTAAATTTATGATCACAAGTAGAATCTTTAAGTATGGACCACACAAGATGCTCCACCTAGGAATGCCCTATTTGTTCCAAGGGAGGAGATGGAGGAACTGAATCTGGACTAAGGGATCCTTTTTTTTTAACCAAATTTTCCAGTAGGGCAAGTAACAGCTGTGAAGAGCAAGATCTGTGACTTTCTCTGGTGTGTCAAGCAAAGAATCTTTGCTCATGTGAAATTCTTCCCTTTACATGTCCAAATTTTTGTTGCTTTTATTGAATTTTATAAATTATTTTTTTACACATTCTTTTATATGAAAATAAATACTTCAACTCTTAGAACGTAGTGAAGATGAAAGAAACAAATTGAATTTTAATGTGTCATTAATAAAATAAAATCCTATGTGAGAGAAAATGTTTTTATTAAACTGTAAAATATTTTCAACTCCCTTTGAACGCCATTTTATTTTTAAAAGTTTGATAAATATAGCTCCTTATTTCACATAAGTTTAATAAAATTGTATATAATTAAAACCAAAATTTTGTTTTTAAAATTAATTTCTTTTCAAAAGCCAAGAAGTCCCTAGTTGTTTTAATTCACCTTTGGCATGTGTAACCAATAACATTTTAAACTGGTACAGTATTCAACCAGAAATATTTACAGTTCCCCAACTTGTAGTCAAGGTACCATGCTTACACAGTTCTGTTTGGAGACTATCTTAAACATCTGAAGGTCTCTTTCTGGTCTCCCAATATCCAAACTTGCTCAGCCACATCTCTAGTCTGCTATTATACTTCATAATGCTGCCAGGAAAATCTTTTTAAAACATCAATCATTCTCACTGCTTCCTTGCTTAACACCCTCAACACTTCCCCTATAGAATTCAGAACAAAATTGAAACACCTCACCATGGCATACACAGTCCTTCGTGCTTTGGTTCTAACCTCAGTTCTGTCTCCCTGCATGTATAGAGGGAGGACCTCCATTAGGGAAGGAACTCCATCCGGGATACTCTTTTATTTCTGTGTCCCAATAACCTAACGTTAACACTGATGTTTCTAAATAAGCAGATGAATAAATGAATATAGTTTATGTCTTTCAGGTCTTCATCTATTTATGGTGTTCTCAATAGAAAAGTTCATATAATGTTTATGAAGATGATTACATTCTTCTGGATGGGTTCATGGGATGTTTGATGTACTGGCATATTTTAATAACATTTTAGGTAAGAGCAATGGCTTCAGGTTAACTGATGTCTCACAGTGCTCTATTCACAGTAAGTCCTCAAAAATGTTGAACAAAAATGAATGTCGCTCATGTTCTCTACATATCTTCTTCCTATGATTCTGGAAATAAAATCAACCTATTGAGGCCACATTGCATGTAGTACTGCCCCAGAGATAGAATTGCAGCATGAAACACATAACTGAGCTTTGGGTGCCCAAACAACATCATCAGCTTTCAGAGTAAGATGCGTCTGATGATCAGGAAGAGTTTATGGGAAGCTGAAATCTGATCTGACACCTGCAGGAAGGGAAGCGTTAGATGGGGAGGGAGGTTGCATTTCCCAAGGGCAAGAGCTCGAGAAGAAGGGAAATAAAAGGCGGAAGACAAGAGCAAAAGTAATACAATCCCATACAATCCCTGTCACTATTCCTTTTATGTTGAGACATTATATATAATAGAACTACATATTCCTTCTGCCCAACAATTCCACTTCAATTTTATCACCATTCTAAACTCATTAAAATATTACTCTGGCTCCTCACTGAGCCACAAAGTTAATGAGGTAGTGCCATTAGCATCAGGGCTTAGTCTGAAGTAATTACTTCTAACTACATTTGGCTTCTTCACTGAAATGTGGGGATGTGAAGAAGCAATTCTGGAAGTACTTTAACAGGGTTTAGAACAGATGCTTTCATCTGGAACACCAACTCCAGGAATTGTCAACTACTTGGGAATGGTCATCCATAAAAATAATCATTTCTCTTAAAAATGAATGGCTAGAATCAGAATTCCAGTTCCCAGGATTTTATTGTTGGCACTATTGATGACACTCTGTAAGGGTGTATTTGGTAAACTTTAGTTTCTGTACAGTGTTTTTTAATTCTACAAAGCTCCCCCACTCCCCCATGTTTTTTTTAAGTAGATGGAGTTTTTTTTATTATTCTTATTTTATCTTTAAATTGTGACCCCCCCACCCCCCAAAAAAAACAGTAAGGGAAATGAAGCCTATAGATCAGTCCTTATTTATGAAATGTGATGTGGAGGACAAAACAATTACAGACAATAAACTACTAAAAGAAAAGTTAAATTTTCTATTTGTAGAAAGCATGTGATTTGGAGTTATGGTAGATGAAGGTGACAGAATTCCTGTCCTTGAGAGGATGAAACTGTTATATCTTGGGGTTGTCTTGAGTCTCATGAGGCAGACATACTTTGGGAATTGGGAGAAAATAATCACTGGACAGAAGACTGAATGACCCCAAATAGAAACAAGTGGATGCTTGAGGTTTTGCTAAGATATCTTGGCTTTAGAGTCATACTGCAGGATCAACTGCATATGCAAGTTATCCAACCCTAAGAGTTCCTCTCCCATGATAAGCACAGTGATGCTCCTTCCTTAGCTTGGCTTCTTACCCAGCCAGCCTCATTGTCATCCTGAAGAGGTTCATGAGATATGTAGCTAATGCTTAGATCATGGGTGTTCTGTCTCCTAAAACAGGGCTTGCTTAGTTGCTTTCATGCACTCCTTTTAGCATCTCACCCTTGTGCTCCCACATAAGTCTTGCCCTCTCCTCTCCGCTCTAAAATATACTGTGCTCCTGCTATTGTTGCTAGTGCTGCCCTTCCTCCTTTTTGAAACCCTTTTACCAATCACACATTTTTAACAGTCCCTATCATTTTTCTCACAATACTTTTAGATATATGACATAATATGCAATCAGGGTATGTTAGAACTTTTCAATCTGAGCTACAGCATACCCAAAATAGCAGGTCCTCTGAAAAATTTTGATTTGTTAAATAAATCCCTTAAAAAAGATGCTTTCCCTAAATATATATATATATATATAGTCCACAAGAGTCCAAACACAAATCTAGAATATATTCCCTTAAACCTTGTTTTGGGGAAGGTGCAAACAAAGAAAAATAGTCTGTAAAAAAAAAAAAAAAAAACAGATCCAAGATGTTCGGGACCATTGCAAATCAAACTCATATCTTACATAGGGACAAAAGCAAACAAAATCTTATCTCAATTTTCTTTTAAGTGAGCTATTTTATTTCCCTTATAAACATGGGAATAAAAGAAAGTGCTGTTTCTGCCACATGTACCTGCTCCCAGACTAGTTCTTTCTATTAGGACAAAAACATCAAGAAATGATACTGAACAAGTGTAGAACAGCAAAATGAAGAAGAGAAGAAATCATTGTTTTTGTTTCTTTTTAAGCCATACAACAAAAAATAGAAGTATCGAATTTAGAGAAAAGTTTCAGAGTTTAAGGATGCCATTTTATAGAGTGATTTTAAAAATATATGCTCTATATAAAGCCAAACTGCTGGATACAAATGATTCTGAATCCTCTTTGAACTAAGTGACCTTGGGCTATGCACTTAAACTTTCAGAGCCTGTTTTCCTCTGCTGTAAAACGAGGGCAATAACAATAATAAAAACTATAATAATATTGATGGCCTCATAAGGCTGTGTAAACATTAAATAAAAGAATCCATGTAAATGTTTAGAACCACACTTAGCAAACTTAAAACATGCAGGAAAGTAGCAAAACATAGAAAAGGAATCAGAGAAACCCAAACCCCTCCCCCCATGGCCAAGACTGATTATCCATTCTCTGCTATTCTTTCAGAATCAAATCCCAGGTGGCAATGGAGTCAATCATGACTGGACAACATTCTTCCAGCATTATGTCTGCTTTAAAAAAAAAAAATTAGCTTTCAAAAATGTGAAGGACTTAAGAAGTAAAAATTGGTAGTTACAAAATAGTCACAGAGATGTGAAGTACGGCATAGGGAATATAGTCAATAATATTGTAATAACTATGTATGGTGCCAGGTGGGTGCTAGACTAATTGGGGAGATCACTTCATAAATTATATAAATGTCTAACCACTATGTTGTACAGCTGAAACTAATATAAAATAATATTGAATGTCAAATTAGAAAAGAAAAAAAAAGAAATTGGCTCTAAAATCAAAATATGCCTTTGTCTCCATGTTCTTAAAGAAATGTTTTAATAGCTTAACTCAGTGTTTATTGATACTGCCCAGTAAGATAGGTTTGTATTTTAAATAAACGTACATGAAATACTATCCCAATGCCTCACCAATATATGAAAATATATGTGAAGAAAATTATGCATAGAAGGCTAGGCACTCACAGCATGAGGCAAGGTGTCTTGAACAAGTATGAAATGGTTAATTTGCTAAGAGATGGTCCAACATAAAGATAGAATCAACACAAAGGAGATTTTTCTGACAACTTTGCACTAAACAAGACAGGCCCCTCATTGGTGTGCTGTGCACAAACCTACATTTTCCCTCCCCAGAAAAGCAGAGTTTATAGTTGATTTCTGTTCCCATTGATTCTACTGAACAGCATTCTTTAATCAAGCGGCTGCCACACTGCTAACTGGCTTCCAGACTGAGCTACTCCAAACGCAGCCAGCACCACCTTGCTGGGATCTGCAGAAAATCATTAGGCCTGTTAGGACACAGCAGATCCCTTGTAAGTCACTTGGGCTGCTCTGCTCCCTGCTGCATGTCAATTACCCTGCGGGCTGCTCTTTCTCTGCAGCCATTGGAACCACACTCCAGTTTGCGAACCACGTGCTGAGAAACCAAATGGTGCTGATGCCCAATGTTTGTTATCAACCTGGACTTCAAACGTCCTTGGCAAAACCTACCTGAACTCTTAGAAGACCATTTTTAGAGTAGAAAACAGGAAAATTAAATATTTTACAAGGTAAGGAGGGAAAGTATTTGCACAGGAACTAGTTTGGGGTGGGGAGAAGATAAAAGAACATTTAAGGAAAACAGATTTCTGTCTGGTTTTTAGTTCAAAAGGTTGCTTTTCCATGCCCTCAAACCTATCATTATGTTTTGCATTGCCTTATAAGTTCTAACACCAAAAAACTAAATTAATTGAGCTGGGACTTAGTGACTTCTTTTGTTTTTAACTCAAGCTTTAAATGGAAAATGACAGTACATTTCTAACATGGCTATAATGAGGGAGGTTAATGGAGTAGTTGGAGCATATATGGGAAATACTCGAGGATATAGAGTCCAGAGGCAGGGAATGAAAGAAAACTGAGTTTTCCCAACTCGCATGTACTTGGAAAAACGATCCCAAAGCCACTCTACAAACCTGTTCTTTCTGTATCTGCTGGCTCATCTCAGATACCCTTCAGGAGGCTTCACCACTATCAAATGCACTAAAGCTATCTCTGAATAACAAAACACTACGTGAAAGAGAATCCTAAAAATGGATGCCATTTTCAAACCATTCATTTTATAACAGACAGAAAACACACACTAAGAGTATCATGTTGTGTAGAAGGATGACTACTGTATGATCTTATTTATATGATGAATCTAAAAAAGTTGCATTCATAGAAACAGAGTAGAATGAGGCTGAGGGGTGGGGAGATGTTAGTAGAAGAGTTATAAGATAAATAAGTTTGGGATCTAATGAACAGCATGATGACTAGAGTAGGAATACTGTGTTGTGTACCTGAAATTTGCTGAGTAGATCTTAAGTGTTCTCACCACAAAGAAGAAAAACGGTAATTATGTGAGGTGCTTAATTAGCTTAATTGTGGTAATCATTTCACAATGGATAAGTGCATCAAATCATCATTTTGTATATACCTTAAATGTATATAATTTTAATCTGTCAATTATACCTCAATAAAGCTGGGGGAAGAACATTAGGGGAAGGTGAGTAAGGGGTATGTGGGAACATCTGTAGTATCATTGCAACTTTTCTATAAATCTAAATTATTTCAAATATTTTTTAAGTTTAACACCATGGGGAAAAAAGATACATCATGTAAATATAACTTTAAAAGAAAAATCAGAATCTTCTTTTTAAGGCAATAATGAGATAATGGATATTGCTAGCTCTTTTACTATATTCTAATTTTTTCTCTAATGTAATATTGTTTCTATCAGTAAATTAAAAGTCCAAAACTATGCGCACAAAATAAAGAGCATCGTTTTGTGTAAGAAAGCTCTTTTTATGTAAAAATGTCCAAAAATGTTCACCCCCTAAAGACAAAATTTAAGCCACAGTATGTACCTAGCCATAGAAACAATCTTTTCTTTCCAACTTCATTTTCTCCTATTTACTAATAGGCCACTCTGAGTACCCACATTGAACAGAGACAAGAACGGAGAACTCAAGTTGGCAGATGCTGGGCACCTGACAGAAAAGAGGACTCTTTAAACTGAGGCCCTGTCCCCAGGCCACACACTAAGTCTTCCCACATGTATTGTTGTTTCCACACATCTTAGATTTCCCTGAGAAGGTCAGCAGTCTGTGTATTACAGTTTCTCTTTCCCACTAGCTCTTTCTTCCACTTTATAGAGAGAAGGCAAACCTTTCCCTCTCCCAGAATATCACAAAGGTACACTGTCCTGGAGGGTAAAAAAAAACCTGCCGAGGCATCAAACAGAGATGTTGCCTGAAAATTTGTTGTGGTTACAAAGGCAAAGTGACTGGAAAGACAGAAGAAAAAGACTTTTGCAAGTCAGGTGGTCTCCAGATCCCTGCTTTCAATAAAATTGAACCAGGTCATCCACGAAAGAATCATTTTTAAACGTTTGATGAAAAAAGGGTAAATGATTTTTGGCATGTTACTCAAATTGAGTAATTTGGTTATATTATTAAGGGGAAAAAACCTTTAATTCCCATCTACTGATTTATGTAAAAAAGTTTCTCTGATAAGATTGCAGTGGAAAATAGAGATAATACTGATACTGAGCAATAACTTGTGTTCATCACACATTTCCAATAAAATTTTACCTTCAGGGTATAAACATCAACATAAAAATAATAACAGACACATATGTGCTGTTTACTATGGACCCTAAGTGCTATAGTTTTTTTAACTCATTGAACTCCTTTAAGATCCCTATGAGCTAGATATTATTTTTACCTCATTTCACAGTTGAGGCAATGGATGCACAGAGAGGTCAAGAAACTTTCCCAAGGCTACACAGCTATGCAAAGCTAAGTTTTGAATCTAGGCAGTCTGACTCCAGAATTTGTGTTATTAACCATACCCTATGTTGTCTCAATACATTTATAATAAATATATTTAAGTTGTTGGTATTCAGAACCAAACCAAGAAATATTTTAAATATTTAGAGCTTTATAGACATGTTAATTTAAAATTTGAAAATGTCTATACAAATTTTTATTGCAGAGAAATATGATAGAATAGCTAATAAAATCCATTCAACTTTAAAAGTATTATATTAAGATAAAATATAACAGAAGTACAATCAAAATACAAGTTTGAGGAGAAAAAGGGAAGACATATTTGAATTTTTAAAGGAAAAGAGTCTGTGTATTTTTTTTAATTTTATAGTGAATATCCATAAGCCCATCATGTAGACTCTCTATTCACATTTTTTATACTTATTTAACACAAATTCATCCACCTATTCATCCATACACTCTTAATTTGTTTTTTAAAGCTTTCTTGAGTTATAATTTATACATTAAAATTAGCCCACATAAATGGACCATATGAGGATTTTTAACAGTTACACAACCATTTTCACAATCCAGTTTTGTAATACTTCATCACTTCTAAAAGTTCCCATGTGCAGTCTGCAATCAATCCTCAGTTCCACCCCTAGTCCCTGGAAACCATTTATCTCCAAAGTTTTTCCTTTTCTAAAAATTTCACGTAAATTTAAATCATCTATTATGTATCTTTTGTGGCTGGTTTCTTTCATTTAGTATAATGTTTTTGATTCTCATAGTGTTGTTGCATGTCCAGTGGTTCATTTCTTTTCATTGCCAACTAGTACACCATAGCATGGTGGTTATTCCATACTTTGTGTGCCTATTCATCAGCTGATAGACATTTGCTTCCAATTTTTGAACACTTGTCACTTATGCGCAAGTCTTATGTAGACATATGGTTCCATTCTCTTCAGTAGATATCTAGGAGTAGAATTTCTGGGTACAATGAGACATGTATATCTATTTAGGAAATTGTACACCTATTTTCCAAAGTGATTGTAGCAATTTACATTTACACTAGCAATGCAGGAGTTTCTCCACATTCCCTCCAACATTTGATATCGACAGACTTTAATTTTAGCCACTCTAATGTATGGTAGTATCTCATTATGGTTTTAATTTGCATTTCCCTAATGACTAATGATGCTAAGCATCTTTTCATATGCTTATTAGCCAATTATATTCTTTCTTTGGCCTAATGTAATCTTTGGCCCATTTTTAATGGACTTTTTGGACCTCTTCTTAGAGAGTTTTAAGAGTTCTTTGCATGTTTTGAAGTCCTTCTTCTGATAAATAATTTGCAAATATTTTCTCCCAGCCTTTGGCTTATCTTCAATTTTCCTAATGGTTAATGGTTTCATTTTCTTAAACTTAAAAAACAAAAATTTTAAATTCCAATGAAGTCTAATTTATCAGATTTTTCTTCCAGGTATCAGGCTTTTGATATGTGTAAGAAATCTTTGCTTACTCAAGGTCACAAAGATTTTCTCTTATGTTCCTTGTACAAGATGTATAGTTTTAGTTCTTATATTTTTGGCTATAATACATTTTGAGTTAATTTTATATATATGGTAAGATAAGGAGGTACCTAAACACTTTTAGAAGGAGAAGTAGAGATATCATCATCCAATTATTTCACAACATTTGTTGAAAAAGCTCTTCTTTTCCAGTTGAAACCACATGGTACCTTTGTCACAAATCCATTCACCATAAATGTGTAATGGGTTGTTTTGGTTTTTTTTTTTCTGGACTCTTCAGTGTGTTCCTTGATCTATATATCTGTCATTATACCAAAAATACACTGTCTTAATTACTCCAGTATTTAAGTTAGGTAGGCTTCCAGTAGTTTTAACTACGTGCATTTGAGTGTGAATTGCTTGTTTTTTTGTTTTTTGGGTTTTTTTTTTTTAATTTGGGTGTCATTGGAGCTATAGATTAATGCTTTTCATAAAATTTGAGAAGCATTCAACCACTATTTATTTATTTACTTATTTTTTTCTCCCTTCTCTTTCTGGAATTCCCATGAAATATATATTGATAGGATAGTTTGTCTATAGATCCCTGAAGCTCCATTCATTTTCATCAGTCTTTTTCCTCTTGATCTTTTGATTGAACAATTCCTACTGATCTATCTTCAAGTACACTGATTCATTTTTTTCTTCCACCATCTCAAATCTACTATTGAGACCAAGTAAGGAGTATATAGTTTTATTTTTTTGAAACTAGCTCTTCCTTTTGGCTCCTTTTATAGCTTCTTTTTCTCTTATAATATTCCCTATTTGTTCAGTTGTTGTCATCATATTTTAATTCTTGGAATGTAGTTTCCTTTAATTCTTAGAAAATATTTATGTGTTACTTTGAAGTTTTTGTCTGATAAAGCCAACATTTGGGCCCTCTTGGTGTTATTTCTCTTTTCTTCCTGAATATGAGTCACACTTTACTGTTTTGTTTTGTTTTTTTTACATGTCTCCTAAATCTCTGGTAAAAATTGGACATTTCAGACAATACATTTTAGAAATTATGAGCTCTACTATATTTTTCTGAGGGTTTTGTTGTTATCGTTGTAACTTGCCTGGGCTTAAACTCTGGAATCTGTCTCCCCGGCATTATGTAGCCCCTGACGTCTCTGTTCAATTTTTTATTCATATCTTTATTTTTTGGATTGATTTCCTCGGGGCTGCTCCTGCATCTGCATACCTTAGAAGTTAGGTAATGATTTGGGCAGACATCACTTAACCACCTTGAGCTATACATCTTCCCTCTTTGGTGAGTCAATTTGTGTGTGGTTTGGGGAGCACATTCAAAATTACTCAAGTTACAGCCAGTTCCTAGGTCCGTCTTGACTTTTACTGTTTGCTGCATGCATTTTTCCAGTCTAACCTGGCAGGAGTGCAGAGTTCATCTCAGCCCTTCTATGACACTCTCATTCGCAGGATCTCACTGCCGACTTTC
The DNA here is from genome assembly GCA_003508835.1 of Eonycteris spelaea. Lineage (NCBI taxonomy): Eukaryota > Metazoa > Chordata > Mammalia > Chiroptera > Pteropodidae > Eonycteris > Eonycteris spelaea. The sequence goes on along the minus strand of PUFA01000028.1, from coordinate 14,101,658 downwards.
TGGCTGACCCATAGTTTGCCTCAAACAGGAACATGACATTGAATTATCAAAGTGTTTACTGAGTATCTAAGTTTTAGTTGATAAAACAGTAATTTTGCTCCCCACCCCAAATTGTTTACCCCTTCTAACAGCAAAACTGTTTGTTTGTTTGCTTGTTTGTTTGTTTTGCATTCCTCTCTGTTCTAGAAGCTGGCAAAACTATGACTGGAAATGTGGCTGGGAGTAGCCTCAGGTTGCAGATATCCTGATGCTATTGCCTGAAGCTCTGGAAATATTTCAGTAGTAATTGCTTCTCAACTTTTTGTCTGTCTTTATTCAGTTTGCACAGACCTTGTGTGGCTGTTCTTCACAATTTTGTACAGTTTTATACTTGGTTGGTGTGGAGAGGTATCTCCAAATTTTTTACTTTGCCGTAACTGGAAATCCCTCTTATTCATGTATTTTTTAAATGGATGCTGATGGATAACAAATCACTCCAGCATTTAGATTCTATTGGGCATGTTTAAAAGCAGGATAAAATGGTTTTTTTTAAATTATCAACATTTATACTAAATAAAAAATGACATACTTTGTAAACTTTTAACACGATTAAAAATTTAAGATACCACCTTTAAAATGTGTTGCACATGCATAGTTTGTAAAATTTTAGTAGGTTCATAAACTAAAAGTTTAAAAGTTTAAACTCCCAGTCCTAGAGGACAGGAACGTTTCAAGATCTAACTCCTAGGCCTAGGGAACTGCCCTATAATAGTTTGAAATATACCAGGTCTGAATTTACTCAAGCCTGCTGACCCTGCCTTGAATGGCTCACTTTTAGTAAAAATTTCTGTTCTGTATCCTATTATGACCTGCTTAAGCTTTGCTACACATAAAACAAGTACTAAATGCATTTAACAACTTTTAAAGGTTAAAATTAGGCCAGCAATTGCATTCTTAATTTTAATGGTTGGTATTAGATATAAAATTGTTCTTATACATATCATACAATGCCTGCTTATAATCAGAAAGTAGCAAGTAACAGTCACTTAGCAATTATTCTGGAATTCTCAAAATTTTATAATGTTAGTTATTTATAACAATTTCCTCCAAATACACATTTTATTATAACCTAACAGACCAACAATTGCACTTTGGTTAGACAAGCTGCCTCCTTAGCTTTCAAAAGATTTATTTTAAAGCAATTCTGATAAAGGCACTTATCAAAAGTAAATACTCTACAAAACATTGCAGATCACTGATAAGGAATTAAACCTCTCAAAATTAACATTATTATACTAGCTACTATGCATTACATATGTAAAATTATCACAAAAAAGAGGACAGTAATTTAAAAGCAAAAAAAGAAAACTAGTCATCTAAGTTGGACAAATGTATTTCACAAAGTAGTGAATTTCTCCCTTCTACATCCTAGCATAGGTGATAACGTGGTCTCAACGGTTTCCTTTATAGAGGAAAATGGCAGTTGAAGGACAGGGGCCAAGAAAAGGACTCATTTTTCACTTACTATTTTTTTGGACATTTAAAATTTGACTTCTAATGCCATGTGCATGCATTACCTATTCCATAAACTAAATAACTTTAAAAAATATAAACAGTGGAAAATATTTTCTACCTATTATGTAAGACATGTTTTTTATTAACTCAGCTAATACATTTCTAATGAAATTACTCAATGTTTTTTGAATACACATTAGTAATTGGAATTAGCAAAACAGAAGAAAAATAAGGATGGTGAGGAAACAAGGGATAAATAAGGTAGGGAGAGTAAGTACATTATGAATTTAAAAATGAATATTGTGGGATTCTGGGAAAAATGGGGTTTTTATTAATTGTTTATATCAGTTTCTATTTTGAGGCTGACTAGAAAACTTTAGCGAATCATAGCTAAAAAACACAATTCTCTGTAGTACCGATTTTTCTCAAATGATTATCTTGCAAGAGAAGCAGGTGTAGAGGTTAAAAACACTTGCTCTAAAATTCAAATTAAGTCTCCACCACTTATTAAATGACCTGGAGTACAGTACTTAACTCTCCTCACCTTCATTTCCATATCAGGAAAATAGGCTAATAACCAAAACTACGTAATATGGGAGCTGCAAGAATCAATAAGATAGCACTCGTCAAATGTAAAACAGTCCTAGCATGATAAGCTGTCTATAGCCATCAGCTTTCATTGTTAAGTGTTGACAACAGTGTTGATATGAATCCCATGGCTTAATAACTAGTGATACAATTTGTTACTGTGCAAAAGGCCTTCTGCTCTATTATTATTTTTATGTATTTGATTAGACTTGACAAATATGAGTTAATTGATAAGATTAAATGTTGGTAGATTTTAGAACATTTATGACATGCTGCTCAGGGAAAAGGCAACCATGGTGACTATGTACACACTTCAGATGCTCAAATCAAAAAAACTAAGAAAACTAATACGCATGGTGTTATTACAAAAAAAAAAAAAAATACATTCAAGATGAATGAAAATTCAATGGGAAAGCTACCTTATTCCAAAAATATTAAATTGCACTATGAAAAAAGATCTTATTCTGCATTGCATTGGCATCCTGGCATCACAATGTCTCTTTAACTGGAAACAATGAGTTCGAAAATACAGAATGGTTTAAAGAGCAGCAGCACAAAGGGGATCCTGAAACACCTTGTGACCAGCCAGATCACAGAACTGGGATTCATTTCCAGGCAAACATCTTGTTGAGCACTAAAATGGGACTGTTGCTTAAGACGTGCATGCCTGATTCACGAGCCATTGACTTCCATCGCTTAAAGTAGTCAGTGAAATCGCAGTCTACATTAGCCCTGTGTCCCGACCCCGGGACCTAGTTATTTGTGGGGACGAGGAGGATCCGACCTGAAAGAAAATGGGGGCGAGAGAAGAGCGAAGGCAAGACAATACTCTGATCAAGCCTTCAAATTTTATTGTGAGACAGGGGTATATATACACTGGTGTTCAGGGGCGGAGTGGGCTATAGGATACATGTAGGCAGGGGATTGGCCGCGTAGCAGGGGTGGCAATAAGCTACATTCTGATTGGTATATGATAATGGGGAAGGAGGGGAGAGAAGAGTATCTTTTGGCGCGCGCGGGCTTCATTGTTGGCGCGCGCGGGCTTGCAGCTAATCTCCAGGAAGTGAAGCAGGAACCTCATGAACCGTGGCCATCTTTTTGTCTTTGTGTGGCTCCCGACATCTCCTCCCTTTCTATTTATTTTAGAAAGGTGGGCCTTAATCGAGTGAGGGAATAGAGGCCTGGCTCCTCCAGCAGGGTAACATCCTGCAAATGCTCTCGGTATCTTTTGGGGAGGAGAGGCAGAGCTGAAAGCCAAATTGATCTTAAATATCAAGGCTTTATGTACATATGGATACCAACCTCTATGCAAGCCAGGCGTATTCTCAGGGAGGACCAGAGAGGTTCTAGAAGAACCCTCCCTTGCAGTACTTTGTCTCGCACTCATCTCGATGCCCATACCCTCATATACTTAGGGGTATGCCTGGTTCTGGCGGACCAGCATATGAGCCATATTAAGTACGGCGCCAAAATCGATGGTACCACGGTCGAGGCGCCTGTAAAGTTGAGAACCGGAGACCTGGAGCATTGGTTGGCTCGATGCAAGACTCTTCATCACAGGCTGTAAGTCTGTGATAATGAACAGCAACCGCTGGCTTGACGAGCTGGTCAACCTGCTCTCGAATAAAAACTGTCAGTTTTCTTAAGGCCCAGGGGCCAAGAGACACTAAAAGGAAGAATCCTGCCAAGGGTCCAAGGATGGTGGGGATCAGAGTAGTTAGCCAAGGGGTGGCAGAGGTCCAGTTTTTGTACCAGGCCTCATCTTTTTCTCTTTGTTTTTGCCTGGCCTCTAGGTTTTTCTTAACTTTATCGATGCTATCTTGTACTAATCCTGTTTTGTCTTTATAAAAGCAACATTCTTCTTTAAGAGCAGCGCAGAGGCCTCCTTCTTTCAAGAAGAGGAGGTCTAACCCTCGGCGATTTTGGAGCACTACCTCTGAGAGAGAGACAACAGATTCCTTCAGGCTGTCTAAACCCTCTTGCAGATTTTGTATGTCTTTATCAATAGCCTGACTAAGAGCATAATATTGTTGTTTAGAAGTAATTATGGAGGCAATGCCTGTTCCGGCCCCAGCTGCTCCCAATCCTAATAATACAGATAAGGTAATGGCGGTTACCGGCTCACGCTTAGTACGAGCAGAGCCCGAGTAATATGGAAGGAGGTCTTCGGTGGGATGTATGGAAATTTTGGGCATGAGCATGACTAAAACACAATATTCATTGTTAGATATTAGTAAGCGCGGGTTAACGGAGGGCGTTATGCCAAAGGAGCAAGCAAAATAAGTACCGTTGGGTGCGACAAGATATTCATAGGACAGCGGGGGTGAGAAGGAGCTGTTACAAATGGGTACTAGCTGAGGGGGTAGACGCAAGAGGGGGCTATGTATACAGAGGCCTATTCCCGAAAGCTGAGCCAACGTGAGACCCGGAGAGGTCTCTGAAAAACGGAAGGGATCTGACCAGCGAGTCTTGCTGGAGTCATTGGTAAGTATGAGGTCTGCTGAGGTATTGACTAAAACTGCTATCCCTTCGTAAAACGGGGGAACGGGGGAGAAACATAACCAGCACTCGCTATATCCAGTGGAGTTAAGGGATTCTGCAGTCACATTAGCCAGGCCTTTAAGGATTTCGCCTGTAGAGGGTAAAACCGGGGGGAGCAAAGCCTGGAAAACAGTACTAGCAGACAGGGGGAAGGGTTAGAAGGTTTTGAGGGAATTCCAGGTTGTAATGCGCCCATAGGGACCATAGTCTTATTGACCGCCCTGAGGTCTTGTAAGAGCCGCCATTTGCCTGATTTCTTTTGGATTACAAAGATTGGAGTGTTCCAAGGGGATGTAGAAGGTTCAATATGTCCAGCAGCCAGCTGTTCCTGCACTAACTCTATGGCTGCATTTAATTTTGTAGTAGTAAGGGGCCATTGATCGATCCAGACAGGAACATCACTTTTCCAAGTAATCTTGTCTGCTTGGAGTGCAGGAGGAGCAACGGCCCTTACAAAAAATGTTTTTCAAACCCTAAACCTGAGCGGTCTGTCTTAGGCGTAGCCAGTATTGGGCTGGGATCTCCCTGTTTTAGTTTGCCCAACCCTTGACCAGGGAGGTAACCTTGTGAAAGCATCTGCTGTGCTACAACTTCATTAGGGCTACACATGATGACCTTCATTTGGGAAAGGATATCTCTTCCCCAAAGATTTACCGGCAACCCAGGAACTACGAAAGGCTGAATGAATCCGTTATTTCCTACTTCATCTTCCCAGTTCAATAACTGTGAACTTTGTAAAGTGTTTCTTGACTGCCCAATTCCTTGCAAATGGGTCAAGGAGGCGTGTAAGGGCCAGCTGGGGGGCCATGAAGCCTGAGATATGACCGTAGAGTCGGCCCCCGAATCTAAAATCCCTCCAAATAATTTTCCTTGGATCTTAAGTTTAAGGGTAGGGCGTTCTTTAGTAATAGCCTGGACCCAATATAAGTCTGAAGAACCTGGGGTAGAGGGGCCTCGCTTTTTATGGATAGCAGGGTAAGATGTACTTAAAGGGAGGGGGAGCGCCTGCGCAAGGCGCTGGCCTTTCATAATACTGACAGGGCACTGAGGGGCACTAGCAAGAATTTTTATTTCTCCAGTATAGTCATTGTCAACTAAGGAAGGGTGGACAATAAGGCCGTTTATCGTGGTGGAAGCTCGCCCTAAAATTAGAAAATAGGTATCTTTTGGAGGTGGGCCATAAATTCCTGTAGAAATAATTGTAACTCCCTCTTCAGGTGTTAATATTGTTGAGGAGGAGGCACAGAGGTCAAGTCCTGCACTCCCGGGTGTGGCCCGATAGAGGGCGGGAGTGCTACAGCTTGGCTGTTCCCCGAGGCCGGCTGGAATGGAATTGGCTGGGGGGCCCGGGGCTGGCCCCTCAGCCCGTTTCCCTGAAAGGGGGGGGTGAAAGGATTTGTGGTGCTGTAAAAAGGATTTGTTGGATTGCTACGGCACTCTTTGGCCCAGTGCCGCCCCTTATGGCAGCGAGGGCAAATGCCGGGGATTGACCCAACTCTAGGAGGAGGAGCCGTGGTAGGGCATTGGCGAGCGAAATGGCCTGGCTGTCCGCATTTAAAGCAGTTACGCATAGGCGATGCGCCCCTGGGGAAGGGAGGAGGATAAGAAGCCGGGGGAGTCTGAACAGCGGCACCTACAGCTAAAAGGGCTTGAACTTTAGATGTAAAAGGATCAACATCTCTACACATTCTCAGCATTTCATCAAGAGTTTTGTCCCGAGTCTTACCTCGGAGGACTGCTCGACATGCCGAATTGGCGTTTTCATAGGCCAACTGTTTTACAATCTTATCATTGGCAGCCTCGGAACCAAGTGTTCTTTCGGCGGCCTCTAACAGCCTGCTAACAAATTCACTGTAATCTTCTTGCGAGCCTTGAGTAATCTTAGTTAGGGGAGTATTAGCAGTCCCGGAAGCAGGGAGTGAAATCCAAGCGCCCAAGGCCGCATCTTTCACTTGAGATAAAAGACCAAGGGGGAGGCGCTGCTGCCTAGTTTCAGAGATATATCTGCCCTGTCCCGTAAGCTTATCAAAAGTCCAGGATGCTGTTGGGGAATGAGGGTCCTTTACATTGGCAGCAGCGATGGTCTGGCAGCGGTCAGCAAAATCTGCCTTCCAAGTTAAAAACTGACCACGGGTAAGCACAGCCTGGACTATACGCAGCCATTCACTTGGAAGTAAATGTCCTCCTCGAGACAGCGAATCAAGAACAGAAAGAGTAAAAGGGGCATTGGGGCCATAAGCTTTAACGGCCGCGTTCAGCTCTTTTAAGCTTTTGAAATGGATTTTATAAAATTCTCTAGGGCTATCAGCAGGCTCGGCCGGCTCCGGCTCAGTCTGCTCCTCCCTCTCACTTTCTATTTCCGGGGCTGCAGGGGCATCTTCGCCACCGCTCTCGATATCACCCTCCTCCGGACTATGTGTTGTGGAGGCGGGGTCAGAGCGGGCGGAGGCCCGGGTAAGAACAGGAAAGAGCAGTTTTTTAGGTTTTGTGGTTATAAGCGGTTTTCTAGAGGGACCCTTTTGCGAAGGTTGGGAAACAACCAATTTTTGGAGATGGCGGGTTATTCTTTGTTCTACTATCTGCGCTATGAGGTCTTCAGTACCGGTAGGGGGGCTAACAGGACCGGGAGCCGGAAGGGGCAGTGGGGGGGCCGACGGGGGCAAAAAGGCGGGGCGCAAACATTGGGAGGCCGAATAGGGGGAGTGTAAGAAGGGAGATTAAGCGACGGGGCGGCAAGGGGCCAATCTGGGTTGTGATACCTGGCCGCTTCGCCTTCTAGTTCGGCCGCGTCTCCCGGATCCAAAGGCTCGCCATTTTGGCCCTTGGACAGGACCGGAAAAACCTTTTGTGTATCAACAAGGTCCGAATCTCGAGGGAGAGGCGGATAAATGCAACATTTGGGAGGGGCATCAGGGAGGGCATTGAGCAAAGATGGCGTCGGGCTGGGGAGGGGGACTTAGCTGATTTTGGAGCAGGGGGATCGCCCGAAAGAGACGACCTTGAGGCTGCCCGAGATAGAGGGCGAAGGCAATATTCTGCTACTGACAAGAGTTGGCGTTTATCAGGGTCAGTAGTTTCAACAATATCTCTGATAAGACCCCAGTAAGAAAATACCGAAACAGGAACAGAATCGGGACCGTTTTTGATAAGATAATCATTTAAATCTCTACCTACTTTCTGCCATTTTTTAGGGTGAATTTCGGGGCCATTAACAATAAACCACGGACAGACTTCATCAACAAAAATAAAAAACTTTACCAAGTCTTTCTTTTTAACTCGAACTCCTCTCTCCCTAAGTGAACTTTTTAGGTCTCTTATGAAGACCGCTTCTTTACTTAATCTAGTTCCCATTTTCTTGTAAGGCGGCCGTACTCACCAGGGACGACGACCTCCGTGAGCGGCGAAAGGCGTCTCCTATTGCATCATCAAAAAAGGGGTCTGGCCAGACGATATCTTACTCGGGGGTCCGCCTGCGAAGGATCCGAGCCTCGAGCCCCACGTTGGGCGCCACTTGTCCCGACCCGCGGGACCTAGTTATTTGTGGGGACGAGGAGGATCCGACCTGAAAGAAAATGGGGGCGAGAGAAGAGCGAAGGCAAGACAATACTCTGATCAAGCCTTCAAATTTTATTGTGAGACAGGGGTATATATACACTGGTGTTCAGGGGCGGAGTGGGCTATAGGATACATGTAGGCAGGGGATTGGCCGCGTAGCAGGGGTGGCAATAAGCTACATTCTGATTGGTATAGATAATGGGGAAGGAGGAGAGAAGAAGTATCTTTTGGCGCGCGCGGGCTTCTTTGTTGGCGCGCGCGGGCTTGCAGCTAATCTCCAGGAAGTGAAGCAGGAACCTCATGAACCGTGGCCATCTTTTTGTCTTTGTGTGGCTCCCGACAGCCCTGCAGTTGTAGAAAAACTATCTGAGTGGAATCAAGCCTCCTGGAATTTATCTATAAATTCAATATGGTTAATCAAAATCTCATCAATTTGGAACAGTTAACATCCAAATGTAGCTAAGAGGCCACAGAAAACAAAATAAATAAACTAGTGGAGAGGAGCAATTGTACAAAATATCAAGAATTATTATTACTATAATATATAAAACCATGTGATATTAGCACAGGAAAAGTTAAAACAGACACAGATATATGGAATCTTCATTGGAAGAAGCCTAGACTTTTTTTTCTAAATCATATTCTGATCATTGGCTTTTCATATGGTCAAAAGAGAACTATATTCTATAAGCACTAAAAAAATCAATTACAGGTTCTTTCAAGATTTAAATATTTAAAAAGCAAAACTAAGAACTGTTAGAGAATATAGAAGATATCTTCATGAATTTGGAATACAGAGGATTTCTTAAATAAGACATAAAAAGGTGCAAACCATAGAGGAAGTTGTTAAAATATTAACTGTATTACTCTGTTTGGGTTGCCATAAAAAGTACCACGGAGTTATTTAAACAACAGAAATTTATTTTCTCACAGTTCTGGACAATAGAAGTCCAAATTAAAGTTTTAATTTCTGCTGAAGCCTCTCTCCTTGGCTTGCAGATGGCTGTCTTCTCCCTGTATCTTTACATCATCCTCCCCCTGTACCTGTGTCCAAATTCCTCTTATTATCAGCACACTAGTTGTATTGGATTAGGGCCCTCCCTAACAACCTCAGGCTGACTTAATTACCTCTTTTAAAATCATATTTCCAAATACGGTCACACCTAAGTACTAGGGGTTAGGACTTTAGCATACGAATTTTGGGGTGACACAATTTATAACAACACAATAGAAAAAAGGGCAAAGCCTTAAAATGGTCATTGCACAGAAAAGAAAATGGTCAATAGTACACTCTAAAAATATGCTGAATCTCATTAATATTCATTTTAAAAAGTTAAAAACCACAATGACATATCATTTCACACCCACCAGATTGGTCAGAATTTTAGAGTCTGACAGAATTAAGTACTGGCAAAGATACAGATAGATTGGATTGCATATACTTGGCTGATGGGAATGAACATTTGTCTAATGACCTTAGAAAAAAATTTGTTCAGCCAGCAATGTTGATGGTGTCCATGCCCTAAGATTCAGAGATGTCAGTCCTAGGAATATTAACTCGATAGGCATGTAAAAATTGTTCTTACCAGAGCTGTTGGTGACAGCAAAATAGTGGAAAACCAAATGCCTATCAATAGTATTACGGATATGTAACGGTACAATCCTATAATGAAATATTCTATAGCCATTGAAAGGAATCAATTATACCTAAAAACAAAAATGTAGATGAATCTCAGGGACGTAAAGATGAGTGAAAACTAGCATTTCAAAAAAACTCAAACGACGATTTGACTTATATAATTTCAAAAACATGAAAAACTAAAAACTATATTTTTACGGATGCAAACATATGTGGCAAAACCATAAAGAAAAGAAAGGAAAAACAAACAAAATTCTAGATAATGTTGTCTCTGAGGCATTTGGAAGAGAATGGGTTGGGGAAGGGGTACAAAGTACAGAAGTATTAACTGAATTCATTCTAAATTCTAAATTTATCAAATGTCTTATTATAATTTTGTTATATATTCAATACTTCAAAATAATTCAAAATAAAAATATTAGAATATATAAGAGGAGATGAAAAATGTGGGATTAAAAATGTGATAGATGGCTTTCTATTAGAAATGAACAATCTAAAAAACTATATATAATTTACATATAACTATATCTTTGCCAAGTTCTAAGCATTATCATTTCTCATTTTAAGTCATTAAGATCACTATGTAATGAAAGCAAAATTGAAAGGCTATTAGCGATGAATATTCTTGTAAAATTGTATCTAGATAAATGTTGATAAAATTATTATTTTCCCACAAATCTTAATTGAATGCTCTGTGAAGACAAGATGTGACAGTATTAAATTTTTGTTATTTTTAAAATGATGTTCATTTGATCTATTTCACATTAGCCTATTATGTGAAAGTATATTCCATTTCTATGTATAACATTTCAAAGTTATCAGAACCACACTAGAATTGATTTGGGGTGGAGAGAACAATGTATATGGGCCCCAATTTTTTAAACCACATATTCAAATTCAAAATGCAAGCAGGTGTATAAATTTGCAAGCAATATTTCAAGAAAGGGAATCTGAATCCAAATAACAGGCTATCCAGCAGGAAGAGACAAATTCCATTAAGGCTTCTTATTTTTTGCAAGACACAAGCCTTCATTTACAGACCTGCTACCTAGGCCTAGGATTTCATAGGTCTGATTGACTTACAAGTATGGGCCCTGAAAGAAGAGAAAAGGGATAAACTATGTTCTAGTTCACCTAACACTGCTCCAGAAAACAGTGTAATCTCAGGGGACACCACCCTACTCCACAAGCCTGGGAGAGCTGCTGCCTGCACTCCAGGGCTCCTAGGCTGAGAATATAGAATATAGATAGAATATAGGAGGTGAGGCCTGGGAAAGAGAAGCACCTTGTCTTGCGAATTTACCCGCAGATTTCTGCCCTAACCCCTGCCTATTCAGTAGATGCTTTTGATATTTTTACTATTATTCAAAAGCAATTAACATGAAAGCTGATTTCAGGATATGGGGGATATTTAAATATAGTATTTACTCTGTTAGTAACAAGGATTCCACCATCTTAATCTTAAGAAAATCCCAAAGAAGTGCTTTCTAGATTTTCATAGTTCTCTTTGATCTATTTATACTCAAGTGGAATGGAGCATTTAGCTGAGACAGGCATATAGACTAAGATGCAGACCAACCATGTTTTTCTTCTAGGGTTTTGGAAGCACCATCCCCTCTCTCTTATCACACCGTGCATCACAAGCTTGATACCAATTTCTGACACTCTATACCTTTTCTCCTTTAACAATTCTAAAAATCCCATCCTTGGTTAAGTACTGGGATAATCAATGAGTATCAATGGCACATAATAAAAAGATTCCCAACCACAGGTCATGAAAAATGAGGAAGCCAAGTCACTCAATACCACCCGTATAGAGATCATTCTAAAGGTGGAAAGGTTTGTTTCTACTTGGAAATTAAACGTATGCTTAAAAGATTACCCTGTCCAAACATCTTCATGACTTGTAATTAGCCTAGGATGTAGTTAAGAGATAATGAATTATATAAACATAATAACAGGATAGTAAACACCCCTCTGCACAACTTCCAAGAGGCCCTGCTGAGCACAGCAGAGGGATAATGCTGCTGCTCTGGCCTGGCTGGGCTGAGAGAATCATTAGATGCAATTAAATTTCACAAAATGACAAAATGCAGCATGAAAACCATAACACATAATGTCACAGAACCTCTGCATCTGGAGAAGTTCTTTGCATAATTTATTAAGCATGTGCTAAAGCACTGCATGATCAAAGCAAAAGGAAGAAAAAGAAGAAAGGCCCTTTGTTGTGGACCCAGACTGGTCATCTGACACACAAATCTGTGATTTGCATAGTGAATATAGAACCGGGGATTACAGTGAAAAGGGGGCCCTGAATCACAGGTACAAAGCTTGGAGACTTAGGGGACCATAACAATGAAACTTTCTTTGAAGCTTAAATTAGGAGGATTTATCACTTTCTATTCATAGGTCCTCACACTATTACAAAAGCAAAAGCAGTTTAAAAATTATGAGTGTTAAGCATAGTGCTGGCTGGCCACACTGAGAGTTAAGTATCTTCTGCATGTCTAATAGCAGGAAACCTTTTAAAAGAAAAAGGAGCCTCATTAAGATGCTAGAAGTTTCATCACAGGAATATTACAATTTGAAGGTGAAATTACAGGGTGCAACATAAATGACACAATGTGGTACCTTGACGATCAGGCTCCATTTTTAGATCTAGCTCCCTAACCAGCTGTGACAGTGAATGAGAATCCATGAGGCAAAAGGGAGCAGGACCAGATGCTGGGAGACCTCTCAGGTTTGAAAGGAAACAGCTGATACAGTAGCCCCTTGTCTATCCAGAGACTCAAGCATTGTAATTTGAACTCAGCCTCTGAGGTGAAGGAGGCTGGCTGCTCATACTAGCTCCCTCTCTAGAGCTTCCTAAACAATCCTGACCAGGAGAACTGCACCAAGGACAGCTGAAATGAGCCTCTCACCTGAAATCAGGGGGTACAAGGTTCTGCAAGCTTGGCTGGGCCTTAGAAATCACCCGACCCGTTCATTTCACACATGAGGGAAAGGAACAGCAAAGAGACCAACTAACTGAGCTCCCAGACTCTTATCCTTAGGAGTTGGCCTCCACTTCTCTAACTCTAGGTCCTCAATCCCTCGCTACACAAAGAAGAGCAACAACACTTGCTTTGTGTAGCTAGAATGCAGACTCTCAGGTCCTATCTCAGGCCAACTGAACCAGGGAATATTTTTAAACAAGATCCCCAGAAGATTCCCAGGCACACTAAGGTTTGAAAAGCATGGGTCTACACCACACTATTTGACTCTTCCAATGCAGCAAAACAGATCTAGAGACAAACTGCCTGGGTTCTAACCCTGACTCCTTCACTTATAAGCTAAGCAGATTCTTTAAATTCTCTAAGTTCCTTCTGCAAAATCATCATAATACTTACCTCACAGGGTTCTTGTAAGGAGTAAACAAATACATATATTGAAAATGCTTAGTATGATGCCTGGCATAAAGTAAATTCTACACAAGTTTTAGAAATTATTATTTTAATATAATTTTTATTTATGATAATTTGATAAGGAAAATATCAGAAAAGTTATAAATGGTCAACTTCTGTATATAGATGTCTCTGCTTAAAAATATGAATTTTGCAAGGCGTTTAAGGCTTAATATTGTGACTCCCTGGTGTCTTCAAATAACAAAGAAACTTCTAGGCTCAATATAAAAGCGCTGCTTTGTGTTTTGTCACTGTTTCTTACTCTAGTCTCATCTTTTGCCACAATGCTCAGAGTTCTGAATAACCCATAGGTCAACTAAGCATGTTTAGGACACCCACAGAGCAAACTACATGTCCATCCTACCCCACAAAGAATCAGAAAAATACAGCTCTATAAATCTATTGTAATTCTGCAATCAGAAAATCTAGTTATAAGCTATTTTAATGTTTGCACACATGTAAGTTTGGGTTATTTCAAGATATAAAATCTTTCTCCAATTTGTATGCATGTTATTTCTTTTTCTTGCCTAATTATATAATTTTTGATTACAGAATAGGGGTATGTTCACAGCCTCTAATGGACTTAGATAGCTTTAACCATTACAAACTACTCATAACTTTTCCAATGCATCAGATTCTTTCCATTCTATTCATTTTTACATGCTGGACTATTAGCCTAAATTGTCCTTTCTTGTTTTTAACCAGTATTAATACCCTGCTTTCTATGGTCAACAACTTGCTCCCAAGTTCTCTACCTTCCAGTTTGATTTTAATGGGGAACTCTGACAGGAAGTGGTTAGAAAGGAAGGTAAGGTACATTCCTGTGGCACCCTCCCTGCCTGGTTACCTCAAGATGAATGTGTTACTCCTTGCACGTCTCAAGAGAAGATTTCTATATGATTCCTTAACAGGTTCAAGTAACTGTTCTCTTCCCACTTTCCTTCAAGCCCAGGGGTGATAACAGTAACCCTGCCCTTACTAGCCTGGTGTACCACACCTTTCCTTATGGGGCCCTATGCATGCTTTTGTGATCATACATTTCTCCAATTATCCAAACTTCAGTGTGTCTTCTTTTCCTATTGTGTCTCTACATACTGTGTCTCTATCTGGTTACATGACTACATCTGTACTATATGTCATTCTGTTGCTGAAAATATGACCCTAACTTCGTAGGTTTATATTCTGGACCCAGCCCAGTGCCTGGCACTAATTTGGAATAATGGATATATTTATACTTCATATTAAATCTTTCCCTTCTTTTCTATATTAAGAAAAACCATTTCTATGGTTTCCATAACACCTATCTTTTTCAAACTATTTCAAAACTATTTCAAGAGGAGGTAAGGTTGCCAATCTTATTTATAAGGCCACCATTACCCTGATTCCAAAACCAGACAAAGACGTTACAAAAAACAAAAAACAAAAAAAAAAAAAAAAACATATGACTCAATATCCCTACTGAGCATAGATGCAAAAATCCTTAACAAAATATTAGCAAACCAAATTCAGCAAGATCAAAAAGATCATATGCCATGATCAAGTGGAATTTATTCCCAGGATGCAAGGTTGCTTCAATATCTACAAATTAATGTGCTACACTACATAAATAAAATGAAAGATAAAAATCATATGATTATATCAACAGATACAGAAAAAGCGTTTGACAAAATCCAACGTCCACTTAAAATTTCTCAGAAAGTGGAAACAAAGGGAATATATACCTCGACATAATAAAGGCCATATATGACAAACCCAATGCTAACATCATACTCAATGGGGAAAAGCTAAAAGTGATTTCCTTAAGATCAGGAACAAGAAAGGATTTCTATTTTCACCACTTTTATTCAACATAGTAGTGGAAGTCCTATGGATAGCCACAGCAATCAGACAAATAAAAGAAACAAAAAGACATCCAAATCAGAAAGGAAGAAGTAAAACTGTCATTATTTCCAGATGATAGTATACTGTATAGAGAGAATCTTAAAGATTCCACCAAAAAACTATTAGAATTGATACATAAATTTAATAAAATAGCAGTATACAAAATTAATATTCAGAAATCACTTTCATTTTTAAAAACCAATAACTATCAGAAAGAGAAATTAAGAAAGCATCCATTTATAGTTGCATCAAAATAAATACATAAATAAACACACACCTAGGAATAAATTTAACCAAGTTGTACTCAGACATTGAAAAAAGAAATTGAAGAAAACACAAATAAATGGAAGCACATACAGTGCTCATGGATAGAAAGAATTAACATTGTTAAAATGTCCATACTAACCCAAGACAATTAATAGAATCAATGCAACCCCTATCAATATACCAATGAATTTTTTTCACAGAACTAGAACAAATTATCCTAAAATTTATGTGGAACCACAAAAGACCCATATACCCACAACAATCTTGAGAAAGAAGAACAGTTAGAATACAATACTTGATATCACAATACTTGATATCAAACTATACCACAAGACTATTATAATTAAAACAGCATGGTAATGGCATAAAAAGAGACACACAGATCAAGGGAACAGAATAGAGAGCCCAGAAATAAATCCACACTACTTGGTCAATTAATCTATAACAAAGAAGGCAAGAATATATAGCAGGGCAAAAACAATCTATCCAATAAATGATGTTGGAAAAACTGGACAGATACATGCAAAAAAAAAAACTAGATCACCTTCCTACACCATATACAAGAATAAACTCAAAGCGAATTAAATATTTAAATATAAGACTCAAAACCATAAAACACCTAGAAGAAAACATAGGCAGTAAACCCTCTAACATTGCTCTTAGTAATATTTTTCCTGATATAGCTCCTTGGGCAAGGGAAACAAAATAAAAAATAAACAAATGGGACTACATCAAACTAAAAAGTTTTTGCACAGTAAAGGAAACCATCAACAAAATGAAAGGCAATCTACCAAATGGGAGAAGATATCCATCAATGATTCATCCAATAAGGGATTAACATCCAAAATTTATAAAGAATTCATACAACATTACACCAAATTAAAAAAAAAAAAAAACTGATTAAAAAATCGGCAGAGGACCTGAATAGACATTTCTCCAAAGAGGACATACATCAATGGCCAATAGACATATGAAAAGATGCTCAATGTCACTAATCATCAGAGAAATGCAAATTCAAACCACAATGAGAAATCACCTCACACCTGTCAGAATGGCTATCATCAATAAATCAGAAAGCAAGTTTGGTGAGGCTGTGGAGAAAAGGAAACTCTCATGCACTGTTGGTGGGATTAAAAATTGGTGCAGCAACTATGGAAAACAGTGTGAAGTTTCCCCTAAAAAATAAAAATAGAACTACCATGTGACCCAATAATTCCACTTCTGGGTATTTATCCAAAGAATCCAAAACACTAATTTGAAAAGATACACACACCCCTATATTCATTGCAGCATTATTTACAATAGCCAAGATATGAAAGCAACCTGTGCCAATCAACAGACAATTAGATAAAGAAGAGGTGATACATATATACAATGACTATTACTTGGCCATAAAAAAGAATGAAACCTTACCATTTGTGACACCATAAATGAACCTAGAGGGTATTAAGCTAAGTGAAAAAATCAGACAGAGAAAGAAAAATACCATACAATCTCACTTACATGTGGAATCTAAAGAACAAAAGAATGAACAAATAAAACAGAAACAGACTCATAGATACAAAGGACAAATTGATAGTTGTCAGATGGGGGGGTTGGGGGACTGGGTGAAATTGATGGTTGTCAGATGACGAGGCTGGATGAAGGAATTAAGAAGTACAAATGATCAGTCATAAAACAGTCACAGGAATGTAAAGTACAGCATAGGAAATATAGTCAATAATATTGTAATTATGTATGGCGCCAGGTGGGTACAAGATGTATCGGGGGTGAATCACTTTGTAGGTTATATAAATGTCTTCCCACTATCCCCTACACATGAAACTAATATAAAATAATACTAAATGTCAACTGCAATTGAAAAATAAATTAAAAATAAAAATAAAGAGTGCTCTCAGGGGGCGGGGGCGGTGGTGCAGAGGGGGCAGCCGTTGGTCATATGTGGCAGTATGTCCTGAAAGGACTAGGTGTAGGGTGGGCAATAGGTCGCCCAAGGGGAACATTCCTGGAATCTGCTATAAGTTGAAAGAAAGGAAGAATTATTTTAATCTAAATGCACTTATTCTTGTCTAATAAATACAAAGCACTTAAAATATTTCACCTGAATGAGATTTTAAAAATAAACACAGAAAGGAGGTTTTAGGAGCTTGCTTATCAGATCCAATGATCACATGCAATTCAACCCCTCAGCTTCTCAAGAATTATCCCACACACAAAGTTCTGAGGTAGCTTTTACATAAGATATTTTGTAGAAAACAGCCACATTTCTTCATATAAGAGGCAGATGGATTACACTAAATATATTATTAGTAACATATACCACTTATAATTCTGGACTTGAGTGTTTTGCAAAACCATCTTCCACATCTGTCTACAATTTCAACAAAATAACAGCCATACCTAGAGACGAGGAGATGCTATCATGTCCTATCTTCCCTTTAACCTTTAAAATAAAGTCAGATTTACTGCAAGCAAGCAGAGATTCTACATTTAGACCCGTCTCTGAGAAAGACCATTGGAGGATGACAGCATTGCCATCTGCACCAGAGGATGGTGGGTATTAGCACAAGGATGATTTAATTATTACTCGAAGCCAACAGAGATTTCACCTGATTGTTCTCCAGCTGTTCCAAATTAAAATAAATTGCACACATTTAAAAGAGCCAGTAAACAGGGTAATAATGACTCATATGCTCTCACATGTTAATAGTCAACTTTGTAAGAATTATTTGGGTATAAATAAGGCAGGAACCACATTGAGAAATTCTACTTAATATTGATCCAAAAAGAGGAAAAAGTCTCTTTGAGAAAGCTATTTTTAATTCTCTGTTTTATGCAAGATAATATAACAATGGTACAAAATAGCTACATTCTGTCCTCTAAAAATATCTAAAGCAAGATGGGAAGATATTTAAGAGAAAAGTCATGGAATATTAAGAAAATTCATACTCTCTTACAAATATCATCTGTTAATATATGAAATAGGAACAGATTCTACATATTCCTAAGGAAAGTTTGGAGAAAGGAGTAAGAAGTAAAATTAATCACAAAAATCTGATTTTTGAAATATTCTACCAGTGTACTGTAGTTCCTATGAAAAGATTTAATTGAGCAAGTATAGAAATGAGTTGAATAGCAGTTTAAATGTCTAGCAAAGCAGATATATATTTAAAACACACACAACAGAAGAGAACATATTGATAAAAATTATAGAATAAAATTTTTAAAAATTTAAACTAGAAACTATTTAAACTTACATGACTACAGAAATTGCCTGCTCCTTATGTAACCACATATTGGAATAAGATACAATAAGCATCTCTAAATCGAATACCAGTTTTACTTCTAAATCATCTCTCATTCATGTGAATGAAATCAGATAATTAAATAATATCATGAAATATAAAAAATTTTGTTTTGTATGAAGGCTACAAAAAAGGCACATAGAGAAATGAAATTCTGCTTAGTATCTCCATATAGTATAATTTTTCCTATCACGACAGCTGCTGCATTTTGTTACACATGAAAGGATTTGGAGCACACAGCTGACCAGTCTCCTAAACTGGGGGATAACTTCCAACACGACACATCCAACATGATCCAATGTATGTTCCATCCATTTTCGTCTTTTTATTATAATTTTTCCTTGGCTATGACTTTCTGCATTCATTCACTTTTCACTTCATCATCTAATCAAGATGATGAAGGCTCTTTATTCTAATATCCATAAGCTATGACTTGTGCTGTAGTTTTATAAATTTGTTTTCTTTCATGTTTTAAAATGTTCTCTCTTGATAAGTATATTATTTTCCTGAAATTACTGAATTGCTTGATCTTTATTAAGTTAGACAATGTGCAAAGTAAGGATTTCCAGGAGTTAAAAAAAAAGAAGACATGGACCCTATGATAATATATTTAAAAAGAAAAGGCACAGATATATAAAAGGCTAATGAAGAATACAAAAGCAAACAATACAAAGAATACGAATAGTGAATGATAATTTCTGAATAAGTAAATCTATAATAAATGATATGGGTTTTCAGATAAATTGCAACTGAGCTGAGCAGGGCTTTCAAGAAAAAAATATCAAATAGATTGTTTTATGCCTAAAAAAATTACAGGGGAGAAGATATGGAGATGGATGACAATACTGGAAAACTATGACCGTCAGAAAGCACAAGGTGATTTCATGGCAGTGAAGAGTCAGATTTGATGAGCACAAAGTACTTCAAAAGAGCAGTGAGAGATGAGGCAGCCATGTGGACGTGGAGCCAATCGACTATAGCTGCAGAGAAAGACAGTAGGGGCGGGGGGCGGGAGGGGCGGAGCAGGCGGCCCAGTCAGAGACTGTGAGACCAGGCAGGTGTCTACTCCAATTCTGGTTCTGCCACCTACCAGCCCCATTTCCTCATCTCCAAAATGGACATGATAATAGTCAGTGCCTCAGAGAATTCCTGTTAGTATTTAAAGGAAAAACTCTTTTCCCAATGTTTAGCACGTATCAAGGGATCAAAAAAGTATGTGTTCCCATTATCAGCCACAGTGAGAGGTCTTATTGTGACACCATTATAAGGGTCTTGTTGTAACCAAGGGTCTCCAGAACCAAGCCTCCTGCTTCTATTCAGATGTCAGTTTCCACTAATGCTGCATATCTACTCTTCCATATGCCTGGCATCACAGTACCGTTAACATGGAATCAGATCAGGAAAGACCTAGCTTCAAATAGTGACTACATATGTTCATCTTGACCAGTTATTTTTTCTGAGTTCAACTGTCTCACAGGTGAAAAAAAAAAAAGTAAATATAAAAGCAACTTGCACATGTTGTGATGAGTCTTAACTGACATAACTAAAGCAAAAGTATCTTAGCAAAAGATAGCCAGGCACACAGCAGACACACTATGAAGGTGACAGTACTAGTGAACACTTTCAGAACTTTCAGAGCCACATCTCAAGCCCAGCACTGGGCATTATCTGGGTTAATCATCCTAACAACCCTATGAGAGAGATGTTATCGGTCCCACTTTACATATAAAGAAACTGGGATTTTAAAAAGTTAAGTAACTCACCAAGTCATGGATGGCATGAGTGACAGAGCTGCATCTGAACCAGGTAGTCTGAACTCAGAGACAACATCACCCTCTCTTTCCCACCTTCTAAGAACCCCAGAGAGTAATTACACGGGCCAGAGTCATCTCCCCACCACCAAGGCTTCCCTGACCTCACTGGCTCACCCGTGAGAATGTCTTTGATTGACAGAAAAGCCATCACCAAAAGGAAACACTTTGTGCTCTCTAGGAAGACATCACTTACTACCCTGTGTCATATCCTTAAACTCAGACACGAACAGCAGTTGCTGGTGTAGAGAGAAACTGCAAGAGTCAGCTAAGGTCTGAGACATCCACCCTCATTCCTCTTTTTCTTCCAGAGGAACATATTTTGACCAAATCACCATCTTCTGAACACTGTCGACCTTCTCCCTCTCCTGGCTGCTACCATACCAAATTTACAATCAGGTTGGCTTTCTGCTTCAGCATGGGCCTGAGTAGCTTATAAGCCACTTCTCTATTCAAGCCCTCACTCCTTATCAGCCTTCCCCTTAGTTTCTTTGCCAATGGTAATTTCTCTGTACTCAGCACTGCCTGCTTTTCTTCATCTGCTTTAAAATTGCCCTTCTCCATCTACTGTTTATCTTGACTTTTCATTTCTTTGCTTTGACAACACAAGACCTATTATTTTTAATGTCATTTTCCACAGAACATTAATGTACCTGATACAGTTCACATACAGTACTTTAAAAAACCTGCGTCCAGCATTTTACTTGGGAAAAATAAACATAATCTACTGTGAAAGCAGTAGATATTGATTTGGGGATTACAAAAAGTTTAAGCAAGTAGATAAATTAACAAATTATAGACTCCAAAAATGAGAATCAACTATATATACATTATACACACACACACACACACACACACACACACACACACACACACTAAATTATAGATAGATAGATAGATAGATAGATAGATAGATAGATAGATAGATAGATGATAGATAGATAGATAGATAGTTATAGATAAAGGTATAGATATAGATATAGATACCTACTACCAAGAATAGGGCTCAAGTCTTTGTACCTTTTTATAGTATAATGATCAACTACTCGCTTAAGTATATGACACATCCTAAAATATATGTTGAAACATCTGTTGCCTCACGAAGCAGCTGAAAGCTATCTCCTTAAACTACGATTCACTCTTTCCTGATACGTGTTGACATTCTGTCTTTTCACTCTTCCACATGCCTCTTGTGCTTTGAGAGAGAGAAGTGTGATACCCATTGGGATGATGTATTTCTTCTCAAACACCCATCTGGGTCAGCCTCTGTCTAATAAGGCCATGCGCCTTTGCTGACCTGAAGTAGAGGGGGTCTGATCTGATTTTGTATGTGGTTGCAGGAGACATAGCATATTCTTCATCTGAATGAACCCCTAACCTCTATCTCTCACATCAATACTCCTTAAATTATCTCAGTTTCCAAGTCCTTTTTTGGAATTGCCTTCGGTAAGCAGATGGGTAACCTGCATCCATAAGCTGAGAGATAACAAATAATTTTGAGAGTTCTACAAATCAAACAGAATAAAAACATAAGTATTTTGAATCAAATTATGGAAATAGTTAAAGATTCAATATTTTGGAATGAGTCACAATCCTCATGCTATTCATGCCAGACTGCCATTATCAATTTTTTGTGAAGCTCAATTTTATTTATTTTACTTAAATTTCAGTAGCTGATAATTTGCATTTCTGTTTTGACTTGTTTTGCTTTTTACAACTGAAACAGTTACAAGAGAGATTTCCAGCAATCACAGATCCTCCTGCCTCAAGGCAGTTATTGGTTAACCTTAAGCCATACTGTGATTATGGAGATTACCTGAGACCTCTGGGGTTATTTCAATTCTGCATAAACATTGACAGAACATAATTCAATAGATGTCTTTGTGTGAACTTTGTTTCTCAACAGTATTTGGCTTCTGTTGTAAGCATTAGCTTATTCCAGGCTGATTAAAAATATATAAATAGTTAAAATAACCAATTGTTTCACAACTGTGCTCTCATCAAATGCAGAACCAGGCCAAGCCCTAGGTTAAGTTGGCTGAGGTAAAGCTCATGACAGAAGAGAGAGCAACCCCCGTTCAGAAGGCTGGACCCTCCTCCCACAAATGTCAGCAGAGGTAACAGTGCCTTTAATGTAAAAATCTTGTGTACTTGTGAAGTTATGAGATTTCCTGCCATAGCTAACTTTCTCTTCACATAAGGTGAGTGAGTGAATTGGTTAAGAGGGAATAGAGAACCAGGCTGCCGGAGTCTGATTTCTGGCTTCGCCACACACCTACCGCATGATCCTGAGCAAAAGCAAGTTACTTTTCCTTACTTACACCTGCATTTTCTCTTTGTAAAATTCAGATAATAGTATACCAACCACAGAGGGCTGTTGTGAGGGTTAAATAAGTATGAAGGCTTTGAGAATAATACCTACACACAGTAATGACCAATAAATATTAGCATATTGGTTAGTTTTACATGTCAGCTTGGCTTATGGACTTTAAACAGTGAAACTGCCAACTAAAAAAACAAAAATATGAAAAACATGGCACTAAAGAAACTGTGAGAAAGACTCTTGTGTACAGTTGAATGCTGAAACAAGAAGGCAGGGCATTGCCATTCTATCTAAGCTGGGAAGATGAGCATCAGACAATTTCAATTTTTCTCTGCTCTGTGTACATTCATGAATGGCCACAAAAGCACCATGAAATCTTTTGGGCTTACCAAAGATTTTAGCAAGCAGGTGAATTAACAAATATAGAATCCAGAAATGAGAATCAACTCTCTCTATATATATATATATACTAAATTAGACATATATAGATATGTAGATATAGATATCCTACTGGTTTTGTTTCTCTGATAGAACCTTGACTATTATGGCCAGTATATTAATTATTCTGGATATGTCTAAAATCTCTGAAGTATCTTTTTTATTGAACTCAGAACTGCATCTGATTAGTAGGTATTAAGCAAATATGAATAAATGTTTGTACAATTAAACTGATAGAAAAGATTACATTTGGCAAAACATTCTGGCACAGAATGAGAGGAATGAAGGAAAGTTAATCCACGCACAACTCTAGGGCCCATGTCACAAGGTGAGGTGTGTCACTAAGAGTCACGGTTGGCTCTGGTGGGTCTCCAGGCCATCGTGAACAGGAGAGCAGTGTGCGCCCACCCAGACTGATTATCAGCTGTGCAACATGCATTGCCGTAGGTAATAAAAAAAAAAAACTTTCTAAAAGGGAAGCAGTATCATAGAACATCACTAATCAACCTAACATAATTGAAAATAAAGCAATGTACAAGAGCTTAAATGACAAAGTAGAGGGAAATGTATCACACTTTAGAAGGGAAGAGGTTTTGAGCTAAGTTGAATTAAGGGAGGGGTGTCACAGAGGTCTGAATCTCAGATTCATTCTAAAGGAAAAGCACAGTGACTTGCAACAAAGAAGAATGATCATTCTGAAGCCAATAAAACAACAAAAAAACAAGCTATGGTGTTTTGCCAGGAAAAGAAACATTTAAATGATTTCTCGACAATACAGATCCAGGTTTAACTATAAATTTGGCAATAAAAAATTAAGAGCCAGAGCTGTAGAGAATAACTCTGCAAATGAAAAAGCCTTAGTAAACAACATAAAGGTACATGCATTTTTATTAATACAAAATACGTTAAACCTGTAGCCCCAACCCAAAGGCATAATTATCTAGAACTGAAATTGCAACATTCTTAAAATGTAGGCACATTTGCCTAAATACCAAGAACAATAAAGAGAATTCTTAGAATAGAACACATAAAAAGAACAGATGTTTGATGTGAAGAAGTCAATATCTGTCTTACAAAGGAAAATGTCTTTGGGTTGTTTTCTGTTGACTAGAACACAACAAAGAACTGTCCTCAAACTAAATTGTCCCTAGATATTTTTTTCTCTTATGATAACCTAAATATTCCAAGGGTAATTCAACCTAAATGATACCAAGAAGCGTACCTTAGTGAGTGACCAGTTAACAACTCATTTTTTCATTCAGCAAACACTTTTTTAGACTTTAATATGAGCTAGGTACTATTCCAAGAACTTAAAATACTGTAGTGAACAGGAAACCTGAGGCCTCTGCACTTATGGAGCTTCACATTCTACTGAAGAGTACGAACACCAAACAAATAAAGCAAGAAATAGCAGATGATGTTAAGTGTTGTGCGGAAAAGAGAACAGGGTGATGAGATTGAGAATGACCTGGATAATCAGGACTGGCCTCTCTGAGGAAGCTAGACACATAAGCTGACACCTGAATGACCAGAAAGCGATGACCATACCAAGATCCAGAGGAAGAGCATTTCAGAGTGAAAGCCTGCACAAAAGACCCTGCATCGAGATGCATTTGGCATGTTCCAAGATGAAAAGGCAAGCAAGTATGAATGGAATGTTGTAAACAAGGAAAAAGGTGGTTAAAAATAGGGATGGAAGATGCGTAAGTGGCATTAATGGAAGGCCTTTTAGGCAGGGTGAGGAAAAGGGATTTCATTCTAAGTGGAGTGGGAAGCCAGTAGAGGTATTTAAGCATGGCAAATACATAATATTGATCTTCTTAAAGATTACTTTGATTGATGAGTGAGTAATGGATTACAGAAATGGAAAAATCAATTAGGAGCTTTTGATTTAGACAAGAAAAGAAATAATGATAGCTTGAATTAAATCGTGGTAACAGAGGTGGAGCAAAGTAGATGAATTTGGAATATGGTTTGAAGGTATTACTAAGAATTTCATCAGGAAAAGGAAAATTCATTACTCTCGGATTTCTGGTTTGAGTGAGTGGACATATGGTGATGCCATTTATTGAGAGGAGGAAGTTTGGGAAATATTGAGAAGTTTAAAATACCTATTAGACATCTAACTGAAAATGTCAAGTGGTCATTTGAAAGTATGGATCTAATATTTAGTAGTAGAGGTAAATTTGAGTCTCAACAGCTTAGATATATAAAACCTTTAGACTGAATGAGTTCTAAATACCAAGTATAGATATAGAGGGGGGAAAAAGAACGCCTCTCTTCACATTGGGGAATATGCCAACATTTAGCAGTCAGGCTGCTGTGTTGTGGTAACCAGTTTCTCATGATCCATACCTCCTGGTATCCATGCCCTTGACTAGCACCCCTCAGCCTAACCTCACAGTAAATCAGGGCTAGCATGTATGACCAATAGAATACTGTAGAAGTAACGCTGTATGACTTTCAAGGTTTGGTCACAAAATGAATTACAGCCTCTATTCGACTCTCTTTGTCTGCTCACTAAAAGTTAAGCCAGTCGCCATGTTGTGAAGACACTCAAGCAGCACCACAAAGAAGACATACGAGCAGGTTAGCCAATCCAAGGCAGATGACTGCAGACTCAGCGGACATCTGACTGAAACCTCATGAGGACTCAAGCCACTCCCAAATTCCTGACCCCCAGAAACAGAGAAAAATATAATTTTAAAATATAGTAGTTTGAAGCCAGTAAGTTTTGAGGTGATTCATTAATAGCAAAACTATTACAGGCATGGATAATGGAACAAGCAAAGGAGACCAAAGGAGAAAAGCCAATGTATTAATAAGACAGCCAGAAAAACTGAGGCAGGAGAGGAAGAATATAGATTTGAAGAGGAAAAAGATGTGAAACAATCACTTTGGAGTATGGGAAAGTGAACAGACTAGAAAGCTCAGTAGGATTAACAAAGCAGACTGAGTTCCCACTTGAAATTTATGAATCTAAAAGTTGGTTTTTTTTTTTTCCATGAATATTTAGTGCTTGGACTCTAGCAGAATAGGTAGAAAATTAGATTAAGTAGAGTTGTGTTTTTTCTAGGTAACTACAAAGAAAGGAGAGAGGAAGAAGGGAGTTAATGCTGCATAACAGGGACTGTGAAAATGGACCATAAACTCTAACATGGGTAAGAAAGATAATGATGACATGGAGGGTGACTGAGAGTGAAAGGAAGCAGGATCTGAAGCTTGGAGACCTTGGTGGGATGGGAGAAATGCTGGAGAAGTGTCATCAGAGGAAGTGAGCTGAAAGGGAAGGAGGCAGTGGTTAAACATTAGTTTACCTGAAACTGAAATTTCAGATACACTACAGTCATTTATGGAGATAAACTTAAGGAAATGACGATGATGATTTTTAAAAACAATACCTCACATTTATTAAGCATGTACTACATGTCAGACATTTTAAGGAACCTTCATCTATTATCATTTCTCTTCACACCAACCTTTATTTTACAGACAAGAAAACAAGCACAGGAATGAAACAGCATGCCCAAAATCATGCAGCTCAGTAGTAGCACTGGAATTCAAACCCAGGCAGTCTGACTCCTCAGCACACAACATCTGAACCCTCTGCCACAACAACTAGATGAGTGGGGAGCCAATGACAGCAACAAAAAGAGGTGTTATGAGGTGCTTCCCATTTTAAAGGATGATGGAGAAGAGGCAATGAGACACAAGTATAGGATGCTTGGTCCACATCTACTCACTGAGGAGTTACTGGAAAGAATAAAATATGGCCCCTACTCAAGAGGACTGCAGTCTTTTCAGGAAAAATATAGGTTTCACTTAGTCAAAGTAGGTAAAGAGAATGCAAATATAGAGGAGCTTGCTAAAGATTTCTTGGGTGCATGTTGAAAGTGTCTGGGAAGGTATGAAGAGGTCAGATTTGGGGGGGATTCAGAATAGAAATGAGAATATGAATGTTGACACATAACCTGGGAGGTTTGGGCTTCTAGTTGCAATGAAGGCAAAAGAGACTGATATGCATGAAACTGGTGGGACCTGTCATTCTATTCGAACTGAAGGGACTGGAGCCACCGGGCAACTCTTCTCACTTGAAATTCCCAGTGGTTTATTGGCCCAGTGATGAGTGGCGATCTAGGGATCAGGTGTTAGGCACCCTGACAAAATAAAATCTAGGAATTTCTTCCATGTTACCCTTGCATGAAGATGTTGGGAGGGGCTAGAAGTTTAGGGACAAGTTTAAGGCTTCCAAGACTCCTAATTTCAGTGTCACCTGGGAAACCACTTCCTACTGTGAGCCAACCATTAAGAGTTCAGGGTTACACCAGCATAGGTCTCTCTGGGTAACCTGAGATGCAAAAAAGATTTGGTCACTTAATACTGGAAAGATTTAGGAGACCAAGAAAACGTAAAACCTGGGGAATCCTAAAGTGTATTTTGTTTCACTTCCAATCCATTGTCTATGAGGAGACTGACTGCATGGTCTGATTAAACAAAAGTCAACATAGTTCTCTGGTTACTTCAGAAAAGATAGGCAAGGTCTCAGAAAAGCAGACTATGAGTGGAAGTCTACACACCAAGCTCACCATAGTTGTCCCTGAGAAGAAGAGAAAAGAATAGGATTTTTTTTTTTTTTTTTTTTTTTTTTTTTTTTTTTTTGTAGTTAAGGGACACATTAGATGGATCTGCAATGTTTCATTTCCTGGAGGGTCTGAAAGAATTCCAAATATTCAAAATTTTCTTTCTAGGGCATTAAGAATAAAGAGTTTGTTATTTTTTTCTATATACTTTTTTCTAATTTTTTAACTTTTCAGGAAAAAAAAAACAGGAAAATAGCCTATGAAAGAATTGTTAGAAAACATGTTTGAATAAATAGTATAATCTAGATAAGGAACTGAAAAGTATAAACATAAAAATTAAAATTATAGGACATTTCATTTCAAATAGACATATTAGACCACTATTGCATTTTCCTTTTACTTAAATTAACTGCCTCACTTTTTTTCAAGAAACTAATGACTCACTTGTGAATGGTCATGACCAATTACAGTGAAACATTGCTTTAGCATGCCTTCAGTGAACGCCTGCACAGAGATGTATTAACTTTGAAAAGTTTGGGCCAAAAGCCCATAAAAGTAATTATGACCTTGCCAAAAAACATATATATATCTATCCCCCAGAAATGTTACACATAAAATTATTTCACTGAGGAACAGAATAATCCAACACAAAAATCATCAGGTGTAATAATCAGGACCTACATTTTCATTCTATCAGCAAGCTGGCTATCACTTTACAACCTTTCAAAAATGTATTAAAGGGTTGCTTTGAGATGGAGTGTGACACATTTTATATTTTACTTCAAGGTGAATAAGGTTCTTCTGAAAAATGCAAAGCCCAGTGCCTTCGACAGTGAAATCCCACTACTGCCAGCATGATGATGACATGGATAAGCATAGAATAAATTATCAGTGCCCAACATCTGTAAAATGTAGTGTAAAGCCACTCAGGGCCCACAGAATAAGATGGAAATAGATTAAAAACAAAGCCCTCCATGTTTGTAAGTGTTTCCAGCATCTAAGAAGACACCATGGAGCCTCAACCTCTAGAACTGGGGCAGCCCACAGAGTGGAATCAAGCAGATTTGGGTTCAAATTCTGTATCTTCCACTTTCTAGCTGTACAATGTTCTGCAAATAATATAACCTCCTTGAAACTTACCATTCACATGCGTAAGTGTGGCAGAAAGAACTGCTTCACCAGGGCATAGTGACAGCTAAATGTATTAATTTCCTGATTTGCAGTAAGCACTCCATAGTACTTCCTCTTTCTCCCTAATGGCAGAGAGGTAATGAGAATTAATCCAAAACACTCAAGAAATTGAAAAACCGCTTTGTCTGCATTAGACAGGAAAATTCTGATATACTCTAACTTCCCATTTCTAATTTCAGAAAAAACTGGTCAATTCCATGATGATTATATTACAATAATAATAACAACAATATTTATGAATGTCTACTGAATGCTGTAAGTTGTGGTGACTTTTACACTAAACTATTTCTGTACTTAATCCTGTTTAAATATTACAGCTGCCTCATAAAGTTGTATTAGTATTACTCCCATTTTTGGAGTGAGGAAATAACCTCAATTCATACTACTACTAATTGATAAAGCTGAGACTTGAACCCAGTACTTCTGACTCCAGAAGCTGCACTTACTATATTATTTAAGAAAACACAGTCAACTTTAGGTTACAGAGCTTCCTAATGACCAAGCCAGAAAAACATATTTATCTTACA
Source organism: Eonycteris spelaea (assembly GCA_003508835.1). Lineage (NCBI taxonomy): Eukaryota > Metazoa > Chordata > Mammalia > Chiroptera > Pteropodidae > Eonycteris > Eonycteris spelaea. The sequence goes on along the minus strand of PUFA01000028.1, from coordinate 14,072,075 downwards.
TCTGTTTATTTTCTTTGCCAAGTAAATAAGCAATCATCTGCTCTAATACAAAGTTTACCAGCTGTCTGAATGCAACAAGCATGAGTTAAATTCCAAGCCAAACCACATAATTAGTTGAGCTTTACATATTAACCAGGTACACAAGAATAATCCAGATGAAAGTGTGTTTAATAAATGACCTTTGTTTTCATTTTCACTGGCAAATCACTAATGAAACGCATACTTTGTTCTTTTCCCCTATTCTTCAAGGAAATTCAGATGTACTTTATCAATATAAACAAGCTGCCATTTTATTATGACAACATTAGCAAAATTGGATGTAACAAACTTTGAAAATGAGGCCATGAATGCTTAACGTGCTTGTAATAACAACAGAACAAGACATTACTGCCAATGTATTCATTTTATTTCCAATGATCAGTTTTGTGGGAACATATTTCTCCTCTTTCAATCAAGGTCTCAAATCTCATTGGCCAGTAGACAGCTCTCATTTTACCCAACTAGATTCAACTGTAAGTGTTCAGAAATGATGAAATTAATTAGAAGCTAGAAATCAAATTATAAACTTAGCATTTTAAATAAATAATAAGAAAGCTCCCATTAGTTTTTATGCTCTTTAGAGAAAAATCAAATTTTTTAGACGTTCAAATCAATTATGAGGTAGAAATAAATGGCATAATTTCTCCATCCTGTAAGATAAAATCACATCCCAAAGTCTTCTAGTACCACTTTTTAAATATTAAAATTTTTTCAAGCTACATATAAGTACATATAAGCAAAGAAAATTTTATTTAAGAGGCAATCAAAATTGAGCTTTCATAGACATTGGTTGCAGGATTCAATTATGGTAAAAATCAGAACTATTGCTTTGTCATTCTCAACAATTGTCATTGCCAGTGAATTATTTAAAAATAACAATATCAAGTGGCTTGAATATTTTTAAATTTTACATTTAAATAATATGTTCCTTCTGGCTTTTTGTCACTTTATGCAACACAAGAATCTAGATCAAAGATGGCCATGTCACCACATTTGTTGCCAAGGACAGAAGTCAACTTCCTCCAGGACAGGGCTCCTGCCTACCTCCTCAGCCCACTATACAAGTCCCGAGCTGTTTCCTATCTCATATACACACACATGCACATACACACATACACACACACACACACACACACACACATTTTGCAGCTGCATAGCTCTTAACACCGCTCGTGCTTCACATTCTGCTTAAATTTTCCCATCGTTCCTCGCATCATTGTCTATTAGCACTTAGCTCCAGCTAAATGTCCCAAGTTGGATGAGATGCTCTATGCCGTGCTCCTGTAGCACCTTGAGCAATACACCTATCTTTTTATTTATATGCCTTTCCCACTAGAGTATATGCAGACATCTAACTTACACTGGGCCAAACAGTCTCTTATGAGAACCTGGAATCAGGACACAATAATTCTAGTTTATCTGTTTTCAAGACAGAGACAATGCAAAGCTGGAGTGGAGGCAACTCAAAGGAAAGTCCGTCTTTAAAAAGATGGAAAGAAGGAAGACAATATGGACAAAAAGCAAAAGGGCAGCCATAAATCTCAGAAGAGGCAAAAAATAGATCGGTTTGACTTATCATTTATGCCCAGAAACCAGGATCACCTATACAATTAGGCTCTGTGAGATTCTCATGTATGCTTCCAATAAAGTTTCCATCTTTGATTAATCAATCTTGAAAATGTTTGTTTCTAACAAGCTAATGATCCCTAAGACACTTAGACATAGTAAGTGATGAATATATGCCTGTTACCTAAAGGAACTAATGACTGCCTTTTCGTGTATTAGGTCAGAGCAACAATTCCCTCTCAGCCCCCAACACCCAGCAGAACCTTCCATTTTGCACCCACCTTTGAAGGAATAGCAATTTTAAAAAGAAGAAAAATGGCATTACAGTTTTATAAGATTTTGGATCTATAAGGACCTTACAAGGTATTTTAAAAAACTAACCTCCTCCAATTGCCACCATTTAAAAGATAAGAATATGGAGAGACCCAGAGAGGTGAAATAACTGGCCCAAAGGTCACATAGGAAGTGAGACACAATAGAGCCCAGGTTTCCTCCCAGACAAGCCATTTCTCCTCTCCGACCCAATGTGCTTTCTTATACATTTGACTCAAGCACAACCTGGAAAACATCCACGCTGTGACATGAGCTTTCAGAAGATCAAAGCCAAACAGTGTTTGTATATCCTGCAGACTTTTCAAAAGATGCAATGAGGATTAATGATGAGTTCAGGTCTTTAAGACATTCTGATCTCTTAGTCTTCAAGCATGGTAACACTTTAAGAAGGTGTTAAAGAAGGATCAATGGGGCTCTCTATCTCAGCTGTACATTAGGTAATTTGATGAAGAATCGGTCATGATATAAAAGACAATCTTTCATTTTCTTTTCATAAAAATCAAAATTACAGCTATCAAATTAAATAAGCAATAATTTTAACCATGAATATATGTCCCTCATATGTGAAGTATATATAATTCCTTTCAGTAGGTCATAAATAAAAATTACAGCTAAATGAAAAGTATAAGAGAAAAATCTATGATAAAGACAATTATTACATAAAGTTCTATTAATCAATAACAAAATTCATTGATTATTCACTAGTGCAGAAGGATGCCAACCCTTAATTTCAATACAAGCCTTGTTCCTTCACCCACCCATATCTAAATGGTTATTTGAGTTTATTTTCTTTTTCAAACTATAATAAATTAGTTGCCTCCCTAAAAATCTAGCTATGTGTTCTCTTTAAATACTTCACCAATACTTTGGAGGTTAAATCTATAAGGGAAAATCCTTAAAGCAGCAGAGAGACTGCTGCTTAGAACTACTCTAAATCAATATGCATTTTCTAGCTTATGTGTTAGTAATGATGACCATGGTTTGCATAATGCAAACAATATTAATATTTGTAAAGTCTACATACAAAAAAACATAGCTTTCTATATAAAAATAAAGTTCATTTATCTAAAAATTGGTAAACTATCTCTTTATTTCTTGCTTTTCAACTTAATGATTTTTTTTATTTAACTAAAGCTACTTTATTCAGCAGAGACTCTAAAAATGTCAAGAGTATTTTTACATTATTAGTCACAGAAAAATCAAGAATAAGTACAAGCAGTTCTTTTCAATAAATTTATAATGAGAATGGCATTCATCAAATACAATCTTCTGTTAGGAATGAGTGCTAACCCAGGCACTTTCTGAGCATTCTAAACAGAGATGACTTTACAATATTATCCAAGAATACTTTATATGTCCTATTTCTTTAAACTCTATTTTTGTTTCCTTTCAAATTATTAGCTCACAAAGAGAACAAATAACTTATATCATTGACATGTCAAATCCAGACATTTTCCTTAATGAACATGACAGAGAATGAGAGAACATTTTAGAAAGAATATGGTTCTCAACAATAAGTCCTCAGTGTTGATTTAGCATAAAATAGACATGAAGGGAAACTTAGCTCTACTACTTATTGGTTGCCTCTCTGTATCAGATTATTTTAAGCCTTTTCATGTATTATCTCATTTGTTCCTCACAACAACCCTAGGGGTACTAGTATTTTTGCCACTGTACACATGAGGGACCTGAAGCACAAAGAGTTTAAGAAATTTGCCCCAAGATCATATACATGACAAACAGAGGAGCAGAATAAAAACCCAAGCACTCTTGAATCCATGCTCCTAACCAATCTGCACACTGCACACTTCGTATACTTTTGTAATAGTATATTTTTTAAGTATATGTAAAATAATTTGCATAGTTTCCACCCTTCAGTAAGTACTCAGTTGAAGGTGACTGGGGTGGTTAATATAATGGTTATTAGGTTCACAATCATGATCATGAATCACGATGCTTGTTACTGGATTATAAAATTATTTTTATATTCTCAGTTATTTTTACATCTACAATCCCAATATTTTCTGCTAAAAATATTGTTCCTTTAATCTCTTCATTATTTCTTATTTTTTAAATTTTTTAAATGTGCATTTCTAGCATTCTGTCACAAGCGTTCTATAAAACATAGTATCATCAGGTTTCAAACATATACCATATGATCTTCAGGGGAAAAAAAAATTGGAGTTGTTAACCAAGTAATTTGGGATCACAAAAATTTGCTACCTGATCTTGAAATATGTTCTCATGAAAGAACTGTAACTACATTGTCTGAAGTTTTAATCATATAAACTGACATTGTTGAATTATAATCACAACCTTTCATCAGGCTACATTAAAAGGAGGAAAAAATAAAGGAAGACAGGGAAAGAGAGAGAGAAAGAAAGAAAGAAAAAAGCTAATTTATATTTTGTATAAGAATGGAGGGATGTTTTGGTGATCTTGAAATCACGGCTCTAAACCAAAGATAGAGAATTCCATATGGTGACTCTCTGATGGAAAATCTTGAGACCTGGAAACTTCCTTCTACCAAGAAGCTGTTATGACAATGAGTGAATTGCAAGTCAACCAGGAAATGCCTATATTCTGATAGAATCTCTTTCAATATATGATCCTGGGCATTTATTATAAATTAGATGCATAAATTTGATTAGTATCAACTGAGTAAGGAAAGAATTTATCTTCCATTGACTGAAATTCACATGGGTGAATTTCAAGCACCAGTACCCAATTAACATTAAGCAAAATGAACCAAGACAGCAATAGCTACAACCTCTACCAAATGCTACGGATAAATTAATTTTCTCTCCTTAACATCTGATTTCCTTGGAAATAGCTTTCAGTACTAATTTCTAAATGAAGCCAAGAAGCACCTTATTGAGACGAACATTTTAGTGTTGAGTCAGTTTCAGTACCAACTAAGCTTCCAATAAACTTTTAAATGAATGCAACAATGTAATTCTATGGACTTGAGAAGATATATGTAATATATAATATGTTGTGCGTGGTGTGTGTTGTGTGTGTGTGTGTGTGTGTGTGTGTAATGCATTCTCTGCATTTTCTGGTAAAGGAATTTGAGAGTCCAGCTTGGGTAAATCAACCAACCCAAAGAACAATAAGGAAGAAGTCTAGAAGAAAATCTTCTTCTCTAATGACAATCCCCAAAGGTGACTCATAATTTAGAAAATTAGCACTAGCAGTCTAATAAAGTTTTTCTTTTATAAATTCACAATGGCTCCCATCATTTCTGTTTCTCCTATGATGAAATGAGCTTATCCAGACATGTCCTCAGTTACCTATTTCCCTCCCTGCTTAAAGACTTTTGTCTTGTCATTATTATCACCCAACTACCTCTCCAAAGCCTTCCCATGCACTAAGAATGTCTCTACCTCAGAGTCTTCTGTATTAACGAAAATCTATGGATCTACACTGACACAAAGCAGAGACCTACCAGCACTGGGAGAAGACAGGATATGTGCCCTCATTCACTTTTAAAAACCCCTCACAGATGTAGGGCAAACTATAGCTATGCGCAAGGTGAGGGTGCGGGTAGAGGAGGGAGAGCAAGAATTGTAGCGAGGACAGAGATCTGAAATACTAAGAAAGCTTCACCCCAACATGTAGGTGAACAAGGTCTCCCTAAGACTGAGGCTAGACGGGGAGAACCAAGAAAGCCCACCAGCCCTCACCTGACTCTTTCACAGATATCCAGCAATAGCAATCTGTAGCTTGGGAGGAACAAGAACATGGGATAATACCCATTTGTAACTCAGGTAGGCAGGACCTGATGATAGCTGAGAGCAGAACAGGAACCCTGAACAAAGCTCTACTGTAAAGCAGGCCTCATGCTAAGTACAAAGTGCCAGCAGTCCTCCATTCAGAATAATCTGAAGACATGTGCCCTGAAGGTAACTACAGACAACAACAAACCAGTTCACTACTGATAACCACTCAGGGCCTGACAGAAACAGTGCACCAATTTCAAGTGTAAATAGTATTTACCTCCATCTTTCTGTTCTTTAAAAACTCTAGTATTCCATGAAAAATTATGACATATAAAAAAGGAAAATAACAAAAGATATTTATCAAGTAATAAAGCAGTTAAAAGAACGAGACCCAGAAATGACTCAGATGTTAGAACTATCAGATAGATAGGGACATCAAAACATTTATGATTAATGTGTTAAAGGATTTAGTGACAAAAAGTGGACAACAGCATTCACAGATGGGAAATTTCAGCAGAGAGATGGAAACTACGAAAAGGAATCAAATAGATACTCTAGAATATATAAATGCATATATATATATATGATGGACAATTTCTTGCATAAGTTTATCAATAGACTGGACACCGCTGAACAAAGAATCAGTGAATTTGAAAAGAGGCCAATAGAAATTATCCAAACTTCATCACAAAAGAAAAAAAAAGAGTAAGCAAGATAAAGAACAGACCATCCAAGAGATGTGGGGCAATATCAAATAGTCTAATATACATGTATCAAAAGGATAAAAGTAGAGAACAGGACAGAAAGAGTATTTGAATACATAATTTTCAAAATTAGCAAAAGACAACAAACCACACATCCAAGAAGTTCAGAGAGTCCAAAAAATATAACACAAAGAAAACTCCACTGGGCATATCTTAATCAAACTGCTGAAACCTAGAGATAAAGGGAAATTCCTGAAGGTAGCCAGAGAAAAAGAAATATTCACACAGAGCACAAAGATGGGAAGCAGAATAGATTTCTTGTCAGAAATTAAGCAAGCAGAAGACAGTGGAGTCACATCTTATAAAGAACTGAAAGAAAAAAAAATTGGTCAGGTCAGAATTCTGTATCCAGCAAAAATACCTTTCAAAAATGAAGGTGAAATGAAGATTTTTTCGAAACAAAAGCTGAGAGAATTAATCACCAGTAGACCTGCACATCAAGAAATGTTAGAGAAAGTTCTTCGGCAGAAGGAATCTGATACCAGACAAAAATAAAGAAAATGGAAAATGAAAAAATGCGGATAAATATGACAGACACTTTTCTTAATTTTAATCTCTTTAAAAGACAATTGTGTGAAGTAAAAATACTTAAAAGGCATTGTATGTTTCACAAAATATATTGAAGGACAAGAGTGGAAATGGAAGTATACTGTGGTAAGATTCTTGCACAAAACAGGACTATGATATTATTTTGGAATGTACTGTCATAAGTTAAAAATGTGTATTGAAAATCATAAAATAACCAATTAGAAAGGCATATAATTAATAAGCTAATGGGAAACATAAAATAGAATCATAAAATACTCAAAAAGAGGGTGATAAAGAAAGACAATGGAACCAAGGAAAAATAGGATGCATAGAAATAGAACTATATAGAAAAGATGTGTGATTTAAATACAAACACACCTATAATTACTTAAATGGTATAAACAATTAAAGGCAAAGATGGTTCAATTGGATGAAGAGAAGCAAGACCTAATTATATACTTTATAAGGAAACTGACTTTAAATATAAAAACACAAATAGATTAAAAGGATGAAGAAAATATATCATGCAAATAGTCATCAAAAGAAAGTTAATAAGGCTATATGAATATCAGACTACTTGGACTTTCGAACAAGGAATATTACTCTTGATTAAAAGGGGCATTCCATAATGATGAAAAGACTTATTCATAAGGAAGACATAACAATCCTAGATGTTATGCAATTAATTACAGAGTTCAAATGCACAAATAAAACAATAATATCACAATACTTTCATTAGTTGCTTTGGTTTGTACCAGTAACAAACTGCAGCAAAGTTACTGTCCCCTTACTGCCCACCACCACCTCCTCCCTGCATCATCAAATTAGCCGATAATGGTCTTAATGGAGCCATAACGTCTACAACTAAAGACTAGAATATTTTATCTCCCAAGAAAACAAAAACTTTCACAGCGATATATGTTCTAAGACATCTTTAAACAAAGAAATTTCTTATGAAAATGAACAGAAGGAAATAGGAAGAAACTAGTAGTGACACATCGAGAAGTTTGGAGAAAAACAAAGCTTCAAAAAATCTGAAATTAGATCCTTTTTTTATGTCATTTCTTGTGCTCAGAATTAAGAACATTTACTTATTAATTAGGCTTAAATTTTTTCAAGACACTTTAAAGTGAAGAGATTAATCCATTAACAAACATGATTCCACAAACATCACTTTAACTGGGGCACTATTCTGTGTAGATTTGTTATTTAACTTCACACCTGTTCATTCCATTATTTCATTTTTTACAGGGAGCAGCTGAATAAAGCCAAGAACTTTTCATCTGAATTCAGTCAACAAGGAAAGGTGTTTAAAATGAGGAAAGGGGGAACAACAGGTGAAACAACATTCTTGCAAAAGAAAATGTTTATTAATAGTACATGATTTAGTCACAGATATTTTTTTCTGGCACTTACAAATCTTACTTCCCTCTCATCAAGTTTCTCTCAAACCAGTATAACACTGTTAATAATTATCTGAAATGCATCTAGCCTCTTATAGTATCATATGCATGTATAAAACTTTAACGTTTCACCTAAAGAGATTAAATAATATGAAGATAATTTATACAGTGTTTTCTACTTTGGGAGAAAAGAAGAAAGCACAAGGTTTATAAAAATAAATATTAAACTGACTCTTAAGAGTTTGGTTACTGCAATAGAGCAAATGTTTCTTTCTCCACCTGCCCCGAATTCATATGTCGAAGCCTAAATCATCAATGTGATGGCATGTGGAAGCAGAGACTTTCAGAGGTAATTGGGTCATGAGAGTGGATCCCTCATAAATGGAGTTAATGCCTTTAAGGGGACTGAGGAGATGACAATCTCCCCTTCCCGCCTGCCAAGGGAGGACATAGACAAGATGGCCGCCTATGAACCACACACAACATCAAATCTGCCAACATCTTGATCTTGAACTTCCAGCTTCCAGAATTGTGAGAAATAAATTCCTGTTGTGTATAAGCCACCCAGTCTATGGTATTTTGTTACAGCAGCCTGAACAGACCAAGACAATTACTCGTTCCAACAGTGCCAGCTGAAATATTTATATGTCTCCTTACAATCCCTAATTTTACATACCTTACAATTTCACTTTAGTGCCAAATGTGAAACTGAATCCAATCCTGTCTCAGTAACTTGATTTACATGCTTTTGTGCAAGGTAATTAAAATAAAAAGTTTTAAGATTCACTGAGTGGAAACCTAACCAATGTTTCAACCACAAAAGGTAGAAAATAAGCCCATTTTAAGCAAAGCATCTGGTCATCAACCAACTAAGTTCATTAGGGCAGGATTTTATTTCATTGATGGCCACATCCCCCCACACTGGAATGATGCCTGACATATAACAGATACTCAATAAATATTGTTCATTAGGGAATAGGAGAGACCCTGCAGCACAAGCTACTGCAAAGAAAAAAATAAATACTCATGTGTACACTGAGCAAGAACTGTGTCAAAGAATATTGTAGTAACTGTCATAAAAATATGAAACACACATGCATATCAGAAATAAGGAAAATAAAGATGACTTCATATACAAATCTTTGAACTTGCTAACATTAAAGAAAAAAGTTGCGTAAATTAATCGACATAATTTGACAAATTTGAGGAAGGTATTATTGTCATTGTCATTTTATCCAGGAAGAAATCAAGGCTCAAAGAGATTTGGCAAATTGCACAGAAAGCCCTGGAATCGTGAATCAAACCAAGGCCCTCTGGCCTGCAGGATCAGAGCTCTGAGGTCCCAGACCTATCATCTCTTCAGACTTTTATTAAGCTCAATTAATTCACCACCTGATACAAAAGAGAAAGATTCCACAAATTATTTTAACAGTTTAACAACATACACAAAATTATGATAGCTTTCCTTTCAAAACGAGAAACTTGCCCACAAATGTGACAACCTGAAAACCCCTGTCCCAATTTCAACAGTGCTGTGTATAGCAGCCTGGTTATCCCACTCTCTAAAATTTTAGTGTTTGCGTTTAAACATGAAAATAACCTCAAAATACCCCACCTGACTCCTCACCTATGCCAACTCCTTGCCAGGACCCCAAACGCCAACCTGCCTAGAGCATGCCTAATGGTAAAAGTGCAGGTTCTGGACACAAACCATGCTACCACTTATTCCTTTGTAACCTCAGTTAGTGCTTTTACCTCTCAGACCCTTGGTCACCTTACATGTAAATTGAGAATTATAATATCTATCCCAAATGGCTGTTGTGAAGGTTACACGAGAAAACACTTAAGAGCCTACCATACACCCTGGCACTTAGGAGACTGTCTCACATGCTGCTTCTCCTCCTTTAAATCCTCGTCCCCCACGCCCTGCTCATCCTCCACATCCCCTCCTCGAAGATCTCCTTCAATCAGTTACCCTCCTAGTCCAACATCTTTCACCAGTCCTCCCTTGGGTTTTTTTTTTTCCCCTGTGATTATAACCAACCTCAGGAATCCCTTATGTGTTAAATTTAAAACAAATGAAAAACTTGCCATTGATCTAGCTAAAATCCTTTTCCCCATATCTTCATTGGCAAACATACTAAAAGTATTCTACACTCAGTTCCAATACCGTGTTACCACCCGCTCACTCATTTACTCATTTCACAAATATCTGAGCAGCCACCATTTGCCAGGCACTGTGCCAGGTGCTGGGATACAAATGTGAGCAAAAACAGATACGGTCCCTGTTCTCATAGTGCTTACCAAAGTTTGTTCATTGTTAATATTGGTGCCTGACTTCCTTTCCTGGAAGAGAAGCTACAAAGGGGCAGAGACCTTGTTTCCTTAGTCTTCAAGACATTCCCTGGTGACTGGAACAATCTAGGCACATGGTAGATGCTTAATAAATATTTATTGAATGAATGGCTGATGGGATAAAAGAATGAAGGACAGAAAGAGGCAAAGAGGGAATAACTAGGAACAAAGACCTTGAAAAGAGAATGTTTTCTGGGACTGCACAGAAGACATAACTAAAGGGGTAAAGTATCAATGCTATAAATAGAACTTTCGTATTTATTAAAATTCTTATCCATTAGAAGCAGCCTAATTTAGCAAACACCTGTGCTGGTAAATCTGTCAATTTTCATAGCCGGATCAAAGGAGACAACAAAACTACAAAGGCTTTGGAAAATCTTATCTTCTAAAAGCATTTTTTTTTTTTTACCTCTTTGCAAATATTTCTTAGAAGCAGAGTCCCTGGGCTTCCCCCATACATGTGCTATAATAAATTCTTTTCTAACACAAAGACCAGGGAGACACAGAGCAGAGGAAGGTAGAGTGACCTCCTCCCCAGAAAACCCAGGGCACCTGTTCTCTGATGCCCTGAGCTCTTCCACCAGGGAAGCAACAAAACATTTGCTCTTCTTGATTGAAATTTCACAGACCCATACCTTACCTCCCTGTTTCTAAATGACAACAGACAGCTGGTCTACTGCTTACTTCTGTTTCTCCACATCCGCTACTCCTTTCTAATCAAATGCAGAAAAAGAAGGAAGGGAGGGAGGGAAGGAAATCTGGCAAATGCTTCCCTCCTTTGAGCATCGCATCCTGCACTAGGTGATGCTGAACATTAAATCTCACACAACAGGATCCTAGCCAATACCTCATTGTGGACCCCATAGTTTGAGGATAATGGGAAATCCATTGCTCTTGGGTTCTGGTGGTCATGGGGAGTGGCAGCCACCCCAAGCTCCCCTATGAAAGAACTGCTGCTCTGTTTTCTGGAGAGGGTACACCGGCTGGAGGTACTGGAGGCTCCCATGCTTCTGTGGGCTGCACTGATGGGTGACCCTAGGGCCCCTGATTGCTCATGGAATTGAGAGGAAACAGTCAAACAGAATGATAAAGCTTGCAACAAGGAACAGCGGCCCCTGGCCCACATCCATCCCTATCTCAAGTCCTGCTCCCTAGAATCAAACTGTTCCACATCTTTTCCTTCCTTTATCCTTTTTTCTAGTATTTACCTTCATGTTTTAAAATAGTGCAAGTATACTAGGATTTGGCCACCTTACATCATCTTCACTAAGCATCGCCCCCACTCACACACGTGACACATATACACATATACAAATACACACTTTCCTTCCCCTGCATCCTCCAAAGACTACTCTCTCAAAATATTCACTTAAAACAGTTTTCACATAACATTATTATGGCCATGTAAATATTGTTTGTTGCTGAGTCACAGTTTTCTACAATTACATTTTCTTTCATGAACCATACTGAGATATAATTTCATGCCTATCATATTGTCAAAAATTTAATATCTGATACCACAAAGTATTGGTGAGAAGGTAGCACAAAGAAATTCTCACAAAACGTTGCCTGTATTGAACAGCTACATTCAAACTGCATGACTCTCAGGAAGTTACTTTCTGTGCCTCTGTTTTCCCCTGTGTCAAACAAGGATAAGAGGATAATTGTGAGTATTTGATGACTTCATACCAGTAATGGCGCAGCACAGTGCCTGGTACATGGCCAGGACTTGAGAAATGTTGACCATTGTTAGCCAGTTCTCCCTATTAAATGCTGTACACTTCCTTTATAGCAATTATCACAATTGTAACCTTGTATTCACGTAATACTTATTTGATGTCTATCTCCCCACCAATTAAAAGCTCTTCAAGGACAAAAACCACACCTACTTTATTCTCAGCTATACCGTTAATGCCAGCAGAGTGCTATGCACAAAATAATTCTGTGTTGAATGAATAGATGAAGAGAAAGTAAGTGAGTGAGTGCCCCCCTTCCCAATGCAGAGAGGCTGAGTGTGAGGCCTCACAGTTTCTTTTACAGTGTTGGAAACTCTGAACTATCAGGTTTCTAAGCTACATATCAGCAGTGTAATTCCTTCATAAACTTGGTAGTTTGTTATGGTCAAGGACAGTTCATGGAATGAAGAGAAGAAGCATCCCTTTGAAACAAAGCCTAGCTCTATAGAGACGAAATGAAAAAAAGTAAGAAGTGCAGGTGACAGTTGGCTGTAGAGTCACAAGACCAAAAGAGACACTAATTCGCAGATAAAATGAAAACAGCTCTGGACTGGATGAGAGAGTGTTTGCAGTTAGTTGTCACATCCATTTTCTGTCTAAAGCAAAGCAGAAGCAAGTGAGGACAAAGCTTTTGAGTGCATTTGAGAATAAAGATTAAAGTAAAGGAGAATCGTTGCTTGGTATCTGATAAGTAAGGCTGGCCTGCCAATTTCCACATGACATTACATTACAATTATTCCATCCGTTAACGGGAAGAAAAAGAAAGAAAATCTAATATGAGCCCAAGGGAGGTCCTCAGGCTCATGGCATTTGGATGCTGGGGAATTTGGCACAAAATTCATGCTTGAGATGAGCTTGCGGTACAGTGAGAACTGGGCTCTTTGCCTTTTTCAAACGGCTGGAATTTACAAAGAGCCAACAGAGCAGCAGGCTCCAATAAATGATCTCCAATTATCAACTTCACAGGCAGGAAGGTGATTAAAATTTAATGACACATCTCAGCTTGTTGACATTCAATAGAGCTGCTGTCATCTACCTTTCAAGGAGAATAAAGAAGTAGGAAACATTGGGGGGTAAAAAAAAAAAAAGGCATATTTTTAAGATAAAAGTCTTCATCTGACAAGGTAGGAGAATAAGTCAGCCATGAAAAAAAAAAGATCAAAAGTGATTTTGCCTTATAATTACTGACTTCAAATCTGCATGTCAAATGGTTACTATTTTTGGATTTAACAGGGACAGAAATTCTCAGTTTATGCTTCAACTTCGAATATGCTTAGTCAGGACATTCTTACCAATACTCCACTCATTAAACTGCCTATGCTTTACACTTTTTTTTAAGTTAAATGGGATACTAAATAATGGTGTTTTCTGTAGTTTGAATATGATATATAACAACGAAGTAACAATGTGCCTTTATGGTTCAAACCAACCTTCTGCAGTACCATAAAAGGCAATGCCCAAAACTGTTTGAGGCAGTTTTCTCCAGCAGCATCACTGGAGGAAGCAAACAAGCCCCAAGGTCAGCAGCACCCTTTGTCAGACATCACCTATGTAGAGGCATTAATCACAGATGAAGTACCTGCCCAGGGCTCCACAATGGGAAGGCACAGGGGGCTCAAAGAAAAACCTTAAGACAATATATGTCAGACTTTGGGGAAGAACAGGGATATGCACAAGTGGCATAAAGAGCTAGAAGCAAAGTATGTGTGTGGGGTAACTTTTCATTGGTGAGCTTAAGCTATGTATTACATCAATGTGATTATGACATGTAACAAAAACAGTAGCTTTTCCTGTGTGATCAAACCATGCAGGCTGTACAAGATCTTTGAAACTCTTGGTTATACTTAATCTTCATGCCAAGTCATCATAGAGACATCTCAGGGCAGCACCTACCTACTGGGAGCCAGCACCAACCAGCCTGGGTAGTCCTGGGACAAGCATCCTCGCCCACCTCATGTGGTCTCTATTTTTCTTTCCCACCCTCAGTCTCTCTCTTCCTCTCTACTTCTGCCAAAGGACGCACAAAAAATCCCATTGGTTGATTAGCTCTAATTGTTGCCTGGGTATTTCAGGTTCCTGGTGCCAAGGGACCAGCAGGCAAGAAGAGTCACCATTCTAAACAGGAGTAATTGCCCTTAATCATCAAGAAGAGGTAGGGTAGCTGTTTAACAATAGAACTAGTAAGGAAGAAATACATCTAGTGTCCAGGCAACCCACCAGGGTGCCTTTTGGAATTCTCTTGCCCAATTTTTATTGTAATTGGACAAGCATACAACTGGACCTTAGAACTGCACTGGTGATCGGGGCTCAGATTCCTGGGTTATAAGAGTGTGGGTCCTACAACCAAGTAAACCACTAATAATGGGCACAGGCATTAGCTGAATGGAAAAGGAATGAATGGATACTGAGGAAGGGACAGAAATGGCAACTGTGGCCAAGTGACCAGCTCCAGCAGAGAGGCTACAGTTTCATCCCACTCATCGTCCTCTTCCAAGTTTCCCCTAGGAAGAGGTCCACTGGAATCCTAGAACAGCCAATCCCAGAATGAATAGGAAAAAAACTGGATTCAAACATCATGAGGATTGGCCCGCCCAAATCTTCCTCCAGGAAAGAACTCACCTGATGTTAAGAGAGCTATTGGCAAACTGTTCAGGGATTGCCTTAGAGACAGAATGCTGCTTAGCCCAACCAAGGTCATACCCTCAGAGTGACCTGCATCCAATGACTGACTGATGGCTTGGCCATCTCAACCCAACTCAGGAAACTCTGAAGGGCCATTCTAGCTAGAGAGCTCTCCGTGGGGTCAGCTCTCAGTGGGCCCACATCACACATCAGTGATTCCCTCTGCCCAATCCTGCTTCCTCTGACTCCCTTCCACAGGTATTAATCCTAAGGACATTCCTTATAAACATGCTGCACAGTAAATTCTATCCCAGAGTCTATGTCCCTAAATGAATCAGCAGCAGTCATCTTACCTCAGTGTCTTTAGCTCCAAAATGGGGGAAATAACTGCTCTGTTCATTTCATAGGAAATAAAGCTAAAGGACATAATCTATATTTTTAAAACCATAAAGAGTTATACAATTACAATGCGGTAATTACTATTGTTATTATCTAAATGATCATGTCCCAATTCTTCCATTCCCTGATTTCTAGTATGATCAAGTTGTTAACACTAAAACTAGAAAACTATTAGTTGGCTATATATAGCTCAAGGGTGAATTTGCTACCCCAAAAAGCAAAAAAGAGTTTTGATACAAATACAAATCTTATTTCTCCTTCACAAATTAAAAAGCTACTTAGTACCAGCACTTTTTTTTAGTTATGGGCTTCTATCATGTTGCCTATGCGTTGCTATAGCAACAGTAAGAAAAAAAAATCCTTTAACTACCTTCACTGATTTTTAAAATAAACAAAGCAAAATATTAACCAAAACAAAATCATTGGCCTCAGTCAAACTGTTCTTTGCCATCAATGCTAACTCAATGAAGCAGGAGAAGTCGCCACCTGTTCTCTCTCTGGGGGTGAGCAAACAGTCCAGCTCAAATCTATTAATTAATTTATGGGCAAGAAATAAGTGTCAAATAGGCTAGCATCTTCCCACTGTGGTCTAGTAGTCTGATATGGTAGCCTACTGGTTTGCCAGTGGGTCCAGCTGCTAAAATCTGTTGTGATTGCTCTGGATGGATAAGGCAGGAATTTTTTAGATGAGCTAGCTACTCTCAAAATATCCAGAGGCCCAGATGATCACCTATAAAGGTGACATCAACCTACCCTTCCCATTTGATTTAACTTTCATTTTTTCTTGCCATACCCCAAGATCACAGACAATCCCAAAATTCAAGCAGTTTAAACTAAGCTGAGAATAGACTCAAACATAATTTACCCATCTGCTGGGCCACTTGATATTGAAACTCCCCAGAAACTCACTCATAAATACTTTCTCATCCTTGCATCACAGACAGGCCAAGGGAATCTATGAAAACAAATTCTAGTCATCACCCTCTCTCACATGCACCTTATGGGGTAGCAGCCTACAGTGGAGAACAGCAGCCAGTAAGAAAATGTTACTTAGACAGTTCACCAGTACCCAGCATGGAGCCTGAATCACAGTGGGGGTGCACAGGAAAATTTTCCACTGGGGGTGAATAGTCTAGCCTCCATCCCCTGACCCTCAGAGACTCTCTAAACTCCTGAACACTTAATGAAATGGAACAAATGATTGCATTAAACACTAAAAGCAAGCTGAAATTCTTGGTAAGTATCTCATTATCTTGAAAAAATTAGAATCAGGTACCAATAACTTTTGGGTAAGTAATGTTAACATTTGTAAGTTTGTAAACTGTGTTCTGCAGAAACTTGAGTCTTCAAATGCACTCCATATATTCTATATATTGTTAGAGAATATATTTTCATTTAAAAAAATGGTGATAAGAAAACAATAAAGGGGTTCAAATGTATCCTATACCAAAGGAGACCATCGGTACTTATGAAATTGTGTGCTGCCAGGTCAGTAAAATTCCCCATGCCTCCTCTGGGTAAACCTGAACTCTTGGAAATGTGTCATTAATTTAGAGATTATATTTTACCTAAATCTTTTTAAAATTTAGACCTGTCACATCAGCTCATGGAAAAATGTACTAGCAAGTGCAAAGTACACACAGGAAATCAGCTCAACTACATACGACACGAGGCTTAGTGGCACCCTTCACTGTTACAAGTTGTTGTTATTCTTACAAGTTTTCAGTACTTTTTAGCTAAAAACAATACATAAAATTTTACTTTAAACTCTCTGAGCTCATGGTTCAGTGAGAAGCTTTTACTGGATTTCAAACCATCCCATCATTTAGTGGCTGAAAAAATTTTATTTAGACAGGGTTTGGATATAGTTCAGCTGGGTGGTTCTTCTGTCTCTTTGGGGCTCACTCATGCATCTGCAGTCCATTGCTGTGCTGGTACTGCTGATTTTGCCTGGCCTGTCTCCTGGGTCTGGGGCCTCAGCTAGGATGACTCCTCTTTGTTCCATGTGATCTCTCCTCCTCTCGTCCTCTAGAAACTGACCAAGGCTTGTTCACATGGTGGTAACAGGGTGCAATGAGCAAGAATAGGTGTGCACAAATTCTCTCATGGCCAAGCTTAGAACTTCCCCATTGTCACTTCCACTGCATTCTATTAGATAATACAGGGCATGGTGCCATGCTGGAGAAACAGAATCTCCCTTTTCATGGTAAGGGAAAAATTTGTGGTCATTTTTCTCATCACCTACTCAATGTTCTTATCTGTACATATAAGAAACTTCATATAATTGTATTAAATGAGATAACATACAAAAATCACAGGGTACATTGGAAGTGCTCAATAAATATCAGTGTCTTTCTCTACTCTATTCCCTTTCAGATTAAGAAGGTAGGGCCACCATATATGACAAAGCCACAGCTAACATTTTCTCAACAGTGAAAAGCTGGAAGTATTTTCCTTAAGATCAAGAACAAGACAAGGATGACCACTTTTACCACTTCTATTCAACATAGTATTGGAAGTCCTAGCCACAGCAATCACATAAGTAAAAATATATTATTTGCAGATAGTATACTATATAGAGAGGAGCCTAAATATTATAAAAAAAAACTATTAGAACTGATAAATAAATTCAGTAATGTAACAGGATACAAAATTAACATTTAGAAATTACTTGTATTTTTATAAACAATAAAAAATAGCAGAAAGAGAAATTAAGAAAAAAAATGCCATTTATAATTGCACTTAAAAAATACCAAGAAATAAATTTAACCAAGGAGATAAAAGACCTGTACTCAGAAAGTTATAAGTCATTGAAAAAACAAAATTGAAGAAAACACAAATAAATGGAAGCACATACAGTGCTTATGGATAGGAAATTAACATCATTAAAATGTCTATACTACCCAAGGCAATCAATTGATTCATTGTAACTCCTATCAATATACCAATAAAATTTTTTCACAGAACTAGAACAAATTATCCTAAAATGTATATGGAATCACAAAAGACCCCAAATATTCACAGCAATCTTAAGAAAGAAAAACAGTTAGAAGTATCACAATACCTGCTATCAAACTATACTACAAGAATATGGTAATCAAAACAGCATCATACTGGCATAAAACACACACATTGATTAAGAGAACGAATCGAGAGCCCAGAAATAAATCCACAACTACATGGTTAATTAATCTGTAACACAGAAGAAAAATATATAACGGAGTAAAAACAATCTATCCAATAAATGATGTTAGAAAAACTGGACAGATACATGCAAAAAAATAAAACCAGACCATCTTCTTATACCATACATAAGAATAAACTCAAAGTGAATTAAAAATTTAAATGTAAGACTCCAAACCATAAAACACCTAGAGAAAACACAGGTAGTAAACCTCTGACATTGCTCTTAGTAATATTTTTCCCGATATATCTCCTTGGGCAAGGAAAACAAAAGAAAAAATACACAAATGGGACTACATCAAATAAAAAAGTTTTTGCACAGCAAAGGAAGCCATCAACAAAATGAAAGGCAATCTACCAATTGGGAGAAGATATTCATCAATGATACATCCAATAGGGATTAATATATAAAATTTATAAAGAACTCATACAGCATGACACCAAAAAAACAAACAAACAAACAATCCAATTAAAAAATGGAAAGTGGGCCTACAGATAACCAATAGAGGTATGAAAAGGTGCGCAACGTCACTAATCATCAGAAAAATGCAAATTAAAGTCATAATGAGATATCACCTCACTCACATCTGTTCAGAATGGCTACATCATAAATCAAAAACAGTAAGTACTGCAAGGACTTGGAGAAAAGGGAATACTTGTGCTCATTTGGTGGGATTACAAATTGGCGTGGCCACTGTAGAAAACAGTATGGCAGTTCCTCGAAAAAATAAACAGAACTACCTTATGACCCCAAAATTCCACTTTGGATATTTATCTGAAGAAATCTAAAACACTAATTTAAAAAAGATATATGCAACCCTATGTTCATTGAGCATTGTTTACAAAATAAGGAAATGACCCAAGTGCTCATCAATAGGAGATTGGATAAAGAAGAGGTAGTACATACATACAACGAAATATAACTTAGCCATAAAAAAAAAGAATGAAATGTTACTATTTGCAACAACGTGAATGCACCTAGAAGATATTATGCTAAGTGCAATAAGTCAGACAAAGACAGACAAATACCATATGATTTCACTTACATATGGAACCTAAAGAACAAAATGAACAAACATCACAGAAACAGACTAATAGATACAGAGGACAAACTGATGGTTGCCAGATGGAAGGGGGATTGGGGGGCTGCATGAAAAAGGGGAAGGGACTAAGAAGTACAAATGGGAAGTTACAAAACAGTTATGAGGATGTAAAGTATAGCATAGAATATATAGTCAATAGTATAATTACGTATGGTGCCAGGCGGGTATTAGACCTGTGAAGGGATCACTTCATAAGCTATATAAATGTCTAACCACTATTCCGTACATCTGAAACTAATATAATATTGTATGTCAACTGTAATTGAAAAATAAAAAATTTTTAAAAATGGGGCTGCTAAGCAATGAGCTAAGTTTCTTTAAGTAGCTTGTGACATCATCATTAATTTAAGGTTTATTTTATTTTATTTTTATTTTAGGTGAGGCAACCCTTGGTTGACCTCATAAATTGCAAGGACCTGGTCAGTTTACAATCCCTTATTTTTTTATTTTTTACGCCTACAGCACCTGGTCTTCCTAGGTGGTCTCCCATCCAAGTACTAACCAGGTCCGACCCTGCTTAGCTTCCAAGATCAGATGGGATCGGGCTTGTTCAGGGTGGCATGGCCATAGACTTAAGGTTTAAATGAATCCTATTTTTCTGTTAACTTTATTAGATTAATAAATTTATTAATTATAAATCTATTTGAAATTAACTTAATTATATATATATATTATATATATATATATATATCTCCTTGTGTATTGATACCAAGTCACACATGCAGAAAAATTCTATACCAACCTATACTAGTGTGATCCACTTATGACGAATTGAATATGACGAAAGCAGTGCCAATTTCCAAGCCCAGACCATAAGAAATGCAGCTTCCACTCCCATGTCTCGGGAAAGTAACTCTTAGAGTCCTGGACCTCTGTGTAAGAAACCTAACTATGCCCCATTGCCTCCAGTTCCAGCCCTCAGCTATTTGAAGCAACACAGATGAGGCCCCAAAAAACATGAAACAGAGATGAATCATCCCTCCTGTGCCCTGAATTGCTGATTTACATAATCACAGATACAGAATAAAACATTTTCAAGCCACTAAGTTTTAAGTAGTTTATAATACAGCAATAGATAATTGGAACAACCAAGAAACCTATATACACAGCTGAATATTTTCATTGGAACCAGAAAGCTGAAAGTTATTACCATAGTGCTGCTGCTGCTAGAACCCACAGTCCATGATTGTGAATCTGAGAGGAAGAGGAAATCAGGAGGGCTGGCATAATTTAAAGAGGTGGGCAAGGGAAGTGTGGTGTCACCATAGTGTCAAGACCCAGCTCTGATTCACAGTCTGGAAGTCCATAATTGTGAGCAGAGCAGCTGTGAGGTCCAGATCTGAAACATGTACGCACAGGCATCTTGAGCACTTAGCTCAGCATCACCTCCAAGGCCTCCTGAAGGTTAAACAGAGAACCAGCCTCACCAGCAACAAGGTCCTGGAGCAAAGCCAGGTGCCTGGGTCTGGTTGAGCACTCATCACTGCACATGTGGATATACAAACACAGATAACACCATGACCTGCAAATGCTCCCGGGTGTAGCAAATTGGAATGAGGCAATTACAAACTGGGCAAGCATGGTTTATGCTTTAATGACACCCTGAAGTACTGCCTGTCACCTCGCAGTCCAGTTAAGCACTACTGAGAAGCCACAGCATCAGCAGAATGTGCCAATCCAGTGAACCCTGCTATAAAGAATGTAGCATCCCAGAGCAGAGACAGAGAGGAAAATATTGTCAAAGGTGCTAACACTGATGCCAGATTTAAAACCAATTACCATGTGAGTAAACACACTAAGAAGAGCCGTTCGTCTGGCCTCTTCAGCCTCCTCTGTACATTCAGAAAGAAGCATTAATCATTTACTGAACACCTACCTTGTGTCCTATTTTTTCTGGGTCCTCTAAGATGGTGGGGTCAGATTTCTGAAAAACAACGTGCCAGCAATCAACCACTAGATGTCTACACACAACTGATTCAGTGAACTCTACCAGTGCAACAATTGAGAGTTTAATTCCGTGAACAATTTTTTTTTTTAAGTTACACCTATTTGTCAGGTACTGTGTTAGGAGTCTAAGAACTGAGGGGGAGCCAAGACACCTGGAAACTGCACACATCATAAAGGGAACTAAATGCCATGGGAAGACCCAAAAAGAAGGGTAACTTAGATGGGACGATCTGGGAAATCTTCATGGAAGAGCAAGCCTGTGAACTGAGTTTTAAGGACAGATGAGGAGGATTTTAAAAAGCAGAAATCAAGGAACTGTGTTCAAGGCCAGAAAGAAAAAGGTGCAATCCAGGCAAAGTAAGCATGAGAAACAAGGGAACAGGGGCCAACAACAATATGTGGTGTTGCTGGAAGAGGAAGCATAAAGTGACAAGAGAATTAAGTGAATGAAAGAAGTGAGGGAGAATTATAGGAGGCAAAGCTGGAAGAGAATTTGAAGACACGCTATGAAAAGTCTTGAATGTCATGCTCAGACCCATGGGATTAATTGAATTATAAAACACTAAATTGTGAGGTGATAGAAATTATAAAAGACCAACTTGAGATAACAGAAAAATGCACATAAATGGAGGGGGAAAGAAAAGCATTTTTGCTTCACACTGCAAGCTACTACCACCAGGGAGAATTTCACATGCCCATCTCAGGATCAGCACCCCCAGAAGGGTGGGGACTGGGTGCCTCACAATCACCGCTGCATCCCAGCTCATTTCAGTAAATAAATTTTTTCCTGTCTACCCAATTCAAAAACTGTTTCTTTTGTTTGTCTCACAATATACTGCTTGTTCCTGTAGCCATTTAAATGCTCCTGTGTTTTTCTCTGGATTGTAAGCATTTTATGTGCAGGGCTATGTTTATTCACATAACCCCTGCCACCTAGTCAAGTGCCTTGAAAGAGCTATTACTCATTATTTGTTGAGTGTATAAATAATATAGAAGATAAAATAGTTTAATTACATCACATCGATATGTTAATCTATGCCAGAAAGAAAACTATTTAAATCTGCTATTCACTTCTGGTGAATATCCTAAGGAAATGAAATCACTGTTTGAAGAGATAACTACACCCCCATGTTCATCGTGGCATTCTTTACAATAGCCAAGACGTGGAAATGACCTAAGTGTTCATCAATGGATGAATAGATAAAGAAAATTGCATTTATATATATGTATATATATATATATATGATGAGTATATAGATGATGGAATATTATTCAGCCATAAAAAAAAAAAGAAATCCTGACATTTGTGACAACATGGATGGATCTTGAGGGCATTATGTTAAGTGAAATAAATAAGTCAGTCAAAGGACAAATACCGTATGATTTCACCTACATGTGGAATCTGAAAAAAACTGAACCCATAGATACAGAGAACAAATTGGTGGTTGCCAGAAGTGGGGGGTGGGATATGGGCAAAATAGGTGAAGGTGGTCAAAAGGTACAAACTTCTAATTATCAGATAAATAGGTCCTATGTGTATAATGCACAGCTTGGGGACTATAGTTAACAATATTATATTCTATATTTGAAAGTTGCTAAAAGTAATACAGTTCTCATCATAAGAAAAAATTATAACTACAAGAGGTGATGATGAATATTAACTAAACTTATTGTGATAATTTCACTACATATATATCAAATCATGTTGTATGTACACCTTAAACTAATACAATGTTATATGTCAGTATATCTCAATAAAATTTGAAAAATAGATAATCGATTGATAGATATGGATGGATGGATGGATGGGTAGGTAGGTAGATAGATGATAGATGATAGATAATTAGATAGATAGATAGAAAGATAGATGGATGATGATAGATAGATAGATAGATAGATAGATAGATAGATAGATAGATAGATGATAGATCTGCCAACATTTCTGGTCTTTGTTTTTTGTTCAATACAACAATAAAGAGAGATTTCCCATTACTCTCTATCTATAATCTTTTTATATGTGTGTACATATATACTTTTCCATCCCTTTGTCATCCACAAAATACATCTTTTTTCCTATTATGTTCTCCTCCTTAGAAATCTGGACTGAGGTCTACTTAAATGAGTCTTGTTTTTCATGTCCTAATGTAACTTGATTCTTCAAATGTTCTCACCTCCTTCCTACACCTCTCCTATTTTCTGTGAATGCAAATGACCTTCTCTAACATCTTTCTCTAAATAAATGTCCAAATCTACAACTACTTAGCTCTTCTATCTTGTTTCCATGGATTCTCTTCAGTTAGTGCCAGAGTATGATAAAACCTTTTTTAAAGGTCATTTCACTAACAGGATATTTTCCTTTCTAAGTCTCCAGTATAAATTCTATCAGCTTGTGATCATATTGCCTAAGTCTCCTATGGTTTAATGCACTCCCTCTCTGCAAGCTTTGAAATGGGAAGAGTTACCTGCCCTACTCATGTTCTTTCTTCCAATAATTGTCTCCACACTACCATTAGCACAGATTTTTAACTGGACTAAAAACAAATAGCTTGCTAGAGATGTAATACTACTATCTATGGGCTATACTTTTAAAAAAATGGAGACACTGGATACAGAAAATGTCATAGGACAATCCATAGAACATAGAGTAGTGATATTTGGTCTTTTTTCCTCATGTATTTCCTAAAAATTTTGAAAACTATATATTCAATTTCACCTTTTGAATCAAAACTAAACTTTGTCATCATTTTAATTGGTTGAAAGGATGTTATTTCTGGTGTATCCTAAGTGCTAGTGTTATAAAATAGAAGTGATATTACCACTTTATATGTACCCCATGGCATCTAAATGCAATAACAATTAAAGCCTATGAGCTTCTATTTACACAAATGTGAACAACCTCATTTGATATCCTTTTTTCCTTTTTCTCTCCTGAAACATATTTTTCTATTCCATTTCCCTCTCAGCATTTTTCCTTACTGTAACATATTTTCATGCTTGAAATTCTTCTGTTGACTGTCCTACTTCTCTGCACCAAAATATGCACATAAATTTAAATTTTTCCTTTTGACCTTAGACTTTATAAGTATTAAAAATTATTTCAGATAAAGTTACTATTACAGTTATTAATATACAATCAATGTATTATAATCTTTATAAATAAGTATTAAATTATTTTAAATGCACCTCTTAAGATAAATGTGGCTATTTTGAATGTTTTGGGTTTCGTTTTGTATGTTACTTCTTGTGTCTGAGATCACTATTACTTACCATGTTACTTGTTGCTAGAAGGAGAGAGCATGCACCATCAACTCTACTTCTAATTTTTGTCTCTATAGATTGTCCACATGGACTAATGAAAGTGGAAGTCATTGCCTTATAGCAATGACTCAATTCTTTGAAATCCTCCCATGTCATACGCCACAAATTATATAATGATCTATGTTCAAACATACATTTATTAAAGTATCAGCTGACAACTCAATAGAACCTCATTCTACTTTATTGAAAGCAAATAATTGGAATCTACCATAATTGAAAAATTACTTGCAACCCTGTTCTTGGAATCATTCACTTTTTCATTTTCTGGGAAGTACATAAAAAAGCTTTTGCCAAGATTTAACAAAATATTATTACACCTGTTACCCTTGTACTGAAAAACAGCTTATTTAACCAACATATTCAGAGAGGGGAGGAACGACTCTAAATCGTTCCTGAGGAATACACTATCTCTAGCTTCCAACGCTGTTTGCTAGTCAAACATTTCCTTTGCTCAGAAGGTTCAGATTCTTCTAGAATATGAGCTATTTAGGAATAATTGTCTCCCAAACATGTGCTTTGAGTATACCTTCATTAAACCCTTTGAGCTGTGAATTCATTTATTCAATTTGTGGAAAATACTCACCATACAATTTAACAGGCAGAGTCATTCTTCATTATCCAATCAATTGGCCAAATAAGACTTCTATTAGGAGGGAAGGGAAAAAAAAGCTGACTTCATGCTTTTAAATTCAAATAAACATATTTTCAGCAATCCTTATAAAAACCTGTAACTTCTGAATTTCATTCATGCCAGTACTGATATGGGTCAAAATACAGGCATTCCTCATTTTATTACATTTCACTTCACAGATGATATATTTCTTTTAAGTTGAAGACAAGACCCTTTACAAGCAAAAAGACTACAGCTCGCTTTAGTGAGGTAATCTGAAATGAACCCTTGATGTCTCTGAGCTATATCTGGGTCCTGCTCCTAGTGCCATGCTTTACCCTTTAAAGACTTAAGAATATAGTGGGGGAAACACAAATCTCTCTTAGATCGCTGGTGCTCAGTGAAAGGAGACTTTGCTGACAACAGTATTTCACATCATGTGTTTGTCTGGGACCAACAGTTTTTACATTTGTGGCACAATACCACTCCAGGTAAAGGCATGTCTTGTATTTGTAAACTGAGAGAAGAGCAACTGTGGAAGAGAGAAGAGAAAGAACTAATCCAATGTCACAATCACAGGTCCATGTTCAGAAATGTTAGGAAAATGAACATTGAGGCACAGGAAATATGTTTTTACAACTATGTCATATGTGTCCCTTGTAAAAGTCTTTGTGTTCTCTCAGCAATATATGTACCCCAACTGGCTTAATGTAAATTGGCTGTCGGTGCTGTGAGAAAAAGCGGTGTCATAACACCATCCTGGTGCATGATCGAAGGAAGGTCATTGAGCTAGAATATCTATTTCTAGAAAATAGGTCACATAATTCTGTCTAATTTTTAAAATGTCATGTTTACTTCCTTTGGTGATTATAGCATTTACAGTTCTGCATTAAAATATTGTAAATGTAAAGGAAGAGTAAGGAA
This sequence comes from Eonycteris spelaea, assembly GCA_003508835.1. Lineage (NCBI taxonomy): Eukaryota > Metazoa > Chordata > Mammalia > Chiroptera > Pteropodidae > Eonycteris > Eonycteris spelaea. The sequence continues at coordinate 14,045,523 of PUFA01000028.1, read as the reverse complement.
ATACATGTTTAAGAACAGGAATAATAACTCAACATGATAGACAACTCAAAGGATGCTTGCTGCTTAAAACACTTAAGACCTTGAAATTTTGCAATAAAAACTGTGAACCTTATTCTTACTTATAATGATAATGGTGGTTAATTAGAAAAGCAGTTGGTCCTGGGAGTACATTAAAGGCCATTTGAATATTAATAAAGGGAAGTTGTCAAGTAGATTCAGCTAATGATTTATAATTATAAAGAAATTTGTTTAATGGAGCTCCCTCCCCCGCCACCTTCATCACATGCTATCAATTCAGGCAAAACATTTGATTTTGAGAGGGGAAAAAAGATCAGTTTAGCTTTTACTTTATTTTTGGTCTATTATTTCATATTCTAATTGTTTATACTGAATTGGTAGGTATAGAGTAAATGGCAATAAGCAAAACCATAACAAAAGTTCACAATTCTTGCAGCCAATTTTGTCATAGGTATACATCAACACAAGAGTCACTAGGCAGTATAAAGTGGTATTTATTGCACAAAAATTCATTAGCTAAAAACAGAATATGTGATTCTTGCATTCAAAGAATTCCAAACCATACCATGAGGAAAGCAGAGCAAATCGATTATTTATAAATATCTAGCTATTCAATTAAGAAATTAAAAATTACTCAAAATGTTATTTTGCATATTTAAGTAAATGTCGCTTTTTGTCCTAAAGCAAATTATAGGCAAGAACTGCAAATGCAGTACAATACTATTTTAAAAACTTTGGTTTCACATGATCAGCAAGTGGCAGATGCTGACTCAGTCCCTCCCCTCACTCCACTCATAATGAATCTCAGCCCTCATACTCCTGATCTCACACCCAGGCTCTTTTCCTGAATTGCTGAATTTTCAAAGACAAGTCCTGCAGTGTTTGTGAATCAGAGTTACAGCAACCAGAGATGAGGCAAAAATCACCGAGTGTATTCTTCTGTGAGGTACCTATAATTGGGACACACCAAGCATGAATGTGTCCTCTCTCCCGGGTGCCACTGAGAACCAACTTTCCAGATTATGCATCTACACATATCAACTAATTACCACCCCACAAGGGAATCCTCAAGCCATCAAAACTCTTATCCATAGCTGCAGCTGAGATTTAGGATAGGCAAAACCATAACTATTTGGAATTTTTATTAAAAGGCTACTAATATGAATCCCTACTGACATGGGTAGCCAAATTTTAAGATTACAAATGTACCAAAGAAAAAGGGAGAGGAGAAATCTATCCACTCTCTCAAAAAAATAAAAATAAAAAATAAAAATAAATAAAAATAAATAAATAAATTCTAAGAGAGAAATGTTGAGCAGAAAAACTTCTAAAGGTTGTCTTAGATTTTTTAACAGGATATAAATCCCCAAGTGGAAATGTGCATGCAGATAATGGGGTGGTGGGGGTGGTAAAAGACAGGGAGGAGAGCGTAACACTCTCCCTAAAGTTGTCTGTACCGTCTACACGCCAAACCATTTTACCAAAACAATAGTCACATGTCTTTATCCTCATGCCCTTGACATGCTTCTTTTATGCAAACCTTCTGTGCCAACAGATTTGAGAATGTGAAAGTCTAGAGTTTACATATGGCATATGCTATGCTAGATACCTGATATGTGCATAACTTGCAACCTATAGACTTGAACATCTCAGATTATAGGTTAGCAAATCAATCTAATTGGAATAGAAGATTTTGGCTGTCCACTTCATTTCCATTCCCACTGGAATAAACTGAAGTGCTCATGTGTTCATCAAAGGCTAGAAAAATTAAATGTTTGGTAGGATCTAATGCCAGTGCTCTGCAGTGAGACTTGACTCAACTGTGTGTTGGCACAGCCTCTACGTAACTCAGCTTTCTTAAGAGCTGCATACAAGATGGAGAAATATGGACTAGATGAAAGCCCAGTAAGGTAGCCTGGTAGGCTTCACAAAGAGTAGTAATTGATGAGTCTAAGTCATCTTGAATGGAAGCCTCCAATATGTGAGTAAAGGGGTTCAGAACAGGTTTCCCAAAGATGTGCTACCTAGGCACGTGGATTACTTTGAACTGAAGGCAATTAAGACCCTGTGAGCTCACAAGAAACATTTACCTCTCCTTTAAAGAATTTTAATTGGGACTTTGCCCATAATAAGAGTTCTCACTAGAAATAATTTTGTATGACATATATATAAGGGCAAGGCAAACATCTAATTATTGAATAACTCTCTTATCATCCTGCAAATGATCTTCCTCCCCTGAAACTCCAAGGTATCTTACCTCATCCTTAACTCAGAATGCCATGCCTACCTCATTTTAATGTTTTGTGTCTGAAAATTTCATGCATGTGGGGATCCCATATGTATGTATGCAGTCAAACTTGGTTGCTTTATCTTGTTAATCTGCCACATGTTGATTTAATTATTAGACCAGCTGATAGAATTAAAAGGGTAGAGAATTTCTTCCTCCCCTTCATGGCTATGTGCTTATATGTGTATGAGTATATGGTATGGGGTGGGAGTGTGTATGCATGAATGGGTGAGTGGACTTTATGGAGAGCTAACACACACACATATGCACAGATTTTCCTCAATTCCTCTTTTCCTTGCCCCACACACGAATGCTTCATCACGTCCTTTTAACTTCTCCAAAGCATATTCCCAACTTGTCTACTTCTCATCATCTCTATTACTACCACCTGATTGAATCCACCACTACCTCTCTTGGACCACAGCAAACATCTCCTAACCAGTTATCTATTTTGATCCTCATTCCCTACAATCCATTTTCTATCCAAGCCAGAGTGAGCTTTCAAAACTTAAGATCCTCTACAATCAAAACTCCCTACCTTGACTGACAAAGCTCTCTAGTATACACGTGTGCGCGTGTGCATGCACACACACACTTTTCGTCTTTCAGCTTAAACATCCCCTCTACAGAGTCCTTCTCTGACCACTCAAATTTAAGTAGTACTCCTCACATCATCTTATTTTAATTCTCTGCCCACCCTCAGTAGAGACCTAGTGAGGAGACACTAGCACACCATGTATTTTAAGAGAGAAAGTAATATGTTAACCAGGTATGATGTTGTTAACCAGGTAACCGAAAAGACAAAAAGAAGAACACTGAGGTATCAACTATTAGAAGCAGGTTCCAACCACGAGGCTGGAGAAACAAACAAACAAAAGAAGTCGAAATTATTCAAAAGAAGAAACTTGGAGTTGGGGCAGAGCTGAAATTCTGACCTCAGAGGAATAGAGTGAAGCAGCTGCTACTGCACAGAGGCACTGCTGCTGAGTCTGAAGAAGCCGGATCAGGGTGATGTCCACAGGGACCACACCAGCAGACAGGAAGGCACAGGAAGCAGATAGAAAGGAACAAGTCCCTTGTCCCCAGCACTCCCCAGCCTTTTGGTCTCTCCTCTCTCCATTGGTAGATCTAAATAGGGATACAACCAGCAAAGCAAAATGTGGTTTGCACAGTTCCATCCTCAGCAGCACAAAGTTAGGTAGAGAAAGGTAGAGTAGGGAAGGGTTTGGAGGCCAAACAAAACAGCTTGATAACTGGCACAAGACTTATCAATTTTACTTATTTATTTGCATATTTGTCATTATACTCTCCCTACTATAAAATTGAGCTATATAAAAATGCCATTTCTGAAATTCAAAACCTCTTAAATATTAGCAATTTCATAGATTATTAAGTTCCTATGGCAGAAACATCATCTGTCTTGTTCAATAGTTCATGTCTAAAACCAAGATCAGTATTGATTAAACGTTTGTGAATGAATTATTGAACTCCTGATGAAGTTTTAACATTAAAATGTAAAGAACATAATTTTTCATCTTTCTCTGATAATCTAAAACATATTTCACAATCTTGCCTCATTAATTACTACTATACTAGGATAGTGTGAAAGTTAAAAGATGTATAGAATTGATTTACAGAATGCCAAATAATACAAAATTGATAGCTTAAGATTCACAGTTTAAAGGATACTAACCTGGAAAGGCACCTATAATAATGCTTCCTTGAGGTCCAGTCTATTAGCATTTGAGTTGGACTGCTTTTGCAAGCAGGCAATCTCAACCCAATTTTTGAAAAATAAAAACCCTCATGAAAACCCTCCTCCCTATTCTGATAGCAAATGCCATGTATCAAAATTAAAGCTCTCAGCCTTTTACTGTCAAAATTAGTGACAGATTCAGGGTTTTCCACTTAAAAGTTGGTTTCACTTGTAAACCAATGGTCTTGGTGTCAATTTGACACCAAGAAGAATCCTCAATTTGAGGTGTAGTGAATAAAAACTATTCGGTGCAAACAGCTCAATTGTGATACAGCCCAGCTGTGAGGAAGCCCCCAGGCCAGGTGGCCCTAGAGCCAGGCCCCTCTTCAGTTAGACAACTCTACTCTGTTCCCCTCCAGTCTGCCCTGCCCTGCCTGCTCTTCTCCACTCTGGTCTGGTGAGATATCTTCAGCATTTCATCTCCTGTATTTCAGGACTAAAAATGCAATCCTTAGTCCTAGAGGGAAAGGGAAAGTGTGCTCCCCAGCTAGAGAGGAGCTGACTTATATAGACAGAAATCCCTACCCTTGGTCCCTGATTGGGCCATCCTCGTGCAAATGAGGACTCCAGATCTTTGCAGTTTGATTGACCTAAGAAGCACTGTCCTGATTGGTAAAAATGGAACCTCTCTGATTGGTCAGTAGAGATGCTGATGGAGACTATAGCTGCTCAGTAACTCTGTTGGATCGGGAAAGTCTCAGTCCTATTGATTGAAATACTATTTCAAAAACTCCTTTATAAGGGCTGAGTCAGATAACAGAAACACAGAGCAGACAGGCAGCTCAGTGCAGGAAGCAGGCAGTTTAGTACAGGCTTCTCCCTTAAGAGCAGCTTGAGTAAGAGACCCCTGTTGAGAAACAGCTGATAAGCTCTGCTTTTAAATTTAAGCCCAGTTAGCCACCAGGAGGTATCTTCTTTCTCAGGGTCCATACACTACATACTCACACACCCCTCACACACAGACACAGAGGGCCTTGAATCACTGATTGGCCTCTCTGTAAAAAAAATGAATTTGTCTTTGATAAAGGGTCGTGCTAACCATTCCCTCTACTGTACCATTTCAAAGTTAACTATCTTTAACAAGGCCAACTAACGTGGTAGTTAAGAGCATGGAATTAGGAGCCGGACTGTCAGGTGAGGGGCAGTCCTGACTCTGACCCATCTTAGTTATGTCAATTTGGCACAATTTAACCTCTCTGTGCCTCAGTTTCCTCATGTGTTTACTTTAATGATAGAACATAACTCAGAGTAGCTGTGAAGATTAAGCTCAATTAATACAAATAAAATATTTGAAACCATAAGTGCTACATATGCCCCATGGATCTTAAGTTTCTAAGTATCTAAGAATCCCCTGGAGCACATCCTACAACTGCAAATTCCTTAAACACAACTCCACAAATTCTAATTCACTATACCTGGAGGGGTGCTCAGAGATCTGCCTATTTACTAAACATCTCAGGTAAATAAATGCAGGCAGTTCCAAGACAAAAGAAACACAGGTGTACAAACTTAAGGGCCAAGTGCAAAGACCAACTGCCACACTTTCCAGACAAACCCAGCTCCTCTGGTAACAACATACATTCACTATCATTTAAGCTAAAATTCCAGCAAAGATAAAAAGAGCGCTTGTGCGCGCACGCACACACACACACATCATCATCATCATCATCATCATCATCATCATCATCATCATCATCATCATCTATTTCCAGTGTCTGAAATGATGGGTTCCACAACGCTTTCTGAATGAGTTTCCACAGCCCAATATTAAACACACAGAACATTCTCCTGTCTTCCTCTAAAGATGCTGGTCTTTCTTCTTCCCCATCTCTTCTCATCACAGCTCTCAAATGCTTATAAGTGGTTTCCATAGTCTTCTTAGATCATTCAACCAACACATAACAACATCTGCTGCTTCTTGATTTTCCTCTATGGCAAGTCTCTCTGGCCCTTAATAATTTTGATTGCTCTTCTTCTGCATTCCTCTAGGAATCTGTACAAGGGACAAATCAGCAAATCATCATAACTGAGTGTATCTGAAGTACCAAAGGATGTGACTCGCAGGTACCAATGCAAACATACAGTGCACTTGCAGGCGAAAGCAAAGTTTCTGATTGTTATTCAAGTTTACCGCATGAGAACTTCACATGGCTTTAAAGGAAAGGGAGGGGTAGCATGGGAAAGGGGGAAGGGGAGCTAGTGAGAGGAGCCAGCACCTATGGTCAAGTTCAGGGGTAGTTACTGTCACCTTAGTATTCAGAGTAACAACTGTACCAAAGAAGAGCTATGGAAACCAAGGACATAGAAGATCATTAACTTCACATACGACACCAAGTCCCAGAAGAAAACCCTCAGAAAAGAAAACAGCAAATAATATAAATTAGATCAGAAAAACATAAAGTATCCTCTTTAACAGTAATTGCAGAGTTGATGGTTCTTAGCAAAAGGTTTTCTTTGATTGGTGGAGTGCTGATGGGAGCAGAGATTCATATTAATTGCTTTGAGGAAAAAAAAGGAAAAAAAATTCCATGGCTTCTGCTTGTTGACTGAGAGAAAAAAAGGAAAAAAAAAATGACCCTCATTTGGAAAGCAGGTTACCAACATGGCAGGAATTTAGTTCTGAGAGTGGTGTACAGAGAGAACTCTCTGTAGTCCTGGGTTTCCCCTTAGGGTATTTACAAACTTAAGGTAAAGCAGGAACCACCAACAGTCATGTTTCAATATGCTATCCAGGATGAAGTACTAAAGACCCTCATCCTCTCAGAGAAAAGGGAACCCTCATACATTGTTGGTGGGATTGCAAATTGTTATTGCTTCTATGGAAAACAGTATGGAGGTTTCTCAAAAACTCAAAAATGGATATACCTTTCAACCCAGCAATTGCACTTCTGGGTATTTATCCAAAGAAAACCAAAACAATAATTCATAAAGACCTATGCACTCCAATATTCATGGCAGCACAATTTACAGTAACTAAGATATGGAGGCAACCTAAATGCCCATCAACAGACAATTCAATAAAGAAATTATGGCTCAAATATATACAATGGAATATTGCTCAGCCATAAAAAAAAAAAAAAGAAAGAAATCCTACCATTTACAACGACATGGATGGACCTAGAGGTTATTATGCTGAATGAAATAAGTCAAAGATAAACACCATATGATTTCACTTATATGCAGAATCTAAGGAACAAAAAGAACAAACTAATCAAAAACAGACTCATAAATATAGCGGACAATTTGGTGATGGACAGAGGGGAGGAGTGTTGGGGGCTGGGAGAATAGGGCAAAGGGTTAAAGAAGTACAAATTAATAGTTGGTAGTTGGTCACAGGGAAGGGGAGCATGGCAGAGGAATGCAGTTAGCATTCTATGCTGGCTAGGTGGAGGGCCAAAGGAGGAAGGGAGCAATTGGGGGTATCGTTTTATAAACTATATAGATACCTAACCAATGTACTGTATACTTGAAACTAATTTAAATAAATAAATTTTTAAAAAATCATCATTCTCTATAGTCACAAAAGCAGGTTTCAGTCGAGAGCCACAATAAACCCATGGAAATCAGAGCTCCTCCTTAACTCCCCAATAATGAGGACCTCTGGTTGATCCAGGGACATCCTGTTTAGAAATAGGGCCAATGAAAGTTTATACCTGCATTAAAAAAAAAAGTAGAGGCAATCTGATTTTCTGGAAACATTCATAAATATTCACAGAAGTAATCATTCATTCACTAGCATTTATTGAGCATAGATTCTGTGTGCAAGGAACTGTTCTAGGGACTAAGGATACACCTCATAGAGCTTATGCTGTACTAGTGACAAACCTGGAAATTATCTGGGAGAATAGAATTCTAAAAAGAGAAAGCAGAAAATGCAGAGTCCTGAAGGGGCATTGTACTTGAGTGTGCTTGGAATATATAAAAAAACAAGGAGTCTAAAATGTATAAAATGTAACAAGAGTATAGAGTTAGGGACCTGGACGTGCATAGATTGCATCCCAGTGATGACCAGGGGTCAGACTAAACAGACTGTAAAACGAAAAGCTTTATCATGTGTATATATACAGGGGTGGGGAGGATGCTACTCCTTTGGCATAATGAGGCTATTTTTTTTTAAGTGGAATAAATGAGTACTCAAAAGTCAAAAAAGTGCAAATGCTGCTCCAAAGAAGTCAGAAAATAACTTAGTTGATTTAAAAAAAAAAAAAAAAAGGCTTTCAGAAGATGCCTTCATCCAGGGATTCACCAGATGACACACAGGAGTTCAGTGTTTTTCCTTACTGCAAAGCTGGAATCTAAGGCATACCTTTTCAGTCTCTAATCATTAACTCATCTTCTCTAGATATTTCTGGTAACATTCATTTTCCTCTATGAAAAACTTCCATTGCCTTCAGTCATGTTCTACCTGGGCTACATAACTGCAGGCCCATATCCCCAGTGGCTGAAGAGTAACTGCATATAAAGTTATGAATATTATAAACGTAAATGTTATAAATATTTGAATGAATGAACAGTGTATTTGGCCATCTGCAACACGTGTGGTTCCCTGGGCCAAGTAGGATTTCTCTAAGAACTAAGGACAGTCTATATATATTTAAGGCAAACAACCTAAGCGTCAACCTACACCTTCCATAATTCTTTCTTGTGGAGGAGGACTCCCATTTGTTCACTGGTATATAATGTCACTGCTATCGTTCCAGCAAAGATTTGTCACCAAGGCAATGGAGAAAAGCTAGACACATTTTAACTGATGAGGCACTGTGAGAAGAGAGAAAATAGGTATCATGGTTCCTCTCTGCACTTGTAAATAGTAAATAATTCACACCAGAAATGCCAAACTATGACAACGGAAATGCTGAAACAAAATAAACAAAAACTATTTCGATTGGGAGGCCAGGAATGGAGAAATTGCACGCCTCTGTGTTCCTTTACTTTGCATCTTTTTAAGTCTTGGGGAACTTCTCTGACAGATTGGTGAGGCCTCCTGAGCACCGATGGATCAGGATCTCATTCCTTCCAAAGCCTCCTCCTTATCTGCAAAGTTGTTCTCCACGAACCTTTAAAAGATGCTCAGCTTGGAAGCCAGACGACCACCCCCGAACCCGAGGCCGTCGAGTCCACACAGGTCCTCCTTTGCCGGGGTGGTTAAGATCCGGCGGTGAGGCAAGGATGCGTCCCAGTCCTGCACCTCGGGGAAAAGCCGCGGAGAGCGCAGACTCTAGGGAAATCTTCATTCCAATTCAACAGCCGGAGCCTCCAGAATCGCCCCTGGTAGGGCATTAGATTCAGCAAATAAAAATCCTGGACGCCTGTGTCTGACCTCCCAAGCCTAGCCCCAGAACGCCAGAGAAGCGGTCGCGAGGAACATACAGGAGAGTGGCGTGGTTGCAGTGCGTGGAGGGAAGCGGGGCGGGGAGGAGGAGGAGGGGGCAATAAGGTAAAGAAAAAAGCCCAGTCCCACATCTCCGGACCCAGGGGCCTCGCTGCAGGAGCGAGGCGAGGGACTCACTTGAAGGTGAGGACGCAGAGCGGCCGGCAGGACTTGTGGCTGGTGTTCTCGGCCATGCCCTTGCCCCAGAAGTCGTAGATAAAGATGCCCCAGCATAGCGGGGCGCCGAGCCGCACGTGGGAGTTGTTCACAATCGCCCACATGTCGTCGTGCACGAACTCGCCCCGCAGGGGCCGTGACACAGGCAGGTCATCCCGGCCAGCAGCGCAGCGGCCCCGGCCGGCAACACCTCCTCCGTCCCACTGCGCAAGTCCAGATCGCAAGTGCCCGGCTCCCGCCCCTAAACACCACCCCCCCAAAAAGGGAACGCACGCGGTTCCCGCCAAATTCGCAGCAGCGTGCAGCCTGCGGGTGCTGCGTCCCCGAGGCTGCGAGAGCTCGCGCGCAAATGGAGTGGGGATCGCGGCTCAGAGCTATTCCGAGAGACGGGTTAAGGGTAACCGGGGTCCTGCCTGCCACGTGGCGATGCTAAACTGCCCCCCCCCCGCCCCCTTCAATCCACTACCCTCCAGAATGTGGCTGTAAGGACTCATCTGGCAGGCCCCTCCCCGCGTGGGGCGGAGCCCGGCTTTGCAGCGTCGCAGCGGGAAACTTCGCCACCACCACCCCCTACGAAAAAAGTGACTGCTGTCTCCCGGGCAGTTCCTGGCTTTTCAGCACCCGGGACAACAGCAGCGGCTGGGCGCAGGGACAGGCGCTCGCGTCCGGTCGCCCTCCCCTCTTCCGTTTCCCAGTGTTTTCTGTTCCCCACCTGGCTCTGCGTCCCGTGGCAGCTTTGAGTGGAGGAGACCGCGGGGAAATGGAGCTTCTCAAGCCCGTTTCCGAAAACCACGAGAAAGCGTCTCCCTGCCCAGGGCTTCCCGAGCGCCAGGTTATTCAGAGGCGCCACTGGCTGTTTTCTCTGACCCCCCATAGTTCTGCCTGCACTGATGAAAAGTCCCAGGTTCGATTATTGATTTGGGTCTGGACGCTGAATTGCTTCTGAAACAGTTCTCCTTGTTTTATTTTTTTTTTTTAATGAAACTCTTCAGATAATACTGGAGATGCGGAGCAAAGTCCTCTTCCTTCTCCAGGTGGATCACTTGGGACTGATTATTATTTTCTGGGCTTCACACGTGTTTGAACTGTTCCTGCTAACCATATGCAAAGAACTGTGTACGTTTTCCGACTTTGGCCCGTAAATGTCCCTGTCTTCTTCACAGGTCGATTTCTTTTTAAAATATTAGTTGTACTCTATCAATAATTAGATGTCCCAGAGTACTACTTACTAGATATGTCTCTATGTTTGAAAATATGTTAACTCTTTCAGGTCCCTTGTAAAGGACTATTTTTGCGTGTGAATAGTGGGCCTCTGATGGGCCTTCCAGATCCCCTTCAAAACTGAAGGCCTTCCTCCCCCAGTTCCTGGGAATGCTAAAGGTAGGAAACGCTCAAGTGACAGTTCTCTTCTGAATCACTTTGGCTGAAAAGTCATTTCAACCAAGGTCACCTCCCCTTTCCAGGAGACAATGTATCCCATGACTGATGGATTTGGGGTTATGAAGGCCAGCTAGACCCCTTGCCGTAACTAGGGACAACTCTAATGGACAATTCCAGCTTCAAGTCTCCCCAAGGGGCCTTCACTGAGGCCACATCATGGCCCGGCTTTTCCCTATGCCCAATCCCAATTTCTAATCCCAAAACAATTTGTGCACCCCTCAGGATCTGCATCCATATATAACCTCTGGTCACTAAAGCTAAAGACCTTGATAAGACACATACCCACCTGCCTGAGGGTGGTAGAAAACTTCTACAAAGATTCAGACATCTGTCATATCAGTGAAATATTTACACATCAAACAGCCAGGATGGCCCCTCCAAAAAGACAAATTGCTGCATTTGATATCTCCACCCCACCCCACCCTCCCATCCCCAAAAGGAAGCACAATACTTGAAAGGCCTCTACTGCTTCTGGAGGCAGCATAAGCCACACCTACAAATACTAGTCCAGCCCAAGCAGTGGTGAGAGAGGAGAGGAGGCTGAAAGTAAAAAGATGCAAAGGAAAGGGCCTGCGGAAATAACCAACTCAACTGGTTAAAACTGCTCTGTCTTCCCCCATTCTGCCCTATGCGCTTCAGTTATCATGCTTTCCACAGCTGCATCCTCCACCTCAAGGATTCTCCAGCCCCTTCTCCATCTCTGTAGCTGTATAGGAATGTCAAGACTGTGGAACTGTTTGCTGTGTTACAGCGAGAGCTCAGCCTTTGGATAAGGAACCCGCTGAGCCGGCACCGACATCAATAAATGCTGCTCACTGTTTGTAAGTCTAGGATCTAGGAGTCTCATCTCTCTGTTCAAGAATCCGATAAAGGTGCTGAGAATACCAAGATCTTAGACTCTACAAAACAATACCAAGATCTTAGACTCTACAAAACAAACAACCTGTAAGACCAAGTGTCTGGAAATTTCTCCCCTACAGCCCCCTACCCAAAGCTCCTCCTCCCCACTCTGAGTAAGGAGGGACATATAAAACCTCAGACAGAGAAATCACGTGCCCCTTGCATGGACACTGCAAGGGTATGTAAGCTGTAAGAAATCTAACCAAGGGGAGATCGTGTGTTGGGTCTATTGAATGCCTCACGCTCTCTGCTGGCATTAAATTCTCTTTCCTCTAACAAAGTTGTCCGAGCATCCAAATTCCTCCATCAGGTGTCGCTTCCTGCAACATTGGGACCCAAAAGGCTTAGAGAGGCCCAAAGCAGGAAGGGACTATGCAGCAGGTCTGGGCTGGAGCAAGCTGCCCTCACCCTTAGGCCATGCATCTGGACAGACCATATGTTATAGATATCAGTGGTGGGAAAAGACACTGTGTGAGGTGTTTGGCAAGGCCCTGGGGGAGAATCACAATGTCACTTATAGGGTTCTGCGACAAGGCTATGCCATCGGCAGTAGTGAGTTAAACTGAAAAACAGCTCCTGGTATGCTACGAGGTCCTAGTAGAGATAAGAGTGCAGAACCCATGGAGTACCAAGTGACATGGGCCATCATCATCTGGATTCTGCCAGACCCACTGAGTCATAAGGCTGAATAGATGTAAAAGAATTCTAACGTATATTGGAAGTAGTACATCTAGTATCAAGTAGAGGTAGGGCTAGAGGGAACAGAGCTGGTTTGTACTGGCTCATAATTAAATTTCCAGAAATTTGACAAGCCAGTTTCTAAATATACCATTATTAAAAATTAAATTATATAAAACACAAATAAATTATATTTAAAACAAGGGCAAGAAATACTCAAACTTTATTAATTCCTAATTATTTTGCTATATTATACTATTTCTGATGTTCTTGGGATTATTTATGTCTTTTATGTCTATGTGGTAGAAGTTTTCTTTGTTCCTTCCTATAGAAAAAGGCCCTCTCCCTCAAATCCTGGTCATTGCCCTGGTGACTCAGACCCTCTGGCTATTGATAAGGGTCATTAGCTCATTGTTAAGCAGAAATGGTGTTAAGCTAAACAAGGTCCTTAGAATCTAAGAGGGGAGGAGACTTTAGGCCAAAAGTATTTTTTTTTCTCTTTAAGAAACATATTAACCAAGCCTGTTTCCCATTACTCACTTAATAAGCAAATCAGTAATAGAAATTAATAGATATATGATTTAAATAACAAGCTTGTAACTTCTTTTTCCTTGTCTAGGGACTGAGATGGCACTTCAGCAAGAAACCCAAGACCCTGCCCTGACTGAGCCAGAAAGGGAAAGAGCATGAAACCCCTGTAGGCAGGACTAAGGCCATTCTCAGCAAGAAGCAGATAAAAAAGAAAGGCCTCCCTTCCCTCAACATCCATACTAATAATAAGGGGGTTCACGGCTCTTTGAAAAGAGTTAGGTAGGAAAGTTAGTTAGGGAGTTTCGGGTCTGCCTGCAAAGACACTGAGTCATCCTATCCTAGAGTCTGCTGGAATTCGCCCACAATTAAGCAACCAGAAGGCATTTTTTTAACTCACACAAAGAAACCAGTAGGCAAAGAATTATTTACCAGTTTAACCCAGTCACTAGCACCTGCGCAATGAAGACCCCAACAACCTTCAACTCACCCGAGCCTCATTATACTATCATTATACTACGACGCATATGCCTGGAAGTTCATTAATACCATAACAGACTGAATTCTGGGAACAAACATGCGCAGAAAGCAAAATGATGAATCGCTGAGTCCTGTCAATCTTAGCTGTCAATCAAGGAAGCCCATTCTAACCATCCACGGCAAGAAGGAATAAAAACCCCAAAGTCATTGTACCAGGCCTTTTGAGCCTCGTCTCTTGCTCAGGCCCACTTCCATGTCTGGAAGTGTACTTTCCTTTCTAATGAAACTTTTCTTTTCTACTGTATTTTGGTGTCTTGCTCAATTCTTTGTTCGAGACATCGAGAACCAAGACAATGCGCCAGGAGAGGACCCCACTCTCCGGTAATAGCCATCCCTCTCCAGGCATGGCTCCCAGCACCTCCACGAGTTAAACAATGGGAAGCCTGAAGTTCAGTTAGTATTTTCATGGAAGCTTCATTGCATGAACATGATTGATTAAGTTATTGGCCATTGGTGATTAACTCAACCTCCAAAACTTCTACCTCCCTGGAGGACAGGAGGGTGGAGCTGAAAATTCCAACATTCTAATACTGTCATTGGTTCCCCTGGCAACCAGCCTCTAGGGCTTTCCAAAACTCTTCTCATTAAAATAAACTAAGGTGTGATTGATTGAAAGGGGCTTGTTTTGAATAACAAAAGATATTCTTTCACCATCGTAGCTCTTATCACTTAGGAAATTCCAAGAGTTTTGGGAGCCCTGTTCTGGAGGAAGGACAAATATATATTTCTTATTATAAGTCACAGTATTACACAGTTAAACCACCAACGCTGTAGAAATGAGAGGTGAAGTTGAGAATTTCGACCAGATAATGGAGGGACTAAGTAGCAGCACTAAGAAAAACTGCAAAAATGAAAGCTGTTCTTTATCCTGCTGACCTTCTTTTTCCAAATACAGTAGTATTTACAGGTTCCACAGGTATTTTGGGGGCCATAATTCAACTTATTCCAGGAGGCAAAGGGTCTGAGCAGGCTCCCGACAATAAGGATATCCTGATGGCTAACTGTCAAACTCTCTCACATTACTACTAATTCTAACATTCTAATATTTATCATTCTATAAAAATTGGAATTCTTAGATATTACAAGAACAGTATGACAATCTTGTTGTTAAAGTTATTATTGTTTGGAGGATAACTTGGAAAGTTTTAACAGCTAAGTTTATTGTTAAAAACAGGTGAGGAAAAGAAATAAGAAGATTGACATAGAAAACATAGACTTTGGGAATGAGAAAAATAATATGAGGGGAGTAAGAAAAAAGAGACAGAAGTAATGTGAAAAATTGTTTATACAATGAGCTGAGTACTAAAGTTTCCTAAGATGGCAACCATGAATAAATTTATTTCCCTGTGGAAAGTTTTAAATCATCACCTCAGTGAATACTAAGTAACTGGGCAAATTTAATCTCTATGTTATACGATGGGAGCATAAACAGTCTACTGACCCCAATCAGGCCACTTACAAGGAATGCTCAGTTTTATATGAACACAAAAAAAAACCCAAGTAATATATTATATAAGGTTTTTTTCTTAACACAGGAATCCTGAGGAATAAACCTCTGCCTGTTTGTCTATCTAGCTACGTCTCCCTCAATCCCTCATTGTTATACCACTGATTTAGTGAAGGGACCTGAATGCTTAAACCATATGCAAGAGATTGCATAGGTGTCTCTCTCCCTATGCAAAGAAAAAACGGCATCTTTATTTTCTCTGTGCCGGCCCTCATTTCACTGGGGCTAAAGATGTGATGAACAGGATTCTTCTCCTTCAGGGCCAAGTAAACTGGAAGAGCAAATTTGCAGGTGTGCACCTGAGTAGGCTCAGGTATCCTAAACATATTGTCAGAGCCCCTGAAGTGCCTCACTTCTTCCTAGAGAGCAGTTCAAGCATTAGATCATTAGGGAATACTAGATCTAATTAATAATGTAGAAAATCCACCTGGTAATGTGGTTATTAAATAAAGCATTACTCATTAGGTTGCTTTAATCTTTCCCATTATGTGGTGAGTATGAAATAAAAATAGTTCAGCCCAGAAATCAATTTAATCTAGTTTATAACATAAAATACCACAGATCATTTCCACATTATAGTAGGGAATTTCAGGAGGAGGTAAAACTTCTGGTTAAGAGCTGGACCAATCAACAGAGGAGTGGCCACACCCTCCAGTTGCTTACATTTTACTTAAGATAAAAAACACACTAATGTACAGAAAAAGGTCTGTCATCCAGAGCAAAAAGGCAATGACCTTGGAGATGGGGACCCAGTCTCTGTTTTCTGGAACTAGCACTGAGGAACTGTTACCTCTCCTACCCATGTGCCTATATTTCTAAATATGTAAATGAGAGCAAACAATGGGGCAGTTTCTGAGTTCTCTTCTGGCTCTAATATTAAGTGGTTCTGTTCTATAAGTAAACCAAATGCTGTAGATTAATCAGGAAAGATGTTGTGGCGCGATCAATTCTAAGACCCATGGAGCCAATTGAGATGAATCATGAGCCTTTATTAGCCGGCCTTCAACTGACTCTCCACCACGCAGGGTCAGAGAATCAGCCCGGAGCTCCCAAAAGAGGCAGCTTATAAGGCCTAGAACCACATCAAACAAGCAAGCAGATTACAGAAGCAGAAGTTGGCTCACTTGAAAATTTTCCACCCTTAACAAAGACATAGTAGTAGTACTAATAGCTAACTTTTATTGAGTTTTTACTATGTACCAGGCATTGAGCTAAAATCTTTACAAGTTTTGAACCATTTAAACTTCAAAACAATTATTTTGGACAGGTACTATTATTATATTCCTTTTAGAGATGGGGGAAAAAATTAAAGAAAGAACTTTCCAAGATGACACAGTTAGAATAGTAGGTCCCATAGCTAAAAGAAGTGTCCATTCAAGTGGGATTTGAAGGTAAAAGGACTGGTAGAAAATTTAGGGACAATGTGTTTCCGGTAAGTGGCGGGGGAAGGGGGGTACACAACTTATACATTGGTTGTGAAGCTATTATTTTACTTCATCTCCACTGCCAAAGTCCCTGCTTC
Source organism: Eonycteris spelaea (assembly GCA_003508835.1). Taxonomy (NCBI): domain Eukaryota; kingdom Metazoa; phylum Chordata; class Mammalia; order Chiroptera; family Pteropodidae; genus Eonycteris; species Eonycteris spelaea. The sequence continues at coordinate 14,028,799 of PUFA01000028.1, read as the reverse complement.
AAGCCAAAGTCTTCTCCCACCATGACTCCTGCATAAGCCCCACAGCTTCTCTTGGCACACCTAGCCTCTCATCCAGGGTCATCTTTCCAAAACACCAATCAGGTGTTGCCTTTTCCTCAATAAATATTTGCTGAATAATTCCATGAAACTTATAGAACATTTATGTTAAAAAAAAAAAAATAAGAACTAATCGTTGGTGAAAAGAAGGTAGTGATGGTCCCAGAGTTAGGTAGAAGAATTTTGTTTTTGTGTAGTAAAACAAAGGAAATCTCTGTAGATTCTTGATGTAGGAAATGGCATGAGAAAAACCATTTGAGAAAAATTACTTCTACCAGTAGATAGAAAACACAAGAACAAAAGGAGGAAAGACTAGTCAAGGTGCTGTGACACTGTAGTCATGACAAAATAACCCCAATTTTTTCAAGCTCTTCTACATTTATGATGTTTCTAACAACCCAAATGTATAATTAGAAATTCTTTCTAGCAACAAAAAAGAAACTTTAAAGAAAAATTTTCTATCAAACTGATCATCATTGTCACACATCTTTAAATAATCTATTTCTCTAATATTCTATTATTTTAATAATCTCTGGTTACATCCAACATTTTGTTTTTATATTACTAATATTCTTGTAGTAAAAATTTGTTGGAATTAAATCAAAGATCCAATTCTCGGTCTCCATAATATTATGGTAATACCAATGTGAATATTAGCTGTGTCTTATTTTAAAAATAATTTTAATGTATAAAACATATTCCCTTCATTCCTAACCTGTCCATTCCAAGAAGAAAGTTATAATGTTTTCTTCCTCATTGCTTTCCATTCTAGGCTGGGACAGAGCTCAGTAACAGAAATATTACTTGAATCTCACAGTAAACTAGGCAATCTGTACACTTTCAAATATGTGTTATTTTGATTCAGTGAGTTTCATTTCAATTCTTTTTCTTCTGTGTCTAGTTTCACAGTATGATTAATGACCAAACTTGTCTTAGTCCCCGACAATTGTCTTGAGAATTTGCAATACTAGATTACTATAAATGCAAAACAGAGATGCAATTTTCAATGTAAATGTTGCCCTTAAAATACACAGATATTTATCATTGACTGTTTTTTAATCAATTTCTTAAATTTTGCAAACAGAAGTGTTCTATGTGGTACGCGCTAAATTTTAAAAATAAAATATTGTCTATAAAAAGTATCAGATTAACAACATTTGCAAATTAAAAACCACACAATGATAGAAACCAGTCTTCAAACTTCATGTGTCCTCTGAATTCAGAAAGACCAAGAATTATTTTCCCATGGGGAAAAATGTGAATTAGAATTTCAATAATAAATTAATTTATAAAGTGAATGTCATAAATAAATTGACACTTGTTATTCCAATGGTTGACACGAGAAACCACTGGACTTATTTCCTTTTTGAATTCTCTTACCAAAATTTACTGAAGTCAGTTCTCTGAATCTTCATATATAGATGCCTATGGACTACCACTGCCATTCCAGAGTGAGCAATATTCAAAACCCATTCCACAGTGGTGCTAGTCCCAGTTCACACGCAACTTAGTTCAGCTGGCCTCCTTTGTGTCCAACTCTGGATTCCAAACACACAAACACTTTTGTCAATTCCTCCTACCTGCCAGGGCCTTTTTCACCTCCAAGCCTGCATACATGTTGTTCACACTGAAACATTCTTAGTCCCTTCTCTGGCTTGGCTAACTCTATTTAACTCACTTCTCCAGCAAGGTCTTAGTTGCCCCTTTGGTTACCTTAGGTCCCCATGATGTATGTTTTTTGTAGTTCCCTGTCTTAGTATAGCAATGATCAGACTTTCATTAATGTCTTTCTCCTTCAGACTATAAATTCTGTAAATGCTCAATAAAACTTCATTAGCACGACTATTTTCAGGATTAAATGAGATAAAGCCACACAGAATAAGGACTTAATAAATAAAATCTATTTTTGTTATAGTAGTTTACATGTTTGGTGCCAAAATGTTAATATGATAGCAATTTTATAAAGCCACCAGAGCTAAACAAGTCAACTCAAAGAATTCTAGCATAGGAAGACTGGAGTGGTCATATCCCTGGAAAATTAACGAAGCAAAGCTCAATTGCCATAGCATCCCAATTATCCAACTTTTGTAGCTCCAGATGCCCTTTAAGAAAACTTTTAAAAGCCCAACTTTTGATACATTTCCATTATTTAATTAGAAATAGTAAGAAATATGATCAAACAAGGTTAATGCATTACAAGATAATTCTGAAATAATTTGTGTGTTTCCTAGGACAAAACAAATGAGTTAAATATATCAATGTAGATAGGAAAGAGGATCTTCAGCATGGAAAGACAGAGATCATTTACAGTGATTAAGTAGAACCCACCACTAACAAACATAATGGTATGGATGAACGTCAAAAACATTATGCAAAGTGAAAGAAGATAGACACAAGTACATGACACATAATTCCATTTGTATGAATTTCTAAATGAGACAAAACTAATCCATGGTGACAGAAAGTTGACTAGTGTTTATGTGAGACAAGGAGAGTTGGGTTGAATGTTACAGGCATGAAGGAACATTTCTGGGTGATGCAAATGTTCTATATCTTCAATAAAGTATAATTTACATGGGATTGTATATTTTATCTTAAAGGAGTATATTTTATCATATGAAAGTTATACAACAAAAAGTTAAAAATTATATTTATGAAAGAAACTCTATGGTTCTGAAAGTATTAGAAAGATACTATCACTTGTTTTTTAAGAAACAGAAATAGTACTAGCTTTTATTTTTAAATATTTAAATTAATCACTGTGGAAAGTTTCACGTGTGTGTGTGTTGGGGTATATGTGCATGTGTGTGTATATGTTTCAGTTTGCTATTATTCCTAAACTAGAAAACACCTTGCATCTTTCTAGTAATTAAAACTAACACTTCAACTAAGGTGACACGATTCTGAGGCCACACTCTTAGACACTATTTTGTACTACCTCAGGCTTTTATTGTCTGAATGTCTAAACACCTCATATTATGTAATTAGTAGCTCAGTAACATAATATGTTAATGGAAGTTGCTCTCCTGATTGAGCCCAGGTCCTATCTTGCATGTGTAGGCCACAGAAATGTACAGAAACTAGAATCCTGTAGTCATAGGTCACTTTCCATGTCGTCTTTCCTGTATACCTACATTATGGCAGCAGGAAAAAAAATAGATCCAGTATATGTGGAAAATATAGTAAGTAATACCTTCAAAAAAAGCTGGAAAATATGTCAAAGCTTGTTAAGCCAAAGTCTGCAGCGAACCTTTCTTTGACATCACACAACTACAGATGTCCCAACATGTCTGCTCAACAAGAGTGATGTGGGTCACAGCACACCATATGCTGGATTCAAAACGGCATTGGTCTTTCTTGTCACTCACCCCTCAAGTGCAGATGCAAAAGTTGTTTAAAAAATGGTAAGAGTGCCCTCATTCTATTGAGAGAACTCTTATAAGATAGGCATTCTCCTTAGTTCAATATGATAAAAATCAGATGTGATATTTTTCTATTTATGTAAGTAGAGTTTCCACTGAAATCCGTAACAGAGTGATTAGAACGAGTAACAGTTACACAGAAGTTTGGCTTTGCTGTAACTGAGATATGTCAAAAGGGCTGTTACCCACACAGAGCCTCATTCTAAGCCTGCTCCAGAGGTTAATGGTGCAAACTGGAGGACCAAAAACTAATAATAATTATCTTAGTTCCAGTCACTGGAAGTGGCACAAACCTTCAGGTACTCTTACATATCCTGGTTTGCTTAGGAAATCTAAAGCTGTTTGAATCTAACTCCTTGCTCCCCTAAACCTTTTAACACTAGGAAACTTGCTCTTAAAGAGAAAGAAGAGTGCATTTGAAGCTAAATTGAAATGCAGCTGCAGGAAAATTGTTCAATATAAGAGAAAAGACTTTAAAACGCTCAAGGCTTTCTTACTGTTTCTATTAAATTGTAAGATATATTTCATTGTTTTATGGAAGCTATAGTCATCACAATTTGAGTTGAACAAGTATTTTTGAAATTCTTGGATTTTTAAAATTCTAAAACAATTTGGTAAATAATCTGATCAGGAGAATTTTGGCATGAATTCTAGATCTGCCGGTATATGGTTTGATAAACTTGGGCCAGTCACTCAGACTCTTCACATTTAAGTGCTTTAATGATTAGGAAATAGGCTTGACATATTCAAGAGCATGTGTTTTAAAACATGTCTTAAAAACAGCAAACAGATCTGGGTTCAACTGCTGAGCCTTTGTCAGGGGTCCCAGCCAAGAACAAGGTCCTGTGGTCCCCAGTGGTGTCCATGGCTGGCAAGTGGAGCCGCAGCAATCGGTTCCACAGGACCTGAGGCTGCGGCTACTGCCATGTCCACACCAGGACGAACATCCTGGGGTCTCGGCACATGGTGGAAAACCTACTGATGGCCGACTGTGAAGGTAACATCCAAACTCAATGGCCACTGTCAACATTCAATATGAAGTCACTGGCAATACTGTTAATCTGAGAGAATGGCTAATAATGCCTGTGTTCTTTTGCTGTCTCTCTTATGTTTAGAATCGGTTCAATGCTGGAACAGGGAGCAATTTCTTAACCAGTGGGTTGGCTTATTCCATTCTTCTGATACCAGCTTTTTGATTTTATTCTCGGCTGCCTGGTTGCTATCAGTTCTTTCATTTATTTGCCAAGAATCAAAGAATACCTGGATCAATCACCTGATTTTTCCTATAAAGATGACCTCTTGGCATTGGACTCCAGCTGCCTCCATTGTTCCTGTGTTCTTTGCCTTATCCATCCTTTTTAAGGCTTATCTAATCAACTGTGTTTGGAGCTGCTATAAATATATCAACAACAGAGACACGCCAGAGATTGCTGTGTATCCTGCCTTGAAGTACCTCCACAGTATGTTTTGCCAACCTATGCAATGTCATTGAAGATGCCTGAAAAAAACCACCGCCTCCTTACATACCTACCTGAAGAAATTCTGCCTTTGTCAATAAACTCTCTACTGGCCTTCTGTCTTTTTACTGAATGCTGCAATACAGGGCTCTTTAAGCTTGTTTGATATAAACTAATTTTCCTTTGTTTAAGCATTTATTTTCAAATACTAACAAGCTTTTTGGACATCTATTTACAATGAGATCAGCTTTTTTAAGTCTATTATAGTTTAGTAGTTTTTTGAAGACAATCTTGGTTAAGCAAGAGCAAAAGCTTGTTTGCGTTGCCTTGGGTGGGGGGGGGAATGGGGTATTCTCTACACATTTTCTTTAACTTTGCATTTTCTTTATATAATAGTTTACATTTGGGTTATTTGTTCCCTGAATACTTTCAGGAAGGATGAATTAAATATTCAGGGTAAGTGAGTTGGGTATAAGATCTGAAGTTTTCAGCTGTGAAAACAAGAAAAATGTATAACATTTTAACTTGACTGTGGATGATGGTTGCATGTTTCTAATTGCATGTGTTTTCATCTTTGTGATAAGATGCTTTAATAAATCTCTTAGAATTTAAAAAACTGCAAACAAAAATATTTATGAGTATACATACATTATCTTAGTCCTTAAAATAACTATGAGGTAGTTCTTACAAAATCCATTTTTACATGTGCAGAAACTGAGGCCAAGAAAGGTTAAGTGACTTTCCTGCAGCTACAAAGCCAGTAAGAGGAAGGCAAGGTTGCTATGAAACACAAGCCTGTCTGTTTTCAAAGCCTTACTCCTCTTCCTTTCTCCCCCTGCCTTTCTCTTCCTCTTTTTAATAAGGGCAATGAGGCCAACATACAGCATTTTCATTTTTCAAAGTAGTCTCACATACATGGTCTCTCTCATTTGATAATCACCACCCCTCTGGATGATAGAGAAGGCAATGATCTTTTCTCTGTAATATATGTATGAGAATAGCAGCTTGGAAACCTTCCCAAGTTCACAACACTAGGAAATGTCAAATCAGGCATTGAATTCAGTCTTCTAATCTCATTTAAATGTGCTTTTCATTGCACCTTATTTTTAAAAAATTAAATTGACTCTACATTTATAACGGTTACTCTCTTTTACTCCCATAGTCTGTGTGTTCCTTTGGAGATGGTTTTCTTTTCGTGGGGGTACAGAGATTCTTATGTATAAGTATGAAAAGCTTTGTCAAGCACTTCTAAATCTGAAATATATCAGAGCCAGCCAAAGTCAAGGTCATTACAAGTAGTCAAATCAGAAAGAAATTCATGGTAAATTTATTTGTATACATTTTAATGTCTCGAATCTTTGATTCCCACAGTATTGTCCACTGAATTTTCACTTTGATTCCGGTTCTCCACATACCCTACTCTCACTATGCTGAGGAGCAAGTCTTTTAGCACATCTGAGTCTTTTCCATCTGGATGTTTTGGAAGAAAAAAACCTCAAAATGAAATACGTCACTTGTTTATATTGTTAGCATTGCTTTTCCTAAGACAGAGAGGACTGAAGCTGTTTATCATTTATGAATCATTCCAAAAACACTTCTTCTCTCCTATGTTCATCAGTAATGCGAAGATTTAATAGCTCATATCCTTCCAGGGTCATCTCCTATCTCTATGAAATGCAGTAAGCGATTGGGAGGTTCACTTAGGGCATTAGCTTTAAGAAGTAAATATGAAATACCCAATTACTCCTGAGTCATGTCCTAGCCAAACATTATTAGATGCTCTTAGCAAGGCACTGTACTTAAAGGAAGCACTTTCATCACTAACTCCACTGTCAGCAAGATACATAAAATGAGAGAGTTTATGAAGAGCTTATAAATTGTCAGTGCTTATTCCTCATATACATTACCTGCATGGTCCTTGCAACAACTATATATATCCTCACCATGCACGTTAAGTATTTTTACTCATTTTTCAGATAATAAAACTGGGGTTCAAAGGCATTAAGTAATATGTGCATAATTATACACCTAATATATAGTAGGAACACAATTTGAAAACTAGCCTATGATTCCAAAGTCATTATGCTAACAACTATGCTAGATAGATCTATGTGATTCTGTACTAGCCTGGACTACTCTAGAATACATACCTGTATACTGTTCCACTCTATACCATATCATCCTATACTATATTTTATTACCCTATGCTAAACTATACTATGCCATTCTATACTATCACATCACACTATGTTATACCACAGCTTAATTTCCTACACTAAAATATACTATACTATACTATTCTATACTATACTATACTATACTATACTATACTATACTATACTATACTATACTATACCACAGTATATTATTCATACAGATACCACGTGGAGATATATGGGTATACATTCATTACATTATATAAACATCATAATATATTATGCTATGCTATACCATTTAGCACAAGCTTATTTAACAATTTAATTTAAATCAGCATCATTGTAACTAGAACACGCATACAAGGTCATATGGAAGAGATGACTAACATTCTGAAATAGTTTGTTGATTATTTGAAATAGTCCACATGACCAGAATAAAGTGGTAAAGCTGTAGCACCAGAGATTCTATTACCTGGGAAATGTTTATTGGTATTGCTCAAGAAATGCCACAGCACTTGGCTAATGGGAGATCCATTTTCACTTTGGGCTCAAAACTGAATTCTTGGGAGGAAAATTTTTCCCCAAAGAGACTGTAAACACTCTACTTTTCATAGTTTTGGAAGAAAATATTTTAACCTGTAATATATGTATAATTTCTTATAAAGTGAAATAAAAGAGTATCCAAAATAAAGAATAATTTACCCAGAGTTATACAACCTCAGAAAATTAAGCTTTTTTTGTTTTCTTTTTTTTCTTTCAGCTTTGTCCAAAATGAATATTTTTACATGTTAAAATGATAGCACAAAAAAAATGATAACACAGATAATAACTTTATATTCAGCTTTCATTAAGCCAAGCCTTATTTTTTAAAGTATTTTAATAGAAGGAAGAAAGGTGTTTCTAATTGTCATATCAAAAATAAAAGGGTGTATGATATGAGTAGGTAAGCCTGGAACGTGAATACTTTCTACCTAACAACCTAGAAATACAAAGAAAAGAAAATCAGCTTCAACTAATGGCTTATTTCTTTGATTTAAGCCACGAATTTAGAACTATACTTATACTGAGAGTGAATGAAAATAGGCAAGTGAAACCCAGGAAATAATTCCTGTTCCAGCCATGAAAACTTTGGCCTGTCCAAAGTTAAATGTTAGCCAGCTGTGAAAGATTTATAGCCATCCAAGAACCTGCTAATGTTTATGAAATATCCTGAAAACTAGCCAAGAAGGTATACTAAAATCAGAAGCTTCCATCAAGTAGAAAAGGCACATCAATAGGTAAGTGTGAATGCCAGAGCAGCATGAAAAACAGAGAGGGTTACTGCCGAAAGGGCATAATCCTTGTTCTGTTCTTTAGACAAAAGTGAATGAATAAATGAGCCTGCACTACACACTTGGTGGAAGCTAGAATTTCATGGTTATGTATAGTGTGCTATGTAACATGTGGCCATCTGTCCTTTCATCCCCAAAATAGGGACTTCTTAAGTAAACATTAATATCTATGTCCCCAAAAGTGTTTAACAGTGAGTTAACAAAAAGTGTGTTAAAATCAGCTTGGGAATTAGTATGGGTCTGGTCAGAATTTGACATCTTCACTAATGATCTGGAAAAGGGAGTGAATGGCTCATTAAGAAAATACACCGTTGAAGTGGAATGATTGATTGGATGCAAGAAAGCAGAGAAATTAGGGATGTTAGTAAAATGTGATGCAACTTAGGAAAATGCTCACTCATCTATTTAGACAGAAATCACAATTTGAAACTCATTTAATGAGACCAATTAGTCCAAAAGCACTGCTGCCAGCAGAGACCCAGAGGTGATGCTGAGAAGAAAGTTAGAAGATGGGAGGCCATCCAGCATGATTGGTGTGTCTCTCTGGAAAGACCTCATGACAGCTGGCCAGTGTTCATGGGCTCCTCACAGTTCCTGACGTCCATTCTGCTTCTGCCTGGCGCTAGCCTATCGTCTGACTTCTAGCTCTGGCTGGGAAAGATGGCTCCAGATAGCCTTCTCAGTATTGCTTTTATTGCTTGCACAATGAAAAGTTGATGGGATTCAATGCTTTGCTGCTTTGGAGCCAGTATCTAGGCCAAAGGCAGAGGTGTGGGTCCAGACCCAGGATTGAAGGTTAGGAATATTCCTGGGTAGACCTGGGAATTGTGTCTTCATCCCTGGCTGACAGCTTATTACTAGTTTTCTAAGGTAAAGCTGGAACCATCCAAGACTCAAACCACTTTTCATTCAAGCATTTTTAGAAAGTAGATCATGGACTACCTGCTATTTGCTGCTGGGTATAACTCTCATCAGTGTCAAGACGACCCTAATTATTTTGAATAAAATTTGCATTTGGACTTACTCTAGCCTTATAGCTTTTTGCTGACCTTGTTTCCTTTAGTCTCCTTATTAGTGGTTACTCCTACTTAGCTCCTGCAGTGATTGCTGCTCATTAGTTAAGAAATAGCCATTTTAGCTGTGGGATGAAAAGTGGGGAACAAACCACTAGCTCCTCATTAATACGTATAAATTCTCTCCTCAATACAGGGGTGCAAGAATCACTGCACTTAACTTTTACAAATCAAGTTAAATCTTCATGCATTAGGAAGATATTTAGTGTCTTAATTGACAGAAGCTCGAGGGATATAGTCAATCCAGAAAAATCGAAGGGAAGTCTATGGTCTTGAGTCCGTCATGATTGCCACCCAGAGGATCACTTGATGTACAAGCTCATGTCATACCTCAAAGGCAGGTGTCATTGCTATTCATAGTCCTGCTATGTATACACAGCACACATGCTTCTGTGACCATGTGGGTTGGCCATTGGTCCTACTGAGACCTTTAAGGCTGAAGCACTATGGATTCATGACCCAGTATCAAAGTCCTGTACCTCATGGAATGGGGCAGAAAAGGCTCCTCCTAAAGTTAGAAAAAAAGGAAAAATAACTGGCTTTCCCTCTTTTTCACCTTCTTAAGCCTGAGCTTTAAAAAGGCTCCTAACCCTGCCCCAAGATAATGGGACCTCATGCCTCTAGACCAACAGCCTGCTCACCCTCTTGAGTGGGAAAAGGGAAAAGTTCTTCCTGTCTCATTGTTTAGTAAATGTCTTCATCATACTATCCAGACATAGGGAATTTCTTATGGTATCTTACCCCAGGGCCATATATATGCTTACACTGAGTTTATGGCATATAATTTTTAAACCCTAAAAAAAAAAAAAGAAGCTTATTTCAGGGTAAGAGCTGATCCATTATTTAACCAAAATTCCATTGAAGGAAATTATTTTATCTTCATTCTCTCAAGTCATCCACATAGCTTATTTTAAGTTATGGTCATTTAACATTTGGAAGAAATAAGGATTACTGTGTGAACATGAATATAAAATACTGCATGCCAAAGTTGTTTTCCAAAGAAGAAATGACCGTGGTAGGCAGAATTGACATAGTCCTATGCATCTTAGATTATAAAGAATCCATGGGCTGTGGACTTGAATGGGACACTTCAGGGTTAAGGTTAAGATTAATTGGTTGTTATTATGAAACTGACTTAAGAGACAAAGACCCCCCCAACCCCGGGCAGTTCTTTTGTCCAGACCTCCTTGCTCTGAATTTCTCTTTAGAGCACTGAGTCCAGGACACACATTTCTTCCTATTTTCTAACATAAAAGGCACAGCCCTCTGAGAATGCAGTGTATGGACAATGCCCAAGATGAATTTTACACCGTCTGGCCTAGCTCTGATGGGCTTAACTGGGGAGGAGCCTTTTCTTGGTTCATCGCTATTACTGGAGCCAGAACCATTGTCAAATCATGCCTAGATGCCTCCTTCCAAGCTTTCAAGAGAAAAGACCTGACATTTCCTAAACCTTGGCTTCTGTTGTTCATCACAGGAAGCCTCCACTCTGGCCAGACTGGAGCCCAGCTCTTCTGATTCCAGCTCCAGTGGTCTTTCCCTTGGAGCCATTACAGCGGCTGCTGCTGAGATTACATTGAATGTCACCCTCAATTAACATGACAGTCTACAGTCCTCCCAAACCCTTCCCAGGACTGAGAGAAAGAAGAGGCTTAGGGTGGGAAAGTAGAAAAAGGCTCTTAAGTTTTTGGCTTTTCCTGCAGGTAAATCTCTCAGAAAATTGCTGTTTTATTGTTTCCAGGCACTTGGCTCATACTATACCAATACAAGCCTAGAAGTTTCTGTCAGCCCATCGGTCAGCTTTCACAGGATGAGGAGCTCTGGGAAACAGGGAAACCACTCAACAAATTGGAAATGTTAATGACATGGTCTGAGTAAACACCAAATCTTGGATGTTTCCTTCCTGCAGCTGTCCTCAGCTAAAATAATATGGAACACTATTGTGAAGGAAACTTTTTAAAAAGCATGAGTGAGTATGTGCGTGCCTACGCACGTGTTCACGTGCTCAAGAACCCAGCCAAAACCATGGGGAATTCTAAAGGAAATAAACCTTTCACAGGGAACTATTCCTTTTTCTCTGGAAATTGAACTACATGGAACTCAGAATTATTACAATCTTCAGCACAGTAATAGGTTGTCAGATATTTCCCCCTATATACAAGAGTCTTATTATCTAAGCATCTACTACTTTTTCTCCACACATCCAAATAACGTGAGTTGTCCAGAAAACAATACTGAAACCTTAGCCGAAATATATACACTCTCTTCTATTTTAGAATATGTCGAGCATTATGACAAATATTCACAATTTACAATTATTTCCCTGACTGATATCAACCGTCCCAAGGTAGTGAGACCAACTTCACCTAAACTGCCTCTGGTGCATGTTGCACATCGGTCGTCATAAAGTGCCCTGGTTGCCATTTAGAAATTAAACTGCTCCTTGACAAATAATTCAACACCTTGGATTTCATTGAGGAACATGGCAGGAAAACATTGGGAAAGATTGAATGGTGACTATGTTGCTATTTTTCTTCCAGGTCATCATAGTCACTTCTGCTGCTTTTATTCCAATAACTGCAACCTTTATCCTAATTCTGTAATGATGTACCTAAATACGTTTTGCTCCTGTGAGATTCCCTGTCCACAGCAGGCACAATAAACCTCTTAATTTCTCCAATGCAGCCACAGTGAGCATACAGTGAGAAAAATATTCAAAACAAGAATTTAATGCACACATTAGTTTTTTTAAAATAAATTTTCTAAATCAAGTAAGGGATGTTATTTTTACATACATTGTGAAGAAGGATAAGTTGAGTTTAATTTAGAAATCCACATTCATACTGTTTTTGAGAAGTTTACAGCAGATTGTCTATGGACCAAAAGAAATTTGTATGTTTTATTTCCACCGAGAAAAAGAGAAAGCATATTTTTTATTTGTAAAATTATTATTAAAATCAGGTCCTAAGAAGTTTTTGAGGATATTTTACTCAGAATATGTGGAACATATGTGGTATCAATAAAGAACTACCAGGTGATAAAAATCTAAAAGCTACAGTAGAAATGGTACTCAAAGGTTATTTTTTCCAGTTTCAATTAGCCATTGGTAATTTTTAAGGGAAGGGGGTACTGTAAAGGATGAATATATTTGTAGTTTGAAAATGTTCTTCCCATTAAGATACAAATTTTACTGAAGTTGTTGGTAAACAACCTCTTCCAAAAAAATGAATTAAAGTGATTATACATAACATCTTTGTTCATTATTAGGTCAAATCTCATGAAAATGATATTTTCTAAGGTCAAAATTGGTCAAATTAAGGAAATTTTTCACATGTTCAACTAATACTTTATTTATCATTATGTATACCTTTGCTATATGTCAGTATTTGGTATAGGTTTGTAATAAAAGACAGATATAATAAATCCATTAGCTCAAAGGACAAAGGAACAGGGCTAGGTAACAACATGAGAGAAATAATGGTTTTGGAAATTCAGCCTAAGGATTATTATCACAACTGAACGGTAAACCTAACTCAGAATTTCCTGGAAGCAAAAGCAAAGCTGGAATGAAAGTTACATAGCTTTTACCTAAAAAAAGAAATACGTAGATATTTAAAGATGAAAGTCGAACTTTTCCTAGCTATTATGAGAAATAATGAGGTGAGTTTTCATATTAGAGGTATTTCTGAAGTTAATAACTAATATTTTGCAATGTTATTGGTTTATGAACCTTTCTCTTGTGAGGGATTTGAATGAAATTAATGTATCCATTGGAACATTGAAAGGAGAATCTTGGAGTGAAACTGGCAATGCATCTCTGAGACTGGATGGAAAAAGCAGTGCTTCTCCTACGGAGGCCTCTCCTCTGGGCGTCCTCTGATTTCACATCCTCACCAAGCAGATTTGGTTTCCAAAGCGTGGTTCCACATTGGAAAGTTAGTTTATATTGTGAACTATTGGGTTTATATTTAGATAAAAACTAAACAAATGTGCATTAGGCCAGTTAAACTGGTCCACTCCCACTCCCACCCCACCCCAAGATCTGGGCAAACTGACATCAAATTTCCAGATCTGTTAAGTTGGCAGAGCAAATATGGGGATGCATGAAGGTAAAAGCGAACTTGGGAATATTTTTGGATAGATCTACTTTTCTAGACAGTCTCCATCCCACTATAATTTTAATGTGGGTAAAAAGAATGCTTTCTTTTATTTTTTTCAGCTTTATTAAGATATAATTGATGTATAACATTATGTAAGTTTAAAGTATACAATGTGTTGATTTGACCCACTTACTTATTGCAATGTGATTACCACCATAGCATTAGCTAACATAACCTGCATCAAGTCACATAACTACCATCCCTTTTTATGATGAGAACATTTAAGATTTACTCACCTGACAACTTTCAAGTATATAATACAGTATATGAACTGTAATCATTATACTGTACATCAGATCCTCAGAACTTATTCATCTTCTAATTGGAAGTTTGTACTCTTTGGACAACATCCCCCTTTTCTCCTCACTCCCAGAACCTGGTAATCACCATTCCACTCTCAGTTTCTATGAGTTCAGCTTTATAGATTCCGCATGTAGTAATACCATACGGTATTTGACTTTCTCTGTCTGACTTGTTTCACTTAGCATAATGCCCTCAGGCTCCATCCATGCCTCAAATGGAAGGATTTGCTTCTTTCTCATAGTTGAACAATATTCTATTGTGTGTGTATGTGTGTATGTGTGTGTGTGTGCATGCACACACGTGTAGTGGTTATATCGATTTATATTCCCAACTATACAATTTACATTCCAGTGAATAGTGAAAGTACCTTTTCTCTACATGTTGGCTTACTCTTGTTATCTCTTTTTTTCTTAATGACAGCCATTCTAATAACTTTGAGATAATATCTCATTGCAGTTTTGATTTGTATTTCCCTAATGATTAGTGATGTCGAGGACTTTTTCTTGTAGCCATTTGTATGTCTTCTTTGGCAAAATGTTTACTCAGTTTCTCTACCTATTTTTAATCAGATTGTTTGAATTTTTGCTGTTGAGTTGTTTGGGTCCTTTATGTATTTTAGATATTAGTCCCTCATTAGATATATAATTTGCAAATATTTTCTCCCATTCTATAGGTTGCCTTTCATGTTGTTGATTGTTTCTTTGCTGTGCAATGTTTTTACTTTGATGTACTCCCACTTGTTTATTTTTTATTTTGTTGCCTTAGCTTTTGTTGTCCAAATCCAAAAAAAAAAACATTGCCAAGACTGATGTCAAGAAGCTTACTTCCTAGGAGCTTACCTTCTAAGGGTCTTATAGTTTCAGATCTTATATTCAATTCTTTATTTCATTTTGAGTTGATTTTTTGTATATGGTATAGGATAGAGGTCCAGTATTCTTTTACATTCTTTTACACATGGCTGTGCAGTGCTCCCAATACCTTTATTGACAAGACTACACTTTCCCCATTATATGTTCTTGGCTCTTTTGTTGTATATTAATTGTCCATATATGAATGAGTTTATTTCTGGGCTCTGGATTTTGTTCCATTGATTTGTCTGTTTTTATGCTAATGTCATACTGTTTTGGTTACTATAGCTTTGCAATATAGTTTGAAATCAGGGAGTATGATACCTTCAGCTTTTTTTTTTCTTTCTCGAGATTCCTTTTGCTATTCAGGGTCTTTTTTGGTTCTATACAAATTTTAAAATTGTTCTATTTCTGTAAAAAAAATGCCATTGGAATTTTGACAGGGATTGCATTGAATCTATAGATTATTTGGGGTAGTATGAACATTTTAACAATATCAATTTTTACAATCCATGACAATAAAGTATCTTTCCATTTATTTGTGTCTTGTTCATGTTCTCTCCTCAATGTCTTATAGTTTTCAGTATGTAGATATTTTATTTTTTTAGAACTTCTTGATTCCTACCTTGATCTGTTTTCTCTCTCTTCGCTTGGGCAGAGATTCTGTAATCATCCACAGTCTTTCACACTACTCCATTTATTTATGTCCTCTCTTCCCAGGGATGAAAAAGAGACTTTCCTGTTGTTTGGGATCATTAGAAATTTCCTGGGAGAGATGGATATGTTATGTTTTTCCTATATGTTAATATGGATTTACCAAGGAGACCCTGGGGGAGCGACATATTTATATTCTTGTTCTAGAAGGGTAACTACCTGCAGAGTTTACAGTGTACAGGCCCTTTCAGAAATGGTCTCCAAGTGATTTTAAATAAATAGAAGTGAGTTAGAGGCAGCATTGCTGAAGCATGTTATTTATTCTGTGCAGGCTCCTAGGAGGGAACCTGAACTGATGTAATGTTGAACTCCCTCCTCACAAGAAGAAAGTTTTCTTGAGAGTCTTGGTGAGGGTGAGGGTGGGGAAAGAGGTGAGGAGGAAGGGTTGGAGAACCACTGCCTTGGCCCCTGGAGGTTTGTTTCTGTCCCTAAAGCATGTGATGGTGCTTTTACAAACCTCCAAATCCTGGAAATGAAATGTAGGGACTGTTGCCCTTAGGAACATTGTGATGATGTAGAAGTAGAGTAACATTTGGAGTATTTCAAGCAGGGATTCTTAAGCTAGGCTTTGAGGTTTGACCTGGGAAGAAAGTAGTCTTTTAAATTCCTTGAAAATATAGGCAAAATGTTGTTCATGTGAGCACACATGGATTTCTTTTTGTGGAGAATGTTCTTAGCTTTCATCACACAAAGGCGTCTATAAGAAACCATCTTGCTCTTCTCTCATTGCCTCCAGAATAGCTGTTTTTATGTTTCCTGGTATAGGTCTCTCTTCCAGGGTTACAGTTTTCTGTCTTTTTTTTTTAATAACCTGAGTTATTTTTCAAAGAGGATTAAAAGAGAAAGATGTGCTATATCTAAAGCACCACACTTCTGAGAAGACAATACATATCTCTTCTCCCCTTTCCCCTCATACTTTGTTCCCTTACTTTCCTTACTTTCCAGATTGTGTGCCCTGAGAACTTTCCCAGGAAAAGGTGCCCTCTCCCTGGAATAGCGCCTTTGGGCATCAGTGAGCTCATTACTGCGCTTCCTTCCTTGGCTATTTTCTTAGGAAGCAGGGGGAATTTTACATGGAGCAAAATTATCTGCATTCCTATTTGCCACAGTCTAGAAGGTTCTCAGTCTGTAAGAGACTGCCATCAAGATAATTTGGGGGAAAAGTTGCTTTCCTTTCCTACTACCTGGCCTATATTTAAATGAAAACTGAAGACCAAATAGAATTCAACTCACAGAACTGAGTTGAAATCAATCATTTCCAACTTCCAACTCAATACAATAATTGTTCTTTCATTCAATAAACTTCCATTTAGAACATACTCTGTGCTGAATACAGAGAATTTGATAATGAACAGGACAAAGTATAAAAAAAAAAAATTGTGATCTATTTAAAAAGACAGTTGAGACATCGTAAAAAAAAAATTGATTAGATATGTTCAGGGTGATGTAGAGCCTGAGATACTTTCCTTTTAGATGGTATTTCACATAAGCTGTCATCAAGTTTTTGCCTGGACATTTTTGGTTATCCAGGCACCTGTTTCAGTTTTTAAATATCAATTCTTTCTTTGATTTAGCTGAAATTACCTCTTCATTACCAGTATATTTAGTATAAATACCCACTGGGTCAGGTTGGTGTACTCATTGAGTAAAATGAGCTGAGTGTTGGGTTATATACTTTTGATTCAGAGGTACTTTCCATATTGAACACATGAATATACTTTCCTCCCTCAAGGGAAATATGCTTTCCTCTATTTTTTTTTTTGAGAGAAGCAGTCCCTTTGGTCTGTCTTTTGATTTACCATGTTTAATAGTAATATAGACCCCTGCGAATATTTTACTCTTCTCTTTGCCATAATAAGAATAATAATGCACATATAATGACAAATAACAGCTATCAGTAGAGAGAACACAAAAGGAATTATAGGTACTATTGCAAATTATTAACACTTGCCTAATCTAAATGAGTGCTCAAGTAATCTATGCAGGTTTACCCAGTGTTACCAGTTCTTGTGATATTTCAAGAGAAGCCAGAAATAAGATTTTGTTTAATGCAAAATTTGATTTTCACATTAAAATGTTGGCATATTAAACATATAACAGCTAATCAAAATAAGTTTACAGACTAGACTTGGTCCCAAGGCAGCCTATTAGCCATATCTGAATAGACAATGGTTTTAGTAGGTCCCAAAGAGGAAAAGCCCTCTTTGAGAGTTACCCGGAACAAATATATTCCTTCAGTATTTCATTAACTCATTAATTCATTCATTTATTCATTCTTCCACCCATGTACTCATGCCAATATTTATTAAGCGTATATTGCAAGTCAAGCCCTGTACTAGGCACTGGGTATATGGATGAAAATGTGATAAAAACTCTGCCCTCTAGGAATTTGTTCTTATTTTCATCTTTCATCTTCTTGATGCTGAGCCTTTTACTACAAACTTGAGCTTTTGAATGTGCCTGCTTCCTCTCGTCATCACCGGATTTTAATTGAAAGGCTTAGTTGGTCTAGAAGATTTAGCCTGAAGAAGTGTAAACCCTCATTTGCAATCCCGCCCCCCTCCCCCGCACCCCTGAGGGAACTGAGCCTAAATTTTCTTCTCAAAAGACAGAGATACCTTAGCCATGTCCTCTCCAGGGTTTTCTGATTTTTGAAGACAGCCTGCTGCAGATGGACCCTCCTGACAGGAGATGGGGAGGTTTTAGTTGCTTTTTCCAATAGATTAGTGCGCTGCCCTTTCCTCATTTCCTCTGGGTAGACCATAGAGCGAGTGGGTTTTTCGTACAAGGGCTCACTCTGGGTCAAGTTCATTTCAGAGCACAGCCCACTCAACATTTCATCTCTCCAGACCTTCGTGAAAACGTGATTACTTCAATTTATTTTCATGGGAATGGAAAATGCAGTGGGCCATAAGTTCCAATGAGAGTGATTTGTCGTGTTATACTCTGCGATATTTAAAACCTTAAAATTATAAATTGTACATTATCAGGTGTTTAAAACGAGCATGTATCATCACTAAATTACGAATCCATCTTATTTCTGAATATTTCGGTGGAAATGAAAATGAAATGGTCGACAAGATCTCTTTTCTATTCCATTTAGACTGACCGGTCAGAATATAGCTCAGGGTATTCAAAATTCTGTAGGCAGTAATTTATGTAGGTAATTGAGTATTGGAAATTCTGTAACATCTAGACCAAAATAGTAGCCACTAACCACATGTTAAACACTTGAACTATTAAACACTCAAAATATGGCTAGTCTAAATTGAGATATGCTTTAAGTGTAAAACATATGCTGAATTTTGAAGATTTTGAATAAAAATAAGAGAATATAAAATATCTCAGTGATTTTTTATATTGATTACAGTTTAAGTGATAATATTTTGGACATATTGGCTTAATTAAAATATATTATTAAAATTAATCTCACTTGTCTCGTTTTCCTTTTTTTAACATGGCTACTAAAACATTTAAAATTACATATGTGGCATGTATTTATTATATTTCTGTTGCACGGTGCTATTCTAGACCCTCACTTTCAAAGTTGATTTACCAAAAAGGAGATATTTGCATAACAGAAGCGAGTAATTGCACAAATAATACAGGGAGGAGTTAAGAGAACTAAAGTGTTAAATCAAGCAATATTCAGAGATTACAATAAACTGATCCTCTCTGCAGCCAGGCCAGGAGGACACCTGCAGAACAAAGGAAGATTTCTGCTGGGATTGCTAACAACCCATTCCACACACAGTGCAGGAGAAACGGGGAAAAAAAGTCTTTAACTGGCAGCTCTACCCAAATAGAATCTTTCATTCCCTATGGCTAAAACGTAGGTAACCAATGGATTAAAGGCTGGGAACACCAGCGAGCCTTTCACTCTACATCCTCCTCCCTTTCCCCTTCCTCACTGTATGTCTATATCAAAGGAAATGGGTAAACAAAGTCTTTAAACTGTAACTCACCGGAACTAAAGAAAGATATATAAGCTGAATTCTCCGAACACTCTGGGTTCCTCTCACTGCCCTTACTCTAGCTGTCTTTCTCTTGGTACTCTTCCCTGTGTCCCTCTCACTGCCCTCATTTCTCTTAGGCTCTCTCACTCACTCTCTGCCTCTGAGAGAAGACCATGCGCTTATCTGTGGAGTGTTGCCCCTTTTCTAATAAACTTTCCTTTTGACTCTAACTCTGGCACGTGTGTTGAATTCTCTCTACACTCTCCACCAAAGGACCCTCTTCTTTTCTCGATGCGTGGCTTGGCCTCCCCTCAACTCAGCGGAATTTGCCCTGTCCTGCGTCACAAAGATAAAGACTAAACTAATGTTTTGGTGAAATGCTTTAGTGTGTAGACATTCATAGACAGTGTCTGTGGAGTATGTGGCTGTCCCCTCACCAAGCTCTCCACACGTGTATTTTTCCCCACTGTAACATTGATTCAGTTGGGATTGTTATGACTTCTTAGTAATTTTATGGCAAACTTCATAAATCTTTTTTTCTGCATCTCTATCTCAAGAAATTTTTTAAATGATTGAATAATATATTCCTTTCTTTCTTTTTGGGTAGGGAGACATTTATTTTAACTATAGCAACCTTATACTTCAAGGTCTCAGATGAGTAGGAATTTCTGTAAGAGGGCCCTTGGTAAAAATTCTCAAAGTTATGTTTTTGTTCATTGTGTTTCAGCTGCACTGTGAATAGGCTGTCTGATGCCCTGAAAGAGTCCCTCTTGAGGTGCTACTAGCACTACCAGATGCAGTTTGGGAGGTTTGTTCCTGGTGGCTCCATGGCAAGAAAAAAACATTCATGCCTAATTTTTCCCAACCTTGGACATGATCACAAGAAAAACCTCTAGCGGCTGAGATTCTCACCTCCAGTTTTGCAGGACTAGCGTGTGGGCTAGTATTTGCTCAAGAAGAGCCCATCAGTGAGAATGTAGAAGTGTTTTGTGTTTGAATTGCGTTACATGTGGAGCAAGGAGAAAAAAACTAGCTTAGCACCTTGTCTTCCTAATTTTTCCATGACATCCACATTTTTAAATACAATTATACTGTATTTGCAGTGATTTCCCCACAATTATGAAATATGGAAAAATGATATATACTCAAATTTGTTGAATAATTGGGTGCTGGGAATAATTTTTAACTAATCAAATAGCTTATCTTTATGACAGTTTTCTCTGCTTTCCTCATGATATTTTAATGGTATTAACAATCTCTTTATAGCAAATAGAGATTCATTATTTTGGGGTGTTTTCCCCTGGCTAAACATATATTTGATAGGTATGAAACCATTCTATTTCCATTCAGTAAATATAATTTTAGTGTCTCTTGACCTGTGACAAAGCTATTTCTAAGAATCATAAACTTGCTTTTGTGACATATTACTTTTCACTGTGCACCCTATTTACACTGAGAAACTCAATGAAATACAAAGCTAAGTTGATTTTTTTTCCACTTGAATTCAAATAATAACTGGTAAATAGTAAGAAAACATTTTTTTTATCTTTATAAATAATATACCACGTATTGGCTTGCAATTTCCCTTTGTGATCACAATTGCCTTTATTGAACATCTAAGATGAACAAGTTTTTTGAAATTATTAAACATCATTATCATTAGAAATATGAATAAAGGCCCACAGTCTTTTATTGCAGAAGATTGACACCCCCTGGTGCTTTAAGCAGCAAGCATCATTTGAGGTGCCTATTATCAGGCTGACTCATTCTTGTTCTAAATTTATATATTATCTTTTCCTCACCCTCTCTCCTTATTCATAACATTTATGATACAGAACTGTGAGTTCTCTGAGAGAACCATGAAAAGTTAACATGACATTCTTCAAGTTAGAATGACAGACTATGTGACCTAGAAGTTATATTCCAAGTTATTTCATTAGAAATCCAGTTATTCTATGGGAACAAAAGTAAAGTTATTGATTTTTAAGGTAGGGAAATTCTGTCTCTAAGCCTCTGTTGATGATGTACTGAGTTGTAAATGTCTGGTCCCCATGTGCCCATCATAATAACCATAGGCAGTAAGCCGTAAGCCAGCTGGAAAAGGTACCTGTGCATCTCAGATGGACAGATACATCCCTAGGGAGCATGGGCATGGCATTTTTCAGAAAATCAGTTCCCAGAGCCTTAACTTCCACCCAGATACTTTCTAAAATTGACCAGCCTGCGAATGTACTTGCAGTTATGGCACCATGATGATTTTTCCCCCTCTTTCCTGTTCACAAAGAGTTTTTCTTCTTTATACACTTAAGTCAACATTCTCACTCATCCAGTATCATACAAATCCATCACAACTCTGCTGTAAAAACCTGACGCACAAGCGAAGACAATCTGAAGTACTCAGACCAACAAAACTTCCTTTAATCAAGGCCCCACCAAACCAAAGTCCACCTCATCTCTTTCTTCCTGTCTCTTTCTCAAAAAGATAAAGCATGGCATTAGAAATAAGGCATTTGGGCCTATGCTGGGTTTTCTGAATTCAGAAAGGAGGCAGTTTTTATGAAAATGGGTGTCATAGGTTTATTCAAATTAAAAACACAAAACCAGACTTAGTGACAGAAAGCACATCTGATTTGCAATTGGTTTGATAGTGAAGGCTGGCTTTCTCAATTAAGCTAATTGATATTTTTCATAAATTGAATGAGTTAAATAAACTTCCACATTTTGATGAAAATATTTTAAAACAGTATTTATATTATATACAAAATAGAATAAATATATTTTAAAGTATTTTATTTAAAATATCTTGTATGTTTGAGTATTATTTTGGCAAAAGTAGAGAAAATAACAGTATTTCCATTTTACAACCCATTCTAAGTTTGCTGGATTAATCAAGATGTCTTTAAGTGACAGATAGCAGATATAAGCAAACATTTCTTTGATAAAAGTAAAGCCTTATGTAATATTTCCCAGAAACTGGACAAATAGATAACTCTAATGTCACAGTTTCAAATTATTTGCATCAGGTGGGTTCCAATTATTTGCTTTTGACAAAGGAATTGAGCTTTCAGCTGCTACAACATTAAAAACAGTTTTGATGATAAATCACTATGTGAATTTTGGAATTCTGAAAAGAGTTCAAACTACCGAGCCATACTAGATCAGAGTTCCTCCCATTCTTATATACATGGACGATCTGTAAAGAAAAAATTGAGAATATGGTGGGTGCTGCCCACTCTTTTGTTCAAGCAGTAGGTAACATTTGTTCACAGATACAAGAGCAAGAGCCCCAAAAGTGCATTTTTACATTCAATATGTAATTATCAAAATTTGTTGTGTTTGCATATGTGTGTGTGGTTTGATCAAGGCTATTTTAATAACAAAAGTAATGACAACTTAATTCATATTAAAGTTTTTTTAACACCTAAAGCCTTCTAGCTATAGAAAAATTTTAAAAAAAAATTTACTTTATATACATATCTATGATGAGAGATGAAACAATTGAGAGATTTCCCAGCATAAATACATCTTAAAGCAAGCTAAAATGGGAGTCATGGAACAGAAATATTTCCTTCAAGACAAAAGGAAGGATGCAAAATATCCAGCTGTTATTAAAGAGCTTCTTCATGTTTGTATAAATGAAAGATAATAGAGTTTCACATTACTATGGCATTTCGATTCCACTGGGTACGATTAATGCAGTGATATTAAGGTTTTATTTTAAAATGTCAGATATGCAATGAACTGGAAATCCTTTCTATTTAAAATTATGAGGCAAATTTAAATATTAGGCTAAAATATGAGAGAGGATACACAGTTTTAAAAAATTCTTTTATGAGGCAAAAATGCTTCTACTGTAAACTCTATAGAATTTCTTACAATGGATCATTGTCAGTAAATTGCTTAAATGCCAGCATTATGCTATGGACAAGTAACTTGTTTTTGTTCATTTGAAACTTGTGCTTAGAGTACCTGGAGACAATTATTAGGAGAAAGAACAAATGAGTTGGGCAGGTAACCATCTAATACAACAACTGCAGGTAACCTTGGGCAGAGTGATCTCAAGTTGATAGAATGTAGGTTGGTTTCCAAGGGAAAAAATCCTATTAGTGAAATAACCTTTTTAAAAAGTTTCAGAAGGCTTTGGTACTAAATGAAAAGAATTCATGGGCACAGGATAAAAGGGGTGGCCGACTAGGAGCAGATATTCATTTAGGGAAGATATCGGAGAAGGCCATTTGCATTCACAAGACAGGAGAGGTGTAGGAAGAAGTCAAGGAAATTGTTTGGTGGGACAAATTAAACTGGAAAATGAAAAACATGGGACTTATTTTAAAAAGCAGATCTCAGTCTGGCTTCCAAGGAGAAAGATAGAAAAAAAGGAAGAGATTCACTTTATACAAAACATAAAGATAAATTATATTTAAAATTTTTTAAATCATGCAGGAATAAAGGAATAATGAGAAATAATTTCTTTTTGTTAAATTAGGAACAAGAAATAGAACATAATTGATAAAAAGATGGTAAAAAAATTTTTAAATGCTTTTTTTTGGTATTCATGTGACTTCACTAGAGTATTTCAACGCCATATTAATAAACACTCAACACCTATTCATAAACGCCTACTGGGTGCAAGGCACTGTCTAGGTACTAGAAGGGTAGATGAGCAAGCACAGACTGGTCCCTGACACAAGTTGCCTAGAGTCTCACAAGAAAGCAAAAGATCGGAAAAACAACTATAAAAACTGGCAGTTTGTTGTGATATACACAGGGAGAGAAATTGATTCCAACTTGGTAAGCAGGGAAAAATTTATTCATTTACTCATTCTTTCCATAAACATTCACACACATGTTTATTGCCAGTACAGATTGCTCAGTGCAAGACCCTGTCCTCACCCACATGCCAGGCCTGGTGATACATGGTAGGGTTTCCTGAAAGTGCTGCTGGCCTGTGTCAGCCTAGCCCAATCCACCTCCCTGGCCTTGGCAGCCTACAGTTTGAAGCAGAAATAGGTGTTGCCCATTTGCATGCATTTTTCTTTGACTATGAATTGACCAAAATCCTTTTTTATATCTCACTACCTCACAATTTAGCATTCCATTAAAAAAGAATGAAGTCCACCGTCTTAGTGTGGCATTCAAGGCTTTTCATGTTTTAGCCCATATTTCTCTTCCTGTTTTGCTTCCCATCACCCTCCCTCAATACCCGCACTTTCATTTACTCCTGGTCCTTGTCACTTTGTGCCTCCTCTTCTGGAAATACCTCATTTTGCTTTAGACCCCTGTTCCTTAGCTCCTCTTGTTCCTTAGACTGCCTGGAATGCACCTTTTTCTTTCTGGCCTTGAATGCATGTTGCCCTCACTTTCTGAAATCCTTCTTATCTGCCTTTAAGTCCCTGTTCACAAGCCAGCTCTTCCACAAAGCTTTCCCAGATTCTCCAATCTGAAGTAGTCTCATTCTTCTGTCTTTCCGTGGCAACTATTTCTTCTCTTAAGGCATGTGAAGTTTCCTGGTATCATATTTAATACCTTTTTTGACTCTCCTCCAGAGTGCAAACTCCTTAAGACACTCTCATTGGCACAATATGGAGCAAATAGGAGGAACTTGGGAAAATTTTCATGGACTGAAATAAAACACAATTACTGAACATGGTGATGCTCACTAATATGAACCTGGTGTAGAGTCACATTAGTTGGCTATAAGCACCTTATCTATCAGAGTTCTAATTTCCTCATAATTCTCAGCACAAGCTGGGACATAGGGAAGATGCTCAATAAATGTTTGGTGTTTGTATCTGAATGTTGAGCAGTAGCCAAAGAGGCCAGACGAACAGCTTCTTTGTGTATTCACTCACATCAGTTGGCCTTAGATCTGGCATCAATGCTAGCCATTCTAACACTAGTTTCCTCTCTGAGTCTCTGCTACATGAGACATCATAGTCTTTGTAGCAGAAAACATTCAACTGGTACTTTCTGCTACTGCTGAGGCTTCCCAGTAGCACCTAACTGGACTGTGGGGTGAGAAGCAGAGCTTCAATATATCATTAAAGCATGAGCCATGCTTGCCCAGTTTGTAGTTGCCTCATTCCAATTTGCTACATCCGGGAGCATTTGCAGGCCATGATGTTATCTGTGTTTGTATATCTACATGTGCAGTGATGAGTGTTCAACCAGATCATGGCTTTGCTCCAGGACCTTGTTGCTGGTGAGCCTGGTTCTCTGTTTAACCTTCAAAAGGCCTTGGAGGTGATGTTGAGCTAAGTGCTCTAGGAGTCTGTGCGTATATGTTTCAGGTCTGGACCTCACCACTGCTCTGCTCATAATCATAGCCTGCCAGACTGTGAGTTGGAGCTGGGTCTTGACTCCATGGTGACACCACACTATCCTTGCCCGCCTCCTTTAAATCATGCCATCCTTCTCAATTTCCTACTTCCTCTCAGATTCATGGGTTCTAGCAGCAGCAGCACTATGGTAATAACTTTCAGCTCTCTGCTCTCAATGAAAATATTCGTCTGTGCTCAGGGTATTTTTGGCATAGGTCAGCAGAGAATTTCTTTTTTAATGTGACTTGGTGTCAATCTATATGTATGAATGTAATTAAATTCCTTTTTATTTCAATTTATAATAGCTTTATTACACAACATAATGAAGCTAGTTTATAGCAACATTTATATGAACTTTAAATTAATAAAATAATTTCCACAAAAACTCAATGAAGCAGGTTCAATGTTTTGTGGCCCCACCTCTTTCTATGAAGTAGAAGGGAGATGAAAAAGATCCATCAAGATTTACAAAGCATTTACTTTGTGTATGTTCTCTCAAATACATCAATCACCTAAAATGGGAGATGGAAGGTGTTCTGCTCATCTGAAGATGACAAGCTGAGGTTGAGAAAGTTTAAGAAGCAACTTGTACATGGATAGACAACTAGCAGGTGAAGGAGCATTCATTCAAATCTTGGGTGATCAAACTCCAACACCCATGCTCATTAAACTGCCTCTTATTTGTAACTGCAAAGTGGATTTATCTTTGAAGATAATTATCAATTTATTTCCCAGAAAATTATTATCAGCTAACTAGTAATTGATTCCCCACCCCTGCTCTTTTTTCTGCTTTAAATCACCCCCACTCCCTCCCTTGGTGAACTCTGGTTCACCCTTTACAGTTAACTCAAAATGTGACTTCATCTTTGAACCATGTCTCACCTACACTTTCAACAGAATTAATTTGTTCTTCTACTGTGTAGTTGTTTGCAAATGTGCCTTAATTTTAGCAATGCATTATGATTAGTCATTTGTGCCTCTCTTCTCAACCACTTATTTTAATCACTGTGATACCCCAGAGTCCAGCACAATGACTGCACTCAGCATTTGCTCAAACACTATTTCTGAGAAAAATAATAATTGAATGGATGAATTGTGATGATGTAAATTGACTGACTCTCCATCAAAGAAAGTTAAAAATTAAGTATTAAAATCCTACACCATCATCCCTCAACTCCTCCCTATATAAAGCCATTGTTAAATCTGTGACCATAAACATCTACCCAAGATGAGGATGCAGCTTCTCTGCAGGGAAAAGCTCAGGGAGCTTCCTGGGGGCTGGGACAGGACACGTGAGCAAACGGTGCTGACGTGCTTCCTGGCAAGACACCTGATTCCAGTTTGTGAACTTTGATCTTTGGCTGAGGTTATTGACTTGCATCTGTATGATATATTCTCACAAATGATCCAGTGTCTTTGTTTGAGAAATGCTATTCTAAACCTCCAAGCCAGTTTAGACCTTGTGATATCGCATTAGGATCCTGATTATATAGAGTGGTGCTGTGGAAATCTTAAGTGAAATAAACCTAAGGTTTCTGATTACAAGAGGATCAATTGTCACTCTTTGGTTTAATCTTGTTCCTTCAGGCTTTCCCAGTGGGAGAGTGGTCTATTCTAGGGGTGCCTAGAGGTATTTGTTGTGGAGTATGCATGCCTGAACAATTTTACATGCACTGACATGGACAGGCCCGAGTTACAAAAAGATAGAGCTAGAACTCTGCCTTCCTCCTTAGGACACATTTTCATTTGTAGTTTACATGAGGACGTGGAGGTTTGTTGAGTTTAAGAGACTTGAACTAGATAGTGGCCAAGTAGGAGTGGATCTCTGTCATTACATTTGAGCCCTGGATTCATTATACCTCTTTAAGCCTCCTCCATGTTGATCCTGACACTTTTTGATTGGTTATTTGTGGTGGCCCACACAGGGCCTATGTATCCCTCTGGCTGAGCATCCTTAAGACTGCCAGCTCCAGTGTGAGCAGCCTTCTGAGTGAAGTTGCCAGTGAGCCTTGTCTGGGTCCACAGATGTTGCTCACAGTTGGATTACACAAGGCATAAGTAGAGAGGAGAAAAGAAAGAGGTGGCAAGAAAAAGGATTCTGAGCCAGCCCCAGTGATGGGAGCAGTGATCTGAGATCACATGGGTGAGCAAGGATGATACCCCAAAACTACCCAGACTGGTGATGCTGGTACCCAGCAGGTGAATACTTGCCCCAAGACCTGTTTTTGTAGCAATTCAGCATGAAAAATAGGCATAACTATGTCTTTCAAAGATCTATCTTGTATCCCGTATGATTTGGCTTTAGGCAAGTGATCACAGAAGGAAAGCTCTTTTGTTTGTAATATGTCAGAATTGCATGGATACATTTTATGGCTAAAGATATATACTGCAAGATATATCCCACATTTTTTTTTTTTTGCCCTAAGCTCTTTTTCCTTATTTCCAGACCCTTGCACCCTCTCTATGTGCACAATTTAGTCTCTTAAACCCTCCTACTCTTTCCTATTGTGAAGCCCCTGGGCAAATACTTGTGTTTTGACTAGAAGGCAATGAGGCACATTGTTTTTAATATCAAAGACACCCATCATTAAGCCTATTAGAACTAATGACACCAGTAATTAAGCTTATTAGAATTCTACAAACCACACAGAAAGATCAGTTGATACTTTTTAGTCACATCTTATTTTGAAATGAGAATTTCATTTTGTAGCCTATTTTCATTTTTTAAAATTAAACATATGCATTTTTACCTGTTGGTTATTGATGGTAAGAATGGCTCATGCATATTAGAAGTTTGAGCACATACTGTGTGATTTTCTTCCTCTATTAAATCTATAAATAGCAGCCATTTGACATGCAGACTTTTTTTAATAGCAGTAATTATAAGGTGTTATCTCTTTTGAACTTTATATTTTGGAGTTGATTTATTCTGCTGCCTTGTCAGATAAAGAATTTCATCTGAATTATCTGATTTCTTAAAATTTCCTATGTCTTTACTCTCCTTGACATAAAGATGACGGAAGCACTATTAGGTGGCAACAAGCTGGGATGAGTCATTGCATCTGATCACCTTCCTAACTGGGCATGTGATCCTTGCAGACTGCTTAATAGCCTGGTGCTCTGTAAATCTCAGCTCGTGAAACAGAAGCAAGGAGCCCTGTTATCACTTAGATCCAAGCTCTTGTCAAATGTGAATTTTACTGCAAAGACTCAATGGTGTCCCGAAAACTATGAGTCAGGAGACCTCCCTTTGGCTTATATGACAATGCCTTTTCTCTCAACCAATGGGAATAATTGCAGTGCCTGCCTTACTTTTTAGAGAGTGGCCTATGAACCCACTGTTGCTTTCCACTTTTTTCCTGCATCCAGCTTGTCTCTGCCTCCTAACGTCTTTCTGTTTTGCTTCACTGACCACAAAAAGATATGACAACTGGCTGCAGATGTGCCCTCTCATTTGGTCCAGTCCAGAGTTATTTTAATGTCCCCATTGAAGTCTTCTCTCCTCTGGTCTCAGAACTCTCCAGCCCACTGTTACCTACACTCCTTTCTCTCCTTGCAACCTGACAGGTCTTTCTCAGCAGGGATAATTGTCTCTTTTTTCTCTGAATAATCCTTGTTGACCTTCTTCATAATAAACTAGCAGAAGTGCTATAAAAGGAATAATACTACTGATATGTAGCTTAGAAGGCCTATTACTCATAATTTCCAATTCTGTGCCTTTCAAAACATTTAACACTTCGAGCAAGTCTGCATACTTGGAAACTTTCATTCATTGAATGTGTACCCTGTGTGTCTGGTACTCTGCTGGGCATTAGGGATAAAGCCAAATACAAGATGCATATGATTCCTGCCCTCAAAGGCTATGTAGTCTGATGGAGAATGCAGGCACCACATAGTAGTTACAGAAAAATTGATCACAGTTGTGATAAGTACTACGAAGAGAAAGTTCAGAAGGCTGTGAAAGTGTATAACAGGGAGACTGGTCAATAACAGTTAATGTCTTTTAAATTCTGACTATCTACCACCCAAGCTTCACACATTCCTGCAAGGTAAGGGCTGTTACTTTTTTCATTTTACAGAAAAGAAACTGGGACCAAAAGAATAAGCAGCCCAGAGTGAAATAGCTACTAAAGGATGTAGCCAGGGTCTGGTCCCAAGTTTGTGTGACTCTAAAGACTATGTCACAAACCTGTGCATCCCTCTGCCTCCCATGGAAGGAACAAGACAAGAGTCAGGAGACTTTCTAGCACATTTGCGTCAAGGCCCGGGGTCACCTTCGTATCGTGAAACAGTTATACTAGATTCAGGGTTCTTAGTGTTTGAGAGGTCATAGGCCGTGTGAAAAAAA
Source organism: Eonycteris spelaea (assembly GCA_003508835.1). Lineage (NCBI taxonomy): Eukaryota > Metazoa > Chordata > Mammalia > Chiroptera > Pteropodidae > Eonycteris > Eonycteris spelaea. Next base: position 13,998,654 of record PUFA01000028.1, on the reverse strand, counting down.
GAGGAAGCCATAAACTCTTAGATATCCCTGTCATAGAGAGGTGCCTTGGAATGCTCCATCTAAGAGAAGCCAACCACCAGACAAGAGGTCTGACCACCCTGAGACTGCCATACTATAAGGAAGTTCAAACTATCGGTATGCAAAGGCTGTGTTGAGAAAAAGAGATACCCAGCCTTCCTTAGCTCTCACAGCCACCTGGAAGCTGGTTGGAAACACAGACTCTCAAGACTCTCAGCCTCCACCATGCCATGGAGGGTTGGGGTCAAGTCCCCAGCAAAGGCTTAGCTCAGTGACTCAGCCCTTTTCCCACTTGTATGTCTGACTGGTCTCCTGTTAAACTCTCAAGAGTGGGGAGCTTCTTAGGATCATGTTTGTGTCCACTAAAATCTGTTTACCAAATGATTTTTTATAACCTTCTAGGTGGGACGTTTTTACTAATCGTTGAGATAAATGCCAACATTCATAGCTTACTTTTTCTTTTTAATCTCTAAGCCCTGGGCTCATTGGAGAATGAGCCTGACTGAACAACATGCCACAGCCCTGCTGAAATGAACTAGACATTTACCAAGTTGACACTTTTGAGTGAGGAGAGTAACCTCCCCCCTTTCGAAAAGAAAGCTATTAATTTTTTTAATGTAGAAATGTACTTAGTATTAAAATTATTTGAGGGATCTATACTTTCGGAATAGGACATGGGTTGGATAAGCTTGATACAACTTTTAAAAAGTGAGACAGACTATGACTAAAGAACTCTGGCTCCACAGTGAGAGAGATTGGGGTTTGAATCTTTGCTCTCCCAGATAGTCATCATTGGGCAAGATATCTCACCTTTCTTAGGTGCTTGTTTTCTGTTCTCAAAAAATGGGAGTGTTAATAACAAATAATAATACAGTCTCTACCTATTAGGTGTGAGGGCTAAATAAAATGGTACATGTAATAACTACTTAACACATGGGACAGCTATCATCCTGATCACCATCAGCAACAGCATCAGGACTACTGTTCCTGAGAGTTTGTAAATAATGGTGGATCCACATTTTATAAGCTAGGAAGGACATGAGGTAGGAATTTTGTTGTATAACTTTCAGAGCTGTTTGTGACAAATAATTGCACACGAAGTTGTACTGGGAGCATTGGTACAAGGCTGAAACAAATCTGCCAACAAATCTGAAATAAATCATTAAACATAAGAAAAAAATATTTTTCTACTAAATACCATTTCTTTAGTTGCCTGGATTTATATGCATGCCCATTTAGTTATTGCCTTAAAGGAGAAAACTCTTAATACATTATGAAAACATTGGACTCAGGACATACAGATCCATCCTGCAATCAGGTTATATTTAAGTTAATTTTGCCTTCTCACTGAATTACTCCATATAATACACTCCTTCCTCATCCTACCTGAACCATTAAATTCATGCCCATAATTTTTCATTTTCATATTAGAAAGCTTAGTAAATTATAAGAAATTTTTTCATGTTATAAATAATAATAAATATATGTATATGTAGTTATAACATGATTTATATTATAGTATATATTTATTATACATGATATAATATGTATAATATATACTATAATATGAATATTATATATAACATGCATAATGTAATATACAATGTAATATGCATGTTATATACACTATATTATGCTATGTTTAGTAGATAAATAAATAGTATCTTGATTTCGCTTTCACTTAATAGTGACCTAAGTAGCAATGAGGACAGTTTTTGACTGAGGAAGTTTGTAAATATCTTTTCTCTTTTTTGACAGTAGCGCAGCCTGCAGGGTCTGTCATGTTCAATCATTTAGTCAGTAAATATTTATTGAGCACCTACTACTTGCTAAACACTATTCTAGGTACTAGAGGGTACAGCAGAACCCCCTCCCCCAGCAAAAAAAAAAAAAAAAAAACCCTGAATTCATGGAACTTAGTTGGTGACTATGATATTTTTGTTCAAAGTTTTCTACCTTTTGTGGATAATGCCTGGCTTAGATTTTCAGTGGATCTTAAAAATCTTTCTTGTAATTGCCTTTATAAAGGCAAGTAAATCAAGAAATTAAGGCAGGTTTGGGAGTAGATAAAAGTTTCATGTTGGGCACTAAATTAAAACCATGAAATATTTAAAATCCAGAGGATTTAAGGAGTCATAAATATTGCGACCACCACTGTCGGAATGGTTAACCGATCTTTTAAGTGTCATTTTAATGTTTCATTTTCACAGACCGTGCATTTGACTCTCATCTCACAAAGTAAGACTCACCGCAAACATTTCCTAGTCTTGCTCAGTCCTAAGATGGGCTGGTGAGCTTTGCGTTGCACACACTTAACACTGTGAGTGGACCAAGTTATCATAACCTCAAACAAATTAGTTTTGAGAGATACTCACCGAGCTTTTATACGCCTTTCTTGTTGGTTGATTTCAAGCCATTCTCGGTCTCATTCGGCTGCTCTTGTTGATGAAGTGACCAAATGATCTGGGTGTGGAGAAAGTGGAACCATCAGTTACAATTGAACTTTGTAGATTCTATTTGTCTAATAGATACCCACACCCCCATTTCTATCACATGTTGCTGAGTAATAAGCCATCCTAGAACTTAATGGTGTGAAGTAACAACCACTTTATTATGCTCATGGGCTCTGTGGGTTAAGGGTTCAAAAGAGCATAGTGGGGAAGGCTCCTTTCTGCTCCAGTTACAATGACTTGCATGGCTAGAGGCAACCTGAGGGACTGGGGCAGGAGGAACCACTTCCACAATGACTTCTTCACTCTCATGTTCAGCATTGGGCCTATGATGCTGAATGATAGGCTCAGCTAGCCTGTGAAAATTATATATAACATGCATAATGTTAGGCTAAATGACAACGTGTGGTCTCTCTAGCATGCATTATAGAACAGCCAGAATTCTTTCATGGTGGCTCATCTCCAAGAGCAAATGTTCCCAGTGAATGAAGTGGAAGCTGCAGCCTCAGAAGTTCCACATCATCACTTCAGATGCTCTGCATTGGTTGAACCAGCCACAAGTTCACTGAGATTCAAGAAAAGGAGTCAAAGACTCCAACTCTCAATGGAGGATACATTAGAAATTTTATGTCCATGTTTTAAAACCTCCACATCCCATCATTTTAGAAGTCTTCATGAAAATTTAAGCCTAATGAATGAATAGATGTTAATTATTTAAATATTAACAAATGGCCAATTATTTACTGACTTTTCTTAACTCAGACCACACTCCATGAAAGTGGATGTAATTTAATATTTTATTGTAAAGATTATTTCCAGTTTTTATAAGAGTTTCTGTTCTCTACACTTCCTTCAGTTCATTCTTGCATGAATTATATTGTTTTAGCGATATGTTAGGTCACATATTGTCATGAAATTCTTCCTCTTCTTAGGTGGTAGAAATACTTTGATCTTCCATTGATGATGGCTACAATAAGACCATTGCAACTTAACTCGATGGAGTCAGGAAAGTGATAATACTAAAACATGAGGGAACAGTAACTTCCAAGCGATATATGGTACCCATTCAACAATCATAATAATTGGAAAACTATTTCTTATTAAAACAATTTTTTATCTATTTGTACTAATGATCGTATCATCTGAATACACTTCTGATTTAGTCATACCCTTTTCTGATTTTCAGTTTCATATGCTTCCAAAGCTTTTACATCATTTACAAAATATATATTCTTTAAATATAGTGCGATTCAAATAACTTCTGCAAACAGTACTCTTTGGTGTTACTGGAGTATAGGCACACTTACTGCATATTAAGGCATTGCACAGGGAGGCGAATAAAAGAAAGATTTTGCTCAGAAGGGTGGCTAAATGGCCTTATTTTGTGATAGGAGAGAAGGAAATTGTGGGACTGTCGTGAAACTTTTAAAAACTGTTTTAGTCTGGTGTTGTTAGTTTCCTTAATTATGGTCTGTGTTTCTTGGGGGTGTGCCATCAGAGAACAGGGTTTTGTCCTGCAGGCTTTCTTGATTTTAATGTTTTGTTTAGGTTAAATGGTTTATCCAAGCTGGATTCTCAACTTCCTTTATAGTGGCTTTATAGAAATACAGAGATTACTAGAAAAATTATCCCTTTTTGAGGCTAAAGCACAGGAGAGAGGTTTCTAGAGTTGTTTTTTTTTTTTTTTTTTTTGGTTTGTTTTAAGTCATTATTTGTAGTTCCTCACTATAAGTGGAGAATGTTGTTTTTTCTGAGTATGCAGTTAAAAAGAAATTACCCTGATGTGTTTATCTGAAAGCTTTCTGAAAGCTTTGGTGCTTAACTGGGCTCAACACTAAAATGGATCATTACTATAAAATGCTTCTTGGCTTCTTCCAGAACTTAGCACTTAAAGCTTCTTCCAAATAAATTACATGCCAAGGAAGCAAACTTTTAATTTTAATTTATGGATAGCAGTTGATAGGGTCCCTAGCTGCTCATATCCCTGTTATATCATTTTGCTTCTTGTTGATTGGGAACTTGTGCCTGGTGACCTTCATGCCCTGACATAAATTTCAGTTAGCAGATGATAATTGATTTTCTTTTGCAAAAAATATTAGTAGTTCTCAAAGTATGGCCCATCAGACCCCAGGAATTCCCCATGATCCTTTCAGTGGGCCCACAGGATCAAAACCATTTTTCTTGTAATACTTAGATGTTATCTGTCTTTCTCATTATGTTGACGTTTTTACTGTCGTGCAAAGACAATAGTATTTACAACTGCTGGCACCTTAGCCAAATCAAGACAGTGGCACCAAGCTGACCTAGTAGTCATTGTATTTCTTCACTTCGTGTCCTCGCAGTCCCTAATGAAGCAGTAAAAATTATTGATTTTACGAAATCTTTACCCCATGAGTAAATTTCTTAACATTTTATGTGATGAAATTGGAGGTACACATAAAGCACTTCTGCAGCGTACCAAAGTAAGATGGTTGTCTTAAAGAAAAGCCTGGTGTGATTACTTGGGTCACAAGCAGAACTAGCTGCTTCTTTAAGGGAGTACACTTTTTACTTGAAAGAATGACTAAGAAGCAATATATATATATATTATATATATATATATATATATATAATATATATTATATATATATTTAAGAATAAAAGAAGTGATCCATTACATCAAGAAAAATAACTGATGGTATTTTTTGCCAAAGGTAAAAATAGCACTTTCAAGTGAAAATCAGAATTTTGTAAAATTTATACCTGCACCATGAGTATTTCTGATGATTTCTGATTACAGTATTTTCTGATGATATAAGATTGGATATTAATGAATGTTTTTGATATCATAAAATGAAATGGATCATCATTTGAATATCTACATAATTCAGTGAACCAATCATTTACAAAGGACCAATGCATAACATAATAAAATCACACATTGGTAAAAGAGCTACTGAAAGTGGAAGATAGCCCAATTATTTTAACATAACAAGACACTAAGAGTTCATTTGATAAGGTTTCAGAGTCCAAATTGCAACTAACCTTTAAGAAATGACCACTTATCCAGTCTTGGTGTAGTATCAAAGAATAATATCCACAATTAACTAAAAGCTCCAATACAATACTCTCCCTTTTTCAACTACATTATGAGGCAAGATTTTCTTCATCTATTTCAGCTAACACAACAAATCACAACAGATTGAATGCAGAAACAGATATGAGAATCCGGTTGTCTTCTGTTAGGACAGATATTAAAGAGATTGATGAAACAATGCCACTTGCTCACTAAATTGTTTTGTTTTGTTTGGGAAAACATATTTTTAAATAAAATATTTATGTTAATATGATGTGAATATTAATTGTTATTTTAAAATAAATTAATAAATATTTTATTAATGTATCTGACAATAATGCCTTTATCATAGATTTTTATTTTTTGTGCTTAGCATTTCACTTAGGTAATTTTTCCTCATGACTGACTGTGAAACTAATTATAAACTATACTAACATGATGGATAAATATTTTGATTGATAAAGGTTGTTTATTTGACTTAATAACAATAATTTTGGTTTTCAGTAAAGGCAATGAGATATTACATATTTTTTCCAATGAAGACTGTTTCTATCCAATGATACTTCCTTCATTAAATCATATCATGTACAACTCTGGAAGACAGGCAAACACTTCAGAAAGCTGAGTCCTTATTTAAGCAAAAGATACAGGTGTGATCACAGTTAAGGACTAAAAGAATGGAATGTCTTGAGATCAAAGCATGCAGTAATGTACCTTGTTTCTGCTTCTGAAAAATCTGAGCATTGTCAAATCATTAATTTGTTTTGTTCTTTTGAAAGCTAGTGACATACACAATAGAGATTTCTGAGTTATGCTAAAGGCAAAGAAAGAGAGAAAACAAAATGTGGGCAAAAAGTGGTGGCCTTGTGGCCAGAAAGCCTGGGTTCCTCATGGTTTCACCCAGATCTTGGTTTCCCATGTGACTTTGGGACGGTTATTATATTTTTTGCTTTCCATTTTTCTCACCTATAATGTGGGAAAGGGTCAACATTTCTTGATACCTTCCAAGTCTAGCCTACCCACTAAATTCTATAACACTGAACTACCATTTTTCTTCTTTTTTATACACTCTGGATTCAATGGCATGGGCATAGTGGAAGATTGTGTGGAAAGCGGTCAGCGTGAAGGTTTCCTTTCTCATAGCTGACATGTTACTGGAGTTCTTCGATTGAATATGAGAAGTAATATTTCTACATTGATATTCTATTCAACTAAATTAGACACCATGATGAAAGAGACATAGTGGTTAAACAAACTGCGGAGAGTATTTTGCAAATGAGCTTTTTGTTATTTTCTATTCTTCCCCTACAGCTGAATTCCTGCCTACATATAAGTCTTTGGAACTTAAGTCAAATGTATTTTACTGAAAATCTTGAAATAAAGTACAAGCAGATTAAATTCTGCACTCTGCATAATTTGCCTACAACTGCTATAGGTTTAACGAAGGCTGAGTATTTGTAAAATGAGAACTTGATGACTCATAAAAAGCAGCTTACAGATGCATTTACTTAATAGACATACACTGATCACTTGCCCCCAGAAATCTGGGATAATTTCTCAAGACAGGTTGCTTCCCCCTCCCAGGCTTTACCTCCTATATTCTACCCACCTCCAGTCTAGCAGCCCCAGAGTGCAGGCATCAGTACTTCCAGGCTTGTGAGATTGGATGGTGTCCTTGAGGCTGCCCTGTTTTCTGGAGCAATGTTAGATGAACCAGAATACAGTGTATGGTTTTTCTCTCCCATACTTAGTTACTCAGTTGGCATGAAATCCTGAATCTAGGCAGGTCTGCTTATGAAGGCTTCTTCAGTCTTACAAAAAGCTAGATGCCAGAATGGAATTGATCTTTCTCTATAGGTGACCTGTTACTCTGATTTGAATGCACTTCCTTCAGTTTATACACATGCATGTACTGAGGATACATTACTTGCCTGTTTATACACATGCATGCACTGAGGATACATTACTATTGAGATGAAGAGAAATAGCATTTTGTGTTTGGATATTAGGTTTTCTTAAATAGGGTCTTATAATGTATAAACTCTGAGTGATCATGATGTGTCAATGCAGGTTCATCAATTGTAACAAATGTTCTACTCTGGTGGGAGATAGCGATAATGGGAGAGGCTATGCATGTGAGGCAGCAAGGGGCATATGGGAAATTTCTGTACCTTCCACTTAATTTTGCCATAGACTTAAAACTGCTGAAAAAGTAAAGTCTATAAAAAAGGGTAGAACCTTATATGTCGTTTCTATGCTACCACCCTAAATTCTGAAAGTCATTTCCTGTCTACTTCTTATAACTTTAAAATGTATGCAACGATGACTTCTGCTTACATATAATCGCCTGTTGTGAAATAGCAGACCAAATGAACATCTTTATAGAAATAACAAAAACCTTTATACTAGAGCATCTTGCCTCCACACGGCATTCAATTAATTATGAACTTGGAATAAATAATATGTTTTATAATACCTTGGCATTTATCTGGGTGCATAGTTTTATAAATAACATTATTTGCTCACGGTCTTTCATTTTTGCCTTTATTACATGGTGATCTTATAATTCTAAATGAGGAATTTTCATATTATGAACGTGGAAGATTTACAATTGAGTTTTATGAAAATTTTATGTTGTTATTTGATAATAATAATATTTGGGGGGGGGCTGGTCAAAATGGCAGAGTAAGCAAATGCTTGCTTACCTCCTTTCACAACCACAACAATCTTACAACTAAATTGCAGAATAATCATCAATGAGAATAACTTGAAATCTAGCTGAACAGAAGTCCTCAAAAGAGACTACCTTGAGACTGGTAGGAGGAGCAGAGACATGGAACGGGCTGGTCCCACACCTGCATGTAATGGTTAAAAATTAAGAGCGTTATCTCAGCTGTGGAGGTCATCTCAGAGGAACGAGGGTTCCCGGCCCCAAACTTCCCAAGTTCTAGTGCCGAGAACAGAAATTCCCCACAACATCTGGCTATGAAAAACAGCAGAGATTTTGGTTAAGATGGAGGGTGGCTAAAATTCCATTTAAAGCGCCCACACACGGACTTACCGCTGATGGACGCACTCACTCTGAGCTCCAGTGCTGGGGTAGCTGCTTGAAAAGTGCCAGGGACAGATGCGGAGGAATCAAGCGTCTGGCTTCAAGGCAAGGGCTGGAGAGGCAGTTTTCTCCCAAACAAAAGTGCTGCCAAAATCCATCGTTCCTTTGTTGAGCCCACCCCACTCCCTGCACGCAGACGCAGGCAGCTGCCATATCTGTGTCTCCATTAACCTGGCTGACACAGCTCATCTGCCCAGCTGATTCCCTGGCCCCACCCCTCTCAACGTGGGGGCCCACCCATGCTGCCTCCAGCAGCTTTTCTCTACAAATGTCCTATCTTGGCTCATATTGCAGATGTCCCTAAACTCTCTCAAAGGTTCACAAAACCTAAACAAACATCTGATCTCATCATGCCCAGTACCTCTTGCTGAGCAGCCTCAAGCCCAGCACTAGCAGCAGCCGGCCTCAGTTTGTGGCTTGGCCTCTCAAGGAACATCCAAACACAGCATGGGTGACGGCTACCTGCAGATTGCTTGGTGGCTCATGCCAAGTGACCCCTGGCAGGGCCAGGCAATGGCTAAACTAGTTGGGTTGTGGCATGGCCCCTCCCAGGAGGCCCCAGCCTGCATGCCCAGTGGCCATCTTTGGTCTCAGTTGGAGTACTACCCGGGGCTACATCTGAGGATGACATGCCCAAAGGTCAGACTGGGCAGGCACTAGAGCTCTGCTAAAGCATGTCTTGCTCCATAAGGTCAGCCCCTGTACAACAGCTCCTCTACTATACTCACTGGCCATTTCTCAAACCAATAAGCCCGAGGGTCGATCTCTCTCAACAATGTGCAAATAGTAACCAAGGCTCAACTACAACAAGAGAGCACACATAACCCATACGAGGGAAACACCTTGAGCATCCAGGTCAGGAGACCATGAAAACTGTGTCACTGGGCCCCAAAATACCTACTATATAAGGCCACTCTACTAAATCAAGGAGACTTAGGATCCCTATCTAATACAAAGAAACAAACACATGGAGACTGGAAAAATGGATATCCAAAGAAACATGTCCCAAATTAAAGAAGAGAAGAATGTTCCAGAAAAAGAACTCAACAAAATGGAGACAAGCAATCTACCAGATGCAGAGTTCACAACACTGGTTATATGGATGCTCAATGAACTTACAGAAAGAGTAGATAAATTTGGTGAAAACTTTAACAAAGAGATAGAAAACATAAAAGTGGAGATAGAAAATATAAACAAGTCAAAAATGAAATAACTGAAATGAAGAATACCTTAGGAAAAATCAATAGTAGATTAAATGAAGCAGAGGGTCAAATCAGTGATTTAGAAGACAAAGTAGCATAAAATACCCAATCATAACAGCAACAAGAAAAAAGAATACAAAAATGAGGATAGTTCAAGGGGCCTCTGGGACAATATCAAGTGTGCAGCATTTGCATCACAGGGGTTAACAGAAGGAGAAGAGAGAGAGACAGAAATTGAAAATGTTTTTCAAAAAAATAATGACTGAAAACTTCTTAACCTGGAGAAGAGAAAAAGATATACAAGCTCAGGAAGCTCAGAGAGTCCCAAACAAGATAAACCCAAAGAGGCCCACACCAAGATACATCATCATTAACATGCCAAAGGTTAAAGACAAAGAGAGAATCTTAAAAGCAGAAAGAGAAAAGCAGTTAGTTACCTATTAGGGAGCTCCCATAAGAGTGTAAGCTGATTTCTCAACAGAAACTTTGCAAGCCAGAATGGATTGGCACAAAATATTCAAAGGGATAAAAAGCAAGGACGTAACAACCAACCTTACTCTACCCAGCAAAGCAACCATTTAGAATCAAAAGAGAGATAAGGAGCTTCCCAGACAAGAAAAAGCTAAAGGATTTCATCACCAACAAGATAGTATTATAAGAAACGTTGGAGGGACTTCTTTAAGAAGAAAAAAAAGATTAAAAATATGAATAATAAAATGGCAATAATTACATATCCACCAATAATTACTTTCAATGTAAATGGGTTAGATGCTCCAAATAAAAGATAGGGTGGCTTAATGAATAAGAAAACAAGACCTTTATATATTTTGCCTACAAGAGACTCATTTCAGATCAAAAGACGCACATAGACTGAAGGTGAAGGCATGGAAAAAGATGTTTCATAAAATGCAAACAGAAAAACAAAAAAGCTGAGGTAGCAATACTTTAACAAGAGACAAAGAAGCATCCAGTAATCCTACTTCTAGGTATTTATCTAAAGAAATCCAAAATACTGCTTTGAAGGGACATGTGAATTCTTATGTTCATTGCAGAATTATTTACAGTAGTCATGATATGGAGGTAACCTGAGTGTCCATCAATGGGTGAATAGATAGAGGTGATACATATATGCCATGGAACATTACTCAGCAATAAAAATAAGGATGAAATCTAGCCATTTGCAACAACATAGCATATCTAGAGGGTGCTGTGCTGAGTAGATAAGTCTCACAGAAAAAGACAAATGCCGTATGATTTCACTTACATGTGGAATCTAAAGAACAAAATAAATGAACAAACAAAACAGGAACAGACTCACAGCTACAGAAAACATTTTGATGGTTGCCAGGTGGAAAAAGGTTTGGGGAAATCAGTGAAAAATGGGAAATGATTAAGAAGTACAAATTGGTAGTTACAAAATAGTTATGGGGATATAAAGTATAGCATAAGAAATGTAGTCAATAATATTGTAATAATTATATATGGTGTCAGATAGGTACTAGATTTATCAGGGTGATCACTTTGTAAGTAATATAAATGTCTAATCACTCTGTTGTACACCTGAAACGAATATATCATACGCTAACTATAATTAAAAACAAATTATTTTTAAATGGTATTTTAAATTTTATCCACATTCTTTGGTTTACCACTCTACTCTTTTTTGTTGATCTTTTTTACTACATTTTATGTTAAATATTAAGTGTACAAGAAAGAATTTCAATAGAATGTACAGGAAGTTTAAAAACAATACAATGAATACTTTTGTATTATGTGCTCTTCCCCAATCCTATTTCTTTCTTAAACTTCATGGTTTAGAATTGAGCTAATTATTCTTTTTCTTGTTTTTATTTTTTAACCATGTGAATAACTATAAACAACACATAGTTTAATTTTGTATGTTTTTGAAATATATATAGATTGAACCATATTGTAGGGATTCTTGGAGACTTGCTTTTCTCACTCAACATTATATCCCTGCTATTCATCTATGTTATTCATATAGCTGAAATTAAATTCTACTTCCATATACATGCATTTTTTAAATGTATGGTTATACCACTCTCTATCTATAAATCTATAACCAAACATTCAGGGTTTTTTTTGTTTTTGTTTTTGTTTTGGGGGGTTTTTTTTGCTATCACAGACAGTGCTGTCATGAATAAAATTTACAAGTCTCTGATGTGGAGGACTTTTTTCAGAAATATTCCTAGCAGTAATATTTCAGGACACAAGGAATGCATTTTTCAACATTATTAGCTAAGCCAAAATGTTTTTTTTCTCAAAGTGGTTGTGCCAATATATACTACACCTGAAGAGAAGTGATCAAATGGTGGTCGGTACAAAGTGGTACATCACTGAGGTTTTAGTTTTTAGGTTTTTTTTTTTTTTTTCTGAATTCTAAAGACAATAAGTATGCTTATTGTCTTTATATTTATATGTTTATTGTTGACCATTTGATTTGCTTTTAAACATGAAGTGCCTATTTTCTACTGGATTATTAAAATTTTAACAAGAATATTTATTGTATAAAATGCACAATTTGTACATTTGATCCATTTTTACAATGTGTATACCCCTATAACTATACCACTATCAATATAAAGAATATTTTATCACCCTAAATATTTCCTGTCTTCTTTCTCAGTTGATCTCCTCATGTCAGAGCAACCACAAGTTTGATTTATATCATCATACATTAATTTTACCTGTTTGAGAATTTCAAATAAGTGGAATTTTGACTTTTTTCACTCAGAAAAAATATTTTCAAAATTCATTAATTTTGTTGCATGTCTTAAAAAATCATTCTTTTTTATTGCTAGGTAGTCTGTTTATCTATAGTCTTATTAGATATCTAGACAGCTTCCAGTTTTAGCTATTATAAATAGAGCTGTGGAACATCATGTACAAGCTTTTGATAGATAATAAGTGTTTTAATATCCTCCTCTGCCAATTCTAACATGTGGGTCAGTCCTGAGTTGGTTTCTCTAGATTAAATAGTCTTCTCATTATAGATTGTGTTTTCTGCCTCTGCGCATTCCTAGTAATAATCTTGATTGAATGGCAGAGACTATGAATGTTACCTTGTTGGGTGTTGGCTTCCTGCTGCTTTTCTTTAGCTTTATTCTGTTAGCAGTTAAGTCACTTAAAAACAGTTTTCTTCTTTTGTGACTTACTTTAATGATTTGTTAGGCAGGCCTAGACTAGTTTTTCCTCTCTACCAGGGCAACATCTCCCTAAGTGCCTTATCCAAGGCCCCATGAAGTTTTTCCAGTCTGGTTGGTGGTAATGGGTGTTGTACCCAGTCCTACATGAGGACTAGTCACTGTTCCTTCTAATACTCTTGATGGTTCTTTCCTGAATCTCCCAAATCTTGGGTAGTTTCCCCACACATGTGCTGAATACTTGAGGAGGCTGCTCTGTAGATTTCCAGGCATTTCTCTCTCGGCAGAGATCTCTCTTCTCTAGTACTCTGCCCTATAAACTCTAGCTGCCTTGGCCTCTCCCTGGACTCTCAGCTTCAGCTCCTCAGCTCAAGGAATCTGCCTGCACCACACCTTAGCAATTCACTCTGAAAGGATTTTATCCTCCAGGGTAGGGGTCCTTGTTAATTCAGGATACAAAAGCAGTGGGAGAAGTGGGTAAGTGGGGGAAGGGGTGGAAAGAGAACCAGAACAACATCTGGATGAACCACTCCTCAGGCTAGTCAAGGGTGAGGAACATTTGCAGGGGTTCTGTGTTCTCTCTGACTCAGGAAAACATCCTGCTCAGCATCTGCCAGCATGAGTTATTGCTCTGGTCCTCATTGAGTCTTGGGGGCTTGGCGAGGGTCCATTAGTTAACAAGAGGAAATATAGTTGAACAGAGGATAATTCTTATTAAAGCTGAACACATGCTGGGGGTTAAACTTTTTCTTGAGATGCTAATCTGTTTAAATATCTGAATATTTCTGAGTGTCTTTTCACAAAAGTGGCTTGCACACCCCACAATAGTGTTGGCCAGGGTCCCAACTGATGTAAGATGAATAGTTGAAACCGCAGGCTGGTTAATTGGGGGTTCTCTTCCATGTGGGATTTTTCTGAGGGGAAGTCCATGTTCTATTGGAGAATAGTGACCTCTCATGAAAAGCCTCCCAGAGGAGAGCTGGCTGAAACAGGGCTGCTTTGAAAATTGACTCAGAACATTTGGCCAAGCTCATGAACTTCAGCAGCTCTTTAAAGTTTTGCCTCCAGGCCCTGGATCCCTGAGCATCTCCCATGGCTGCTGCAACGATTCAACCCTCCTACTTCATTATAGCAGTGTTAGAAATAGGGCGCCATTTGCCATTTACAGCCTGAATTAAACCAGTGACACTAAGATCCTACAGCAATGCATTTAAATTTCTTGATATTAGAACATGAAGGATAATGTGGAACAGTTTCAATAAGTTTGAGAAAAAAAGAAGAGCACAGTGCTAATGCAGCATTTAGAATTCATAGAAACGTGTTTTTCTTTAGTAGATCCTTTACAATCTCCCCTCCTAAATCACAACATAAAACTAGTTTCTTTTTATTAAATAAAATATTTAGATTTTATATTTCTTCCTCTAAAAATCTTCTAAGGGTTCAAGTAGGTTTTGCCAAGGACATTTGAAGTCCATGTTGATAACAAGCATTAGACATCAGTGTCATTTGGTTTCTCACATGGTTCCTGAGACATTCCTGAAACAGGAGTACAGTTCCAATAGCTGCAGAGAAAGAGCAGCCCACAAACTAGCTGGCATGCATGACTTACAAGGGATCTATCTGGTGGGTCCTAACAGGCCTAACAATTTTCTGCAGACCCCAGCAAGGTGGTGCTGGCTGCATTTGGAGTCACTCGGTCTGGAAGCCAGTTAGCAGTGTACCAGCTGCTTGATTAAAGAACAAATGTTGTTCAATAGAAATGAAGAAAACAAATAAGAACAAGAATCAACTATAAATTTGCTTTTCTGAATAGGGGAAAATAATATCATTGACCACTATGCCAGTAAGGGGTCTTTCTGGTTTTCTGCAAAAATATTAACATTACCTCACTTTGGTTCATCATATCCTTTGATAGACCCTTCTTGTAGCAGTTTAATCCTTCCATCTATACAAGAGAACTTGCCCTCATGCTGTAAATTATCTATCTTCACATCATTTCTTTGTATATATAACAATGATGAAGCATATTATATTTTAAATATCTTATGCTTATATACATCATATTATTAGAATATCATTGTAACCATAACAAACCTATCTTACAGATAAATATATAGTAAAGAATTAAAGTTTAATTATTAAAAATGTTTAATAACATTTTAATTTTTATTATAAGAAGATGTAAAATAGTTTTTAAATTTTAAACACATTTTGGAAAGCAGACAAATAGCTGTAAAAGTATCATCCACTTGTGATTGACTCTGTTACTATCCAGCACTGGAATTCCTCTGAAAGAAAAAGGACAAAGAAAAGATGAACAGGCTCAAGCAAGTGGGGAATTTCTCTGCTTTCTTTAGGTATTATTTTTATCTTTCTTTTGGAAACCTGTGAAATCTTCCCTCGAAACTTTTTGTCCATAGGTACTTTATAATATTTGTATATGGAAACATATTGTCCTATTTTTTCTCTTCTGCCTCTAATGAGAAAATACTTTTTCTTTTTCCTTTGCATTCATTCTCTTGCTCAGTTCCTTCTTAATGTGCCAGATATAGTGCTAAGCACTTTCATGGATTCTTTTATTTATTTTACACACAACTCTATCAAAGAAGTATCATTATCCCAATTTTACAAAAGACAAAATTGAAGTTCCAAGAACTGTAGTGCCAAATGCACAGGTCACATGGGGTGAGATCTTCGTTTGAAACTCAGGAGTCTGACTCATTATTCTTAAAATGACATATTAAAATCTGAAACTTTTATGCAAATGTTGAAACTTATTTTCTTCCTTCATATCTGTGATTTCTATTTGTTATAGATGGTATAGAAACGTTTATTCTTTTACGTAATGAAAAAAGAAATGCTAATTTTAAAATCACCTTCTGTGTTTCAACACTCGTTCTGTATGCTTTCCAATTAATTTCTCTCTCAGTTGCAGAACTAGACTGAAAGAATATGCTTTTGGCAAAAACAACCATTTTTGTCTTATTCTAATATTTCTGTTTACAACAAAAAGAATCTTAGCTCGTTCATTCAGAGGAAATAAAGTTTTGTTGGAATGTTACTAATAATGCTGATGTAATTTGCAAATATACAAATATCTTGGATCTGTCTGGCTTTAAAGACAATTTCCCCTTTTGTCTATCTCCTGGGAAACATACTAGTCTAAGGCTCAAGAGAGTACATTGTGAATTTTGTTTGACTTTTGAATTTTTTTCACATCAAACATATCTTGTCTTTGGAATTTATTGAACACAACTGAGTATTTCAGAGGACTGCTATACTTGGTAAGCTGGAGCTCTGTTTGGAAAATTCCATTATAGTTATTCTAAGAAGGCATTGTGGGTAAAAGCCTTTAGATTAGGGTCATTGACTTAGGGTCCATAGCCTTTAGCAGGTCCCATTTTAATTGTCTACAACATCTGTTTAGCAGAATTCCAGAAGTTTCCTACAAGGTTATGAGCCACTGCTTGGAAAATTTCTAAAGTCACTTCTAACAAACTTATTTGCTTCTATAACTTTCATTTCTTACTAATTTTCTCTGTATGTTTTATATTCATCTATTTAGTTTAGAAGTACATTAGATTTGTGAGATCTTTCTTGTAGTTTAAGCCTTCATCCTTATTTAATTACTTAAAAAATTTCTACCATGCCAAGCACTGTACCAAACAAATCAAAGACCATGTCCTTTCATATTAAATCAGGTCATTGTATCATACATCACCATGACATCTTGTACTTTTCCACTGTAGTATGCCACACTTTGCATTTATGAACAAGTAAATATCATGGTTTAAGATCTCAGTTTATTTCCAGGTGCAATGGAAATAGAAAGAGAAATATATGATCTTCACCCTTAGGGTAGAAAGAGAGAGGATTATTCTTGAAACCACTCACTTAAGTACTGTGAGAGAAAAAGAAAGTGGACAGGGAGACTGGGCAACAGGAAAGGAAGGCTTCTCAGTGAAGACCAAACTTGGGGAAAGATTTGTGGAGAGAATTGGAGAGAGAATACGTCAAGGTCAGATGAAGAGTAGGATCATCAATAAAGATGAGGAAGACCATGTGATGCAGAGATCAATCTAAGTGTAACATAAAGATCTGCAGAATTTTCTGTTACAGTCCTGTTTTCCCCTGCCTGTCTCCGAGAATATAAAACACAAGTGTTTTGCTCTATGTGAGGGATTGAGTAGAAGAAAGGCTAGAGCTAGGGCCAGGACTAGCGGGATGTTGGATATGTCTTGGCTATAGAACAAGATAGATCTGCACAGCCAAAGATATATGATGGATAAGGAGCTTTGGAAAAAGGAAAAGAGCAGCTCCGGGATCCATTGCAGACCTCTGAACCACAGCCTTTGAGCATGAGATGCCCAGCCATTGAAGAGCACAGGAAGGTCAGACTTGTGTGAGGCTCATGGGCAAGGTACTAAAAGGAAGTGTGCAACAACTACTAAGCAAACTCTCTACAAAGAGAAGACACTGAATATCTGTCAGCCAAGCTGTATCTATCCTTCCAGGACCTTATGAGAGCCAAAAAGAGGACAATCCAGTGCAGAAGCAGGGCCAAGCAAGAAGTACGAGATGAGGGGTCCTACAGAATGGTTCTAAAACCAAGTTGGGACCCAGTGTATCCCTAAGTATTCACCTAACATCTACATAGGAAGAGCAATAATTGTGAGGACAGGTCAGCTTGATAGGTATCTGCCTATAGGGAGGTTTGGGGGTTTTTTTCTGTTTAATTAAGGTGTAAAACATGATTTTGTATATATTGCAAAATGATTGCCATGATCAGTTTAGTTAATGCACAACATTGCACAGTTACAATATTTTTTTCTTGGGTAAGAACTTTTAAGATCTATTCTCTTAACAACTTTCAAATACACAAAACAGTATAGTTAGCTACAGTCATCATGTAATGCATTATGTCCTTAGAACTTATTTATTTTAAAATTGGGAGCTTGTACCCTTTGACCACTTTCACCCAATTCCACCATCTCCCATCCCTGGCAACCATCAATCTGTTCTCTCTTTCTAAGAGTTTAGTTTTTTCAGAATCCACATAGAAGTGAGATCATACAGTACATGCCTTTCTCTGTCTGACTTATTTCACTTAGCATATTGCCCTCAAGGTCCATCCATATTGTTGCAAATTGAAGGATTTTCTTCTTTTTATAACTGAATAATATTCCAGTGTATATATACCACATTTTCTTATCCATTCACCTTTGGACACTTAGATTGTTTCCATGACTTGGCTGTTGTGAATAATGTTGCAAAGAACATAAAGGGTATAGATATGTTTTCAAGATAGTAAATTTGTTTCCGTGGCATATATGCACAGAAGCGAAATTGCTGGATCATACTGTAGTTCCATTTTTAATTTTTTGAGGAATCTCCATACCGTTCTTCATGGCAGCAGCACCAATATACATTTCCACCAACAATACACAAGAGTTCCCTTTTCTTAATATCCTCACCAACACATTATTTCTTCTTCTTTTTTATAATAGTTATTCTAACAGGTCATAGTTCATTGAGGTTTTTATTTGCATTTCTCTCATCATTAGTGATGTTGAGCACCCTTTCATGTCATTGTTGGCCATCTGTATACCTTCTTTGGGAAAATACATCTACTCAGTTCCTCAGCCTGTTTTAATCAGAAATTTCTTTTACTACTGAGTTACATGAGTTCTTTATATATTTTGAAATTTAACTTCTTATCAGTTTAATACTCTATTATTGACAGTAGAATTAGGCCAAGGTGGTGCAAAGTTTTATTTGATAACATGCTTCACCCCAACAAGGGTGCAAATTATCGAACAGTCCCAACCTACCATATCTTTATATAGAAGGAAAGGATTTTGTAAGTAAAAGAAGCATAAAGATCTTTTGGCTCTGAGCAGTGACATTATGATATAAAACAAGCAATTGCTGCTAATATTTCTGTTTGTAGAGCATTCATTTTCAGATGAACAAGGAAATATTTTAGCTTTCTGGTAATTCTTCAGTAAAATGCAGAGCTATGAGTATCTTTTTGTACATAAAGAATTCTGAATTATTTTTAATTCTCTTCTTTAAAATGAGGACTTGAATTTAGAGAGCCACACAATTTCATTAAGTGCCAGTTAGTGAATGCCAATTCTCCTGTGGTCTCATCTTCCCCCTTCTTTTCCTGTTAGGAAGCCTCTTCACTCTTGCAGGCTAAATAATGATGTACATGACTAAACTACTTAAGTTGAATTTCTGGTTTTCAGTGCCTTCTATTCTATTTTGTTAGCAAGGCATTTCTTCCCATTAATAGAATTCATAGAAGAAAATTGATGAATAATTCATTTTGTTTTTGCTGTAGCTTTAAAAAAGAGAGAGACCTGGCAGGGCAGATTTTCAACAGATTACTGAGCTTCTGAAATTTTAGCAGAATTAAACAAAATGATTATTTGAAAAGTAATACACAAGTCAATGAGTTAAAAAGAAATATTTTAGTTTCTGATTAGAGCTGGTTGTACTAGCACCTCCGTCCTAAATGTAATTAGTTTTAGATGATTCCAAATGCCTTACTTTCTGCTTAAAAAAAATTGTAATGCTATACCAGCTCTCCAAGTATTACCTAAACAAAGAATGTATTAGTAATGTTGACTTGAATTCAAATGAATATAAGGTAAAGGATGTCTATCAGTTTTCATTTAGAATAAATATATTTTTAAAAGGGACACCATTCTGGGTAATCATGATTTTATAGTATTAAGGAAGTCCCTGTTATTTTTATTTTTATTTTCTTTCTTTTTAAAATGATTTGTATTGAGGAAGCAGCTGTTTAAAAACTCACAGTGCATATATTTTATTTAAAATGTCAATCTAAATAATTCTAATGAGATTGTAACTTTTTTAAAAAGTATTATTTATATTTACTTTTTAGATAATACAATGCAAATTTAAAATGCAAAAAGAGGCTGAGGACAACACACATGGCAAGACCAAAAAAGACCTTAAAATCAAAATAAATAATGTTGTACAGTCGTACAGCTATAAATATTGGTTCAAGCTGCAGCTAGATCCAAAATAAGAAAATATTTCTGTTGGAATTCTGTTTTCCATTATCTCTAATTTTTTAAAAACATGTTTATTATGGAAAATGTTTGATCTGTGCAGAAGTAGAGAGTACAGCCTGACAAACCCCACATACCCAGGACCCAGCTTCAGCAATCAACATGTGTATGACTTTGTTTCATCTATAGTCTACCATCTCATGTCATTCACCCAGGGTTATTTTGGTGCAAATCCCAAACATCATATCATTTTATAAGTACTAGCATGTTAGTATGTATTTCTAAAAGACAAGAACTCTTTTTTTAAGTATAACCTTAATACAAATATTACACTTTTAAAAATTGACAATCCTGGACATGGTTCCATAGTGTAGCAATTAGCATCTGCTTTACATGCAGAAGATCCTGGGTTCATGTCCCAGTGGAGCCATAGCCCATGGTCTATGGCCATGCCACCCTAAACAAGCCTGATGTCTGATCTTGGAAGCTAAGCAGAGTTGGGCCTGGTTAGTACTTAGATGGGAGACCACATAGGAAGACCAGGTGCTGTAGGCATAAATAATCATAAACAAATAAATAATTAACAAATTCCTTAACGTCATCATATATCTAATCAATGTTTAAATTGCTCTGAAAATTATCTTGTAAATGTTTTTTAATAGTTGTTTTGTTCAAATCAGGACTGACACAAAATCAACACATTTAATTGCTTGAGAAGTCTTTTAAGATATCTTAAAGCTATGTTCCTCTTCTTTTTGTTTTTCCTTGCAGTGTCTTGTTGAAACTGGGTCATTTATCTATAGTTTTCCACATTCTGGTTTTTGCTGATTGCATCTCTCGGTTATCAGTTGACTTATACTTTTGTTTCCCATATTTGCTGTAAACTGGTAGCTAGACCTAGAAGCATGATCAGCTCAATCTCTGATTGATTTTTTTTGGCATGAATACATCATAGATGTTTTGTGGGGAGTTTTCTTTGTACTTCCATTAGGGGAATATCTGGTTTTCTGTCATGTAGCACTAAATTCGATTAGTCAATTTTGGTGTTGTCAGCCTGATCTACCCTCATCAGCTCTTGATCTAGTGTTTTTAGCAGCCACTGTTGACCACTGCTCTAGATCCAGTATTTCAAGAGGAAAAGATTGTAACTTTTTAAAATACATATTTAAGAAGCAAGAGGAGGGTGTGATGAATGACAAAGCTTCCTGTGCCATCTTCCTGCAAAGTTTGATCATCACAAAGTTGTCCCTAAGTTGGTAGACACATAGCATTTCCCTGGACACTGTAAGCCAGGCTTACTATTGGAAGATACAAGGATAACTAAGGCACAAGCCCAGAAGAAAAAGTCAACAGTCAAGCCTTTAGCATATGCTGCTCTCTTTGTACCTTAACATTTTACAAGCAACATCCATAGAGATAAAAATAGAGAAACACCACTGTTATACGCCTGTCCTCACTTTTACTTTTGTCAGCTCATTTGTCCATGGAGGCTTGATAATAGGAAGAAAGAATAATTCTTCCCATTCTCCCTCAACCTGATCATTTTTTATGATTTTCTATTCTTAACTAATACAAGGAAAGGGGCAGGGATCAAGTGGAAGGAACTGGGAAGGGTGTTCCAGACCAATAGCTACCAGTACATTTTGTTCAATTGAATTTTAGTTGCCCAAATATTTTTTAACCAAACTTTACACAACCTATAAAAGAACCAAACTCAAGAGCATCATGAAATGTTGGGGATGAATATGAATTATTAGAATCTGGCCTTAGCTCATGTTGTGACATGACTGCTATAATTGGTCTGTGGGAGCAAGTGTAATGAAGCAGTGGATTGTTATGCCAGAAAGGGTTTTCCTTTACTCCCTTTCCAGTAATTAAGGAGAGTGCTGAGTCCCTACAGTTTGTCATCTTGGTCAGATATGTTAAAAACGAACTTTCATGATGGCAATAGACCCCACACACAGGCTAGCCTTGTCTCTCCCCAGAGTGTTTTTGATTAAGTGATGAATGAGTGAAAACTTCCTCTTGGAAGGCTGTGTGTGTGTGTGTGTGTGTGGAAATTGTTTCAAAGACTCTTTAAAGCAGCATGGAAAAATCAAGAAAGTAGTCCAGCTGAATTAATAGAGTTATTCCTTCTGTGGTAGCTTGTGAAAATTCTTTGCAAACACTAACTAATCCATCTGGCAATACTTGGAGTTTACACTCTCTATATTTTGTTCTTTTAGAGTTTAAAGAAAGGGACGTGGCTTCTATCTCATATATTTATGCCCTGGCCTCTCTCTTTTCCTAGTCTGTTTATATGCTAAAATTGTTAGAAGTCAGATTTTCTGCAAATTACTAAACCTCTCAAGGTAGAGACAACTATTTTTCTGTGTGATGATTAGTTACTAAGGACATGATCGTGAAGGTTCTTGCTCTAGGACAATAAACAGTGAAAGTAAACATTTATGAAAATAGAAGCCCTGCTTTATGAGCATTTTTTCTGTAATAAAAATGAACAATGGATGAGATGCATGCAAAACTTTCAATACACTAACTACAACTCTGTTGACCTAAAATGTTTTTCAAGTAACATATGGACTATATTGGTAAGAGTTCCCTTGAAGTGATTTTATGACCCAGCTATGTCCTTAAATTTTGAAAGAGTATAAAAGTAGAGTTAGTCACTAGAAAATAAAAAAGCTTTTATAGAGAAGCAAGCATATACACAGAGATATAAAGTGTTTGAAGGATGATATAAAATATTTATTTTATTCTCTCCTTCAGTTGACTCTGTTACACCTAATCAACCTGAATTGATAAGCAGGAATAGTCTGTCCTCTCTAATCTCACTCTGCCATACTACCTTGATCACTCAGTATGGATTGAGTACTTAAAAGAACTACACACTTTCCCAATTGATGAGACTAGAGCAGTAAACAAAAGAAAGGGCCTTCTCTTATTGAGCTTACAGTTAAAATAATAAATAATTATAAATATCTGTACATATATACACGAATGTTAAGTACATATATATGCATTTATTTATGTCGATATTAATTTATTTTACATATATTTAAATGATGTGTGTGTGAATGTATCTCAGTTATTGATAAGTGCCATAAAGAGGTTGGGGAAGCCCTCAAAAATAAGATAGTTGAGCAATGACACAAAGGAAGTAAAAGAGTGAGCCAGGTAGCTATTTGATGAAGAACATTCCAGATATAGAAAAAGCAAGTGCCAAGGCTCTGGGGCAGAAAAGCACAAGAGTGTTCACAGACTAGCAAGGAGGTTGGCTTAGTTGGAACAGAGTGGCCAGAGGTAGAGCCATATAAAAAGATATCAGAGAAGCGTGTGTGTGTGTGTGTGTGTGTGTACAGAATCAAATCTCCATCTTTTGAAGACTCAGTTACTCTCCCCTCTCTTGCCACGTTTCTTTCACTTGGCCTCTGATTCTATTGATAATCAGGTAATTGTATCTGGTTCTCTTATTGTTGGAGCCAGGCCATGGAGTGTGGGGGACAAGACTCGGGAGAAAGAATTCACGTTCTTTAGATGCTACTGTGTGTTTTTGCAAGAGATGGGGGTAAGGCGGCAGGGCGGGGGTGGGGGGGGAGGCTGTGATTAATGAACAGAATAGCCTCCTGGTCAATAAAGAGTCTACTGGACATACAAATCTTTTTTTTTCCCCCACTAATATTGGCCGCCTCTTAGTTTTGGTGTATTTTTATGCTTGCAATCTTTGTCTTTTCTCTACTTTACCAAATACCTTCTTCTGTTAACCTACCTTAATATGAGTCAGGAAGGTGAGGAAGTGGTAGAACATCTTACTATAATTAACTTTAACATTTTATTTCTTCAGTTGTATTTAAAATACATTTTTAAAAGCTACAGAGTAAGACATATGAGAAATAAAACAGCAATTAGAATTAAATACCAGGTACATTATCTTCCCCTTCCCTAAACTCTACCCTCCAAAGGCCGGTAAAAAACATTTGCTCTTGTACATGTTTACTCTTACTGAAAATAAATATAAATTCATATGTTTGAGAAGTAAAGTGAATTAGACACTGTTCCAAGTTGCAGAACATTTCAGGTCACTTCAACATCAGGTTGGAGGATTCATATAGATAGATGATACAGAGCATAGATTTTTTAATTTGCCAAAGTTTTGTCCAGAGTTGAGGAGAAAAGTTAAGATTCAGATCAAGGTTTGTTATTGTGTGGAAAAAAAAATTACAAGATGATATTAGGGACTAGTCTTAGTTTTCTATTTTTTCATAGCCTAAGAAGTTTTGGCTTGAATGGTAGCTTATTATTTGCCAGAAAAAGATTTCTCTGTTTGTACTCAGATAAATGTGGCTCTTATTACTGTGAGAATATGAATACTATAGAATTTGGTCCCTCCTGTGCCTTTCTATCATTTCCTCCTGCTAGTCACACCCCACAGGCCCCAGGGCTGGATTTAACCTTAAGTAATGTAGAGATCAATTTAGGAATTCAGTATCGAACTAAATCCTTTGTCAATAGTAATTTTTAAATGATTTTTAAATAAACTAATTTGCTCTCAACATTGTGATTAGGATAATCATTCCACTGGAATGTAAGTACAGCAGAGATAAAGGGTATTTAAGCAATAAAGGCTGATTATTCCATTCTCTTCTATGAATAGTTAATGTTTGTACCCCAGGAGGACTATAGACTGAAAATACATCTGGGTTTTCCTTTATGACTCTTGCAGATTCAAGCTGGACTAAGCATGTTGGTTTGCAATAAATAGAGACATAAATCAGGAAAATCACCAGTCTAGCTTTGATTGTTCAAGAAAATTAATGCCATTGAATCTATTTTTTATAGTTCTCTGTTTCCTAGGTCTTTTAATGTGGTTTTCCTGCACAACAAGAAGAAACATCATTAAATTTTATTTATGAGTAATTTCTTTGGTAATGGTTTTTCATTACATTCTCACAGGGTGTCTTGAGATTTGGGGTTATTTTTGTAATTATTTTACAATCATGTGACATACTTGTAAATAGAGAACATTGGGTAGGGTTGAGGGTGGAAGAGATCTGACTTGCCTAATAATGACAACAACAAGAAGCCTTTTGTGCATGAATATGAAGTAATGGAGTCCTCCTCAGCAGGGTGATTTGAAGGCTTCTTTTTTCCTACTAGAGGTGATCATCTATGCCAATCTATCCATGTATCTACCCATCTTTTCCTACATCAATCTCCTATTACTAATACAAATCATAGGCTACAGCTCTAGGACCTGGAAAACAAGCTGAATTCTCAGGTCCTCCTGGAGACAAATGGAGGTGATCACCAGAGACAACTTGGTAAAAATGTAGAGGTGTGGTGGGGTGGGACTAGTGCATCTCCTTACCTTGGGAAGTGGCTGCATTTATTTATTTGACAAATCAGAGCCTTGCTCTCAATTAGCATCCATGCTCATTCATATCCCAGCCCCTCATCAACCTACTCACCAAAAGAACACACAGATACCTGACAGAAAAACAGAGATTTTCAAACAAACCTCTCTTTCTGTCTCCCAAAACACTCATACCCCGACAGGAAAGGGAAGATAGAATGTAGGCCTCTGTTAATTATCTACTGCTGTGTAACAGGTTACCATAAACTTAGCAAGTTAAAACAAACCACATTTATTATCTCAAAGTCAGAAAGATGGAGACCATGATGAATAAAAGTCTAAGAAATTAGGGTTTCACTTCTCATCTAAGAGATTACTCTTTGAGAGGGAAAGAGAATCCTTTATGCTTCCATTGCATCTTGCACTTAGCCTAAGCTCTGCACTCCTCACCTATCACATTAGAAGTGATAACAATTGAGGGTCACATACATATGTAAATTTAAATAATATCTGACTCCTCCACCAGACTGAAAAGTTCCCTTGCCAGGGAAACATGCTTTGTCTGTAGGTTTG
The DNA here is from genome assembly GCA_003508835.1 of Eonycteris spelaea. Taxonomy (NCBI): domain Eukaryota; kingdom Metazoa; phylum Chordata; class Mammalia; order Chiroptera; family Pteropodidae; genus Eonycteris; species Eonycteris spelaea. Next base: position 13,972,687 of record PUFA01000028.1, on the reverse strand, counting down.
TTTATTTGTTTGTTTTGTATCCCTGCCTGTCATAATGATACTTAGTAGGTGCTCAGTATATGTTAGTTGAATAAATAGATGAATGAATGAATGAATGAATGAATGACTCTCAGTAAGCGTTGCAATTGGAAATCCTTTGCCTGCAGAATATCTTTTTGATTTAAAACACTGTAGGGGAAACATCAATAATAAAACTGAGATACTTTTCAAATCAGCAATAACAAGACTCACCGGCTATCTCTGTAGATAAGCGTAGAACAGATGACAATTCATCTTCAGTTTAGTCCAGGATGTCGTCGCAATTTGCAGGACTCTTTTCCCTTATGTTTGCGTGAGCCATAATGAAATTTGCCCCACAGTTTTGGGAATTTTTAAAATTGGAAATGGCATTATGTTGATGATGGCCCAGAAGGTTCACTGCCTAGCACAGAGCCTTGTTCTTAATAAATGCTCAGTAAGAGTCAGTGGAATGAAATGAGTGAGAGAAGAAATTAGTAAGTGTGAGTTTTGCCTGCCTGTGTCTCAGCCTTCCTGACATTTTAGCAGAGCTTCCTGTGCAGGGGAGGCTGCGATGATTGACGCAACGCAATTGTTTCAATTGAGTGATGATTTCCTCCTGACTTTTCACTGGGAAGTCTCCAGAGAAGGACCCTCAGAGCCCAATTAACACTAATTACCCATCTGGGTGGTGACTGACTTCTGCTTCAGCAACCTTAGAAGTGAGGGGAGTTTGGACTTTAGGCACAAGAAAATTGGGAGGGGGAATCTCCCAAGGACCACAGAAGGACATTTTTTAGATGAAAGTGAGGAGTCAGGTGAGAGGGTGAGCAGGACTGAAACCCAGTCTGAGTACCTACCTGTACACCAGGGGACAACAACCCAGGCCATCCCTTATGCTGTGCTGAGTGAGGCTCAGATGCAGAGCTTGGAAAAGTGTCAGTTAAGGTTTCTGCAAGTACTCCTTAGTCATCTGAAGGCTTTTGGACACATTCGTCATCATCTTCCCTCCCACCAATGGCCCATTACAGTTCTCTGCCGAGTGATTCATTGTCAGGGTGAAAATCCTAGGAAATTGCCTTCACACAAAAATATGCTCCCTGGCTCCAAACGGTCAATAAACTCTGCCCCGGGAGACACATTTTTTTCTCCTATTCTTAGTCTTTTTTTAAAAAGTGACTTGTCTGATCATATACTGTATATGTTATCTCAGAGTCTCTGCTGCAGTCGAGGGGCTGTTGAGCAGTTCTTTCCTCAACCTTTCTGTGAACAAACCTTGTAAATCAATCTCATTCTCTTTCTAAACACTACATTTGAATACTTAGTGGAATTTAACTCTTATTTTTCCTTTCTTTCTTTCTTTCTTTCTTTCTATCTTTCTTTCTTTTTTCTTTCTTTCTTTCTTTCTTTCTTTCTTTCGGGGAAGCACATATTCCTTAGAAAGTTCTAGAAATTTCCCCTCCATCCAATTGGAACATTCCTTGATGAGATCACTTTACAAATGGGTTTTCTCAAGCAGCTCAGAGTGGCCCGGTGAAGAGGTGCGAAAGACCTGAGGTCACTCTGAGATGGAAGGGTCAGAGGAGAGGAGCAGAAACAGTGTTCAGGATCTAGACACAGTATCTAGGGTGTCCACAGGAAGAAGATGGTGGGAGCAGGGGATGGAACCCTGGGCTTGGATGTGTTAGAAAGTGGGAGTGGGGTGAACAAACCCTGGTAGTGACAAATGGGAGAATATGTATGAATCACAAAGAGTTGCCCAACCTGACTTGACTCCAGAAGACATTCTTTAAAAAACTTTAAACTTTTCTTAAAACTGTAAACTCACAGGAGATACTTTTTTTTTTTTTAATTTGGGAAAGATTTAACTGATATCCATCCACCTGGGTCCCTATACTTTCATACTTCTTTGCACATCTATTCACCTCAAGGTCCCTGACCTGCTTCTTCTATTCTCCCCATCCCAATGGGATGTTTAACTTTGAGCAAGTCATTTCACCTCTGAAGATTTTCATTTCCTCAGCTATAAAATGAGGGGAATGGATGAGTACTGGCGCAAGTCCCTTCTAGTTCGTCAGTGAATTGATTTTATTATGACTGGTATTCCCTGTTGGAGCCCCAGAATAATAGCTTAAATTTCATACCCACTGATTCTCTGATGAGATGAAGAGCCAGTACCCCCTCCGTGTTAGCGGCAGCCCAGGTGTGCCCAAAGTTCCAGATCAAGGTCCTGAGGCTGAGAGGTGGGGAAGCTGTGGAGTAGAGTGGTTGGCACTGAGTTAAGTCCAAGGCCAGGCTCTGCCACTGACCAGCTGTGAGCTCACCTTTTTCAGCCTTGTTCCCACTCACAGTGTAGGGCCGCTGTGTGCCCGAACCAGAACAAGCCACCTAAGACAAGGCGCAGCAGCTGGCACGTGAAAAGCACCGAGAACATGTCAGCTCTCTTTATCGTCTTTGTTGTCGTCACCATCATTTCCATCACCAGGAAATTGTTGCAGCTTAAATCCAGAAGCACAATAAATCTCTTGTCTCTATTTCATAGAAATAATCAGACTTTTAAAAAGGACTTAGAAAAAAGAAAAAGAAAAAAGTTAACTGCCGTTTTAGAGTCTTTATATTTCAAGGTCCAGGCATACCTCTGTGATCAGAATCTGGATCTGATGCTACTGCTGCTTATGAAAATGAATCCTCCCCTGAGCACCTCTCTTTTTTCTTCACCTCACATGACAGGAGCTTCTTTAAATTCTTGTCATAAGAGCTAAGGGTAATAACATATTTTCAGGTTCGTAGTGCTTAAGCATAGTTTGGAAAGTCAACATGTTCAAATGCAACAGAAGGGCAGATTCATAACATAAAACTACTCCATTAATTAAAACTGAATGTTTATCAAGGGAAGCAAAGAATGAGAAAATTCAGTGACTTATTTATAAATGAGCACTGCCGCTATCACTTAAGTTTGCAAACTACAGAAGGAAAACATTAGAGGCATTTTTAAAAGAGTTATGAAATTTAGCAAAAAATAGGCAGGAAATAAATGAATCACTTTCTTTTATTATTGTTTGTAAAACCTCTTTCTACCATTGCTGGATTTTTCCATTCGTCTCTGTGGTGGTAATTGGAACAAAATAGACACTAAAAAGTCAATGTTTATTGTGGCCCTCTGAAAGTCAGAAGCCCTTGAGAAAAGTCTTTCCCAAAGAATTCTTTTTTGTCAGTTATTAATCTGTCACCTGTGAAGTGATTCTCTTTGTTCTGCGATGAATTTTATACAAATTCCTCCTCCTAACATTATATATGTCATATAACAGCCCATTGTACTTGGAGCATTGTACCTGCTTGTCTTTTGACCTAGGTCGAGCAGTTTTCCCATATCACTTAATAATTTAAACTTTTTTATTTACCTTCACAGGATAAATTTAGTTTCATGACTCACAGTATTTAATAACAAAAATGACTTACTAGAGTTGCTTTCATGTTTATTCCTATTCCCTAAAGAACCCCCTTAAAGTTATTGGTGGGAGAATTGAATAACTGTGTTATAGAAAGTAGAGATCACCAACAGCTTTTTCTCTTTTTCTTGATTTAATTTTTTTTATTCTTTACTCTTTGTGATTCTCACCAAGATTTCATAATCTGTATTATTTCAGTGTGCCAAAAATATTGTTACTGTTTAAATGGTAAAGTCGGCTTTTTTATCCTGGTCATTTTCTTAACTTAATGCGCCAAACTCTTATAAAAGAGTTTACTTTACTACTTAGTCTTACCAAGGTTCTGAATTTTTGAAAACTGTTATAAAGGTCAAAGTCATTTTTGTAATCTGGAGCCATTCTGTCTTTTCTGTATCTATTTGGAACATGAAATTTTATTTATAGAAACACCAAATTCTATTTAAAGGAACACATCCTTTTCTATCCTAAGAAAAATCATGGAAGGTATAATTAGGAATAAAAGCAGCTAAAGCAACTTCACTACACAGAAAGTCTGTTGGAAATTTTTTAATGCATTGAAGACTCACATCAAATTGCCAAATCTAAGAGTTTTTTTATTTAGCCCTAAATATGCTGCATTAAGTGCCTATAAAGATGAGACAAACATATTGGGCATAATTTCCTGCTGGAGAAAACACTACCAACAACAAACCCCCAGAAATCACTGGTAAAATGTAGTTGCCTACTATATAGGGGGAAAAAATGGGGTTTAAAGATTTATCTCTAAATCTTTAAACAAGTTATATATTTTTGTATGTGCTACTTTTCATATTTGGAAATTTTGATGATAAAATGATCTATACTTCTTCCTGAAATGTTATAAAAATAGTGTTTGTGTATATATATTTATATATGTGTGTGTGTATGTGTGTATATATATGTGTGTGCATGTATGTGTGTATATTAATAAATATATTTATATGTATGAGACCTGGCAGTTCAAAAATAAAAGCACAATGGAAATGCATCTTTACTTGAATATCACACATATCTCAGTCATCAAAACTGCATTCCTTATCCTCCCTCACAGCCTGTCCCCTGGCCACAGCCTTCTCTTTCTTGGATGGGGAAGCCATACTACTAGTTGCTTAGACCAAAATGTTTGGCACCTATCTTTCTCTCAAGCTTTCTATCTAATCCATCACTAAATATTGTCTGTTCCGTTATAAAAACGCATCCAAGATCTGATCACTTTTCCCTACCAACCTGGTCCAAGTTACCACGTTCTCTCTAACTTACCTCCTTCCTTCTAACCTTGCATCCTTTCCCAGTCTATTCTTAGTAAAGCAGCCAGGATAACTTCAGATCATGCTATTCCTTTGCTCAAAACCCTCCAGCAGCTTCCCACCTTAGTCGGAGTAAAAACATACAAAGGCAAACAAGATCTGACGTAGTCTGAGTGCAACCTCCCCATCCTGTTACCTTTCCTACCATCTCCCTGATCTCATCTCTGCCGGCTCAGCACCAGCTACACTGACCTCCTCTGCTCCTTAAATACAACAGGCACCTCCCCACCTAGAGCCTTAGCTGGTCCCTCTGCCAGGAACACTCTATCTCAGAACACCTCCTTCAAGTCTCCACTGAATTGTCTCCTTCCAGTGAGGCCTTCCCCGAGGAGCCTGTGCAGAACTGCCACCAGCCCCAATCCACCCTGAAGCCCTGCCTTCTAGGTACCCTTCGTCCTGCCATATCTTTTTTTCTCTACGATATCTATCACATTTTTAATATATTACATAATTTACGTATTTGTTTTCCATGTCTCTGCAAACCACACTCCCCATCCCAATTAAAATGTTGGCTTCACATGTGTAGGGAATTTTTCTCTGTTTGTCTCATTGATATATCCCAGAATCTAGAATACATTCTTCTGGCATATGTGAGGCACTGCATTCAAATTTGTTGAGTGAAAGGTTGATGAGTGGCCCTGCATTACTAAGAGAACCATCGCCAAGGATGGGGAAAAGTACTTTTAAGGTAATTAAGAAGATTTTGTCTAATAATTATATTTAACATAGACTGCCTTGGACTGTAGTTTTATTTGTTCCTATCTACATCAATTTTGAAGTCTTTGGGGGCAAAGTAATGTTGTATTCCTCTTTTTGCCTAATAGTCCCTTAATTCTTTGCATATAGTGGGTGTTTGCTGAATGATTATTGAAATAAAAGAGTTTATGGAAATGAAACAAAACAAAATTGAACAAATTTACCCAACTTTGCATTTTATATATGTATTCAGCCAAATTTGAAAGATAAATAAATATGTACATATTTATGTAAATATGTATGAATTTACATGTATATTTATATAAATATATAGATGTATTTCTATATTTATCTTTTAAATTTTACTAAAAATGATATTGCCTAGGTATATTTATATAAATCCATTATACTGGATCAGTAAAAAAATTTTTAAAGCAACAAAAAAAGGGAGAGAGTAACAACTTAAGTGCTGTAGGTAAATTGGCAGCTATTGCCTTCAGCAAGTCTAGTTCTAGGAAAGGGCAGAAGATGAGGGGGGTGAATTTGTCCTTCTCTCTGGCATTCTCAGTTCCTGTGAGCCCTCATGGTGTAAGAATCTTGCTGTGGTGAACGGGATTCTAGTGTTTAAAGATATCCATTTTTCATATAACATGACGTCTTTACATGACTGTTATTTTATCTAGTGCTCAATCAAGGAACTAGCCATTAGTCCCAGATCTGAAAAATGATTTCTCTGGGTTTGGCTTCTTGAGATATATATGGTACATCATTCTCCAACATGGAGCCTTTCTGAAGGATTTTCAAGAGTAATCCAGACTATGCATGATTTTTTGCTTTCTGTGCTGATTTTAGAACCTAGCCCCCATGTGACTCTACTGTAGTTTCTAAGCACCATGGCATTCCTAGTAGAGCCACAAAGGTGATTGTTCCTTGTTGGAGATTAAAACCTAAGATGTGTTGAATAAATTGGACTCACTGCTGTTGTAGCAAAGGAAGTAGGTGGACATTGTAATAAGGTTCTCTAATTGAATAATGACTTCTTATGATGAAAATGGTGACCCACTGTTCTCATCACTGAGAATAGAAGAGCAAGAAATGGGTTTAAAATTTTGCAAAGAAGAATGTATTTCAGATACAGGAAAAATTTGCCAGATACTGAGATAGTTTCTTGGGAGAGGTTTTATGTAGAAAACCCTTATGTGAAAACTTTTCTTTTTAACTTGATTCTGACTGGGGTGGTTTATTGCCAGCATTTCTTAAAGTGTGTTCTAGCATTATACTGGATACTAAGAGTGTTTATGCAAAGTAGGAATTCTGTCATCAAGGACATTTCAGATCATCTTGGAAGTGTTGATTTAGATGTATGAAGGTGGGTGGATCAATTGTATAGACCTGTACTGGCCCCGTCAGTGCACTATTTAAATTTTTCTCTAATTTGTTTTATCCCTGCCTTCAAGGATAGCAGCTAAACAAATCTTCACAGTTATCCTTTAGCAACACCACCTAAATAAGGATTTTTTTTGGAACCTTTTGTTTTAAAGTTATAGTGTGTTTGTAACCAGTTAAGAGTGCATGTAAGATGTCTTGGGAGGAAAGTCATCTATTTACCTTCTTGACTGTCGATTAAATAAGAGGCACACAAGTAAACAGGGAAGGAGAAAAGCACAGAATGAGGCACTATACTATCCATGTAATAGTTCATTTTAAAAATGCATCAGTGCCAGCATTGTGTTACCTGCATTGTGAGGTTAACTTTAATGCTCATTTTAGGGGTCATTAGTTAGAATGTAACGTGCTATACTCACTCAGGAGCCCACGCTTTTGAGGGGACTCGACATGTTCCTCCAATATTGCTGTCAAAATCTATGCCAGATGTTTCACCTTCACCATGAAGGTAATTGGAATATAATTTTATACTGGTAAAATAAGTGGTGGCCAAGATAGGTATTTGGCTAGAAAGAGTGTACAGTCACCATCACCCTTAAATGAAAACAGTCTAAGACTGGTACAACCAGCATTGTAGAGTTAGAATCCAGGCTCTGTTTGGTCCTGTGTCCCTGCACTTCAGTAGAAGGTGGGCTGCTCTACCTCAGATCATTCTTACATTGTGCTCAGAGAGAGCTTTCCATGCAAGATATATAGGAGAGCTGAGAGACTGAGTGGGGACTTCCCTGAGCTTACAAAAGCAGATGATATAAAACTCTTTTTTACTTCTTGCTAATAAACATCTGTACTTCCAGCTGCATTTTATCCAAGTCTTGCTGTCAGTGTTACATTCCATCTGGCTCTAAACACCAAGGACCACCAGTGTTTACAAAGAACCTGACAATCTTTAAGCGGCCATGTTAATTTCCAACACCAGGACTCTGGCATTTGGTATGAAAAGGTGACCCAATGAGAAAATATTTTTAATATCAACCTTCCTGGAATCACTAGAAAATTCTAGTTATTTAAATCTATCACAATCGCTTTTTGACATTATCAACTTTGGCCAGTGGATTCTAATCATCTATATACAGATACTATATATAGACAGACATATGACCTTATTTAATAAGGTCCTTTTTTGGTAACAATGTAATGCCAAATGTAGCTGGAAAACCAGTTTTATACTCTTTGCTTTTAGTCAAACACATTTGTTTCTATCATCTTGAAGGAATTTTCTAGGAAAAAATAACTCCCAATTAGTAATCACTGGGTTGAGTTCTTACCGTGTCCTTACCACATTTTCAAACCTCATGTGGATCATTTATAAACTTTATAGTTTCCTCTTTCTTGGATACACTTTAAAGGTTTAGGTTGATAGCACTTGATGAAAAGCAGTCCATGTCTTGATGCATGTGCATATGAGTGCCTGACAAGCTCATAGAAATACAGGTATTTAGTGCCATTTTTAAACACCAGGCTTCTTTTTCTGTCCACTGCTACATTTTATTAGTCAATTACAGATGCCCTTTTAAATGATGGAGGCAGGCTGTTTGAATGTACGTTTAATTATGGGGAAAGTGAACTATTCTTTTAAGTGAGTTATCTGTAAAGTAGCTTTTTAAACACCTCTTAAAAAGCAAAACGATCCATCACGCTTTATCACCATATGTCTCAGAAGTGGGAAATTGGGTTCTGTCCAAAGAGGATAGAAGATACTTTGCTTTGCATAAATGCAGCACGGATAGCAAGAATCAAATCTATATTAATAGGAGCTCCTCCAAAAGCTGTTAAACAAATAAATCTTTCTCTTCTTTTTAGCTGCTACAGTAGAAGCTTACTGGATTTATTGTTACCTTCATATGTCATGAAGTAAGCCAGAAGTTTCCCATCATATTTATTTAATAAAGTATGATGAACATTTGACTACCTTCAGGAAATGCAGCTCTAAAATATTTGGATCGTCACTAAGTTAGTGAAACTCTGGAGATTATCTTTGGTTTCTTTTCTTATTGATCTCAGATTATAGTACAAAAGCTTCATTTTCCAGGTAACGATCAATAATAAGTGGTAGAAGAATGATATATTATGTCTTATGATTTTATAAATACAATAATTTTAATCTTCCTTCAGCTGTCTATCATTGCTGCTTTGGAAATGCAAGTTTTGAATCAGCTGGGAGAAGAATGAAGTGTATAAATCTACTCTTGTCTCCTAGTGATTTCATTTCTTTATTTAAATTTTATCGGTGAATTTTACAGTTTATGAAAGTCTTTAAATGAATCACCAGCTTGAGCCAAGTAGAGTTGGGGGTGGATGGGAGCAGACATGCTGTTGAGATCCTAAAACAACCAGTTCAGCTTTGTCCTGCTGCTTTCAGAGAAAAAAAAAAAAAAAAGCTAAATGTGTCATGTGTTTCTGTCTGCATTTCAGATACAGATAAGGCCTGTGTGCAGGTCACAGAAGATCTGTCCTAAACCCCTCTGCAGCATGGCACTGTGGCAGTTTAATCCTAAAGTAGATACAGCCAAATATAAAATCATTAAGAGATGTGGCAGAAGTAATCTGGCTTCTCAAAATCAGCTTTTTACTTTTCTTACCTTAAGACTGCCTCCAGATTCTCTTGTCCTACATCATGGTGTGGTTCTGTCTGGGTATGTGTCTGTTTCCACCTGTATCTGTATATGTATCTTTTGTTTCCTCAGCCGTATCTCATACTCTGGAAGCTGATCTAGAAGTAAGAAGAGGAAGGAAGAGCCAGAAGCTTCCAGATTACCCTTTGGCCCCGGAGCTGGAATTCATCTCTGGTAATTTATAGCACTGACAAAAACTGACTTAGCTGCCTGGGCAGATGTGTAGCTGTACTGATGGCAACTGAGTGACTCTCTGGACCTACACTCCGTTACCTTGGAGACTCTTAGAGAGGTGTTAAGAGGAGAAATTTCTTTTTTCAGCTCAGGAGACTCCCGTATCCTCTCAAGCCAGAAAAAGAAAGTCTAATAGCTGCTGCAGGAAGAATATTAATATCTCACCTCTTGTTTTCATGAGTTTGTCATAAGAAAGTTTAGGTCAGATAGCAATGCCTTCATTTTTAACTAATCACCCAGCTAACGCACAAAAAAAGTAATTTTCCTAAAATCACACAGTTGATCATGGGTAAAATATGTATGCTATTAGTAGCTGTGTTAGTTGGTACTTTAATTCTAATCTTTATTTATTTTCCTCATGTAATTAGGAAGAAGTCAGTTTCCATTGGACACTTTTCCTAAAAATTAAATGTTTCTTTAAAACTTAAAGCACTACCTTTAGAAAGTGTCCTGAAGTCCCTCTTTCTAGTCCCTTAGACTTTCTGAGTTTCTTCTAAACCAATTAGGCTTAAATAAGCTGACATCTTTTAGCAAATTTTGTCATATCTGTGATCCCCAAGATCCAAAATTGGGCTGCCCTCTAAGTTTTTCTTGTCCTAGGAAATTTAGCCATATCCTAGTGAAATAATTTTTTGTAACTTTCCAATTTTCTGCTTGGCATATTCACACGTGTGTGTGTGTGTGTGTGTGTGTGTGTGTGTGTTTTAATCTTAAATATTTTAAATCTATCTGAGCTGATTAGAGGGAAGGAAGGGCAAGTAGTAGAATGGACAATTAAAGTTTAGGTTAGAGAACCATTGCTAAATACGATTGTTTTCAAAATTATCTTCATGGAAATTAGATAGTTTGCCTGGTTTTAAGTGGGATATTTTTTAAAAAATAAAGAGAGTCTACGGCCATGCCACCCTGAACAAGCCCAATTCTGTCTGATCTTGGAAGCTAAGCAGGGTCAGGTCCAGTTAGTACCTGGATGGGAAACCACCTAGGAAGACAAGGTGCTGTAGGAGTGAAAAGAAAAAAAATTAAGGGATTGTAAATTGACAAGATCCCTGCAATCTGTGAGGTCAAGCGAGGGTTACCTCACCTAAAAAAATAAATAAAATAAATAATAAAATAAAATAAAATAAAAATAAAATAAAATAAAATAAAATAAAATAAAAAATAAAAAATAAAATACACAAGCCTGTTTCCTGCCTTTTCAGATCAGCACTCCCCTCTGGAAATAGAGAGTAGTGGCCTCCGCACGACAAAGCTCACAGTGTGGAGTCTCCCCTTTCTCATACTGGCCCCCAGGGGCCTCATATCACGGGATAACATAATTCAAATAACACTAACTTTCAGTGGGTGAGGAACCTTTGGAACCCAGCCCCACTGGACAGAGCTCTGAGCCCTAAGCCTCACTTGTCTCATTTGATAGTTGAGGCACCTTGAAAATGGAAAGACTAATGTGTCTGCCCAGGTGACCAATGGCGTATTAATGGGTGGGGCCATGACATGAGTTTGGACATCAACAACTGATCCGAGACTGTACTTGCTATGCATGTGGGACCCTTCTAGGGTCCCCCATTGCCTCTAGATAAAGGTCAACTCCATGGCAGGTCACAGTGGATCCTCAGAATCACTCCCCTGCCCACATGTCTCATCTTATTTCCCGTTAGTCTTCCCTTGCCCTTTATGCTCTAGGAGTATGGAATGGCTCTTAAATACACTGTGTGGCATTTGACACCTACTTGCCTTGTACATTCTGTACCCTCTGCCTAGAAAAGCCCTAGCCTTGACCCCTCCCTCAATGTTTTCTTCCTCGTAAACATTCACTCATTATTCAAACTCATATTGCCACCTCCACCAGGAAGTCCTCTCTAGCCTCTCCATCCAGTTTTTATTCTTACCAGTACATATATTCACTTACTGATTTATTCAACAAATATTTCTAAACACCCCTAAGTGCCAGGCGCTGAGCTAAGCACAAATCATGCACCAGTGAACACAACCGACCAGTTTACAGTCCAGTGGGGAAGATAGATAGTAAAGACAGTAAACACACAGACAAATCTGTCTTTACAACCGGGATGACTGCCATGAAGAAAGTGAAGACTGATTGGAGTCTACAGAACCTAACAAACACACGATGTTTTAAGTTTTCAATTTGCACATCAGTCTTCTGGAGGAAGGCTGAGAACTGCTTGACTGTCAGCTCCATGTCCCCAGCAGCCATAGCACCATGGGGATCGGGAGGCAGGCAAGGGTTTGTGTGCCTCCTCCCAACCCAGTGGAGGCTAAAGCACTCAGTGATCTGTTGAGAAAAAAAATGTGACTATACACCCATGAAAGTGAAGAAGGGGGCCTTTTTGATATCCAAGATGTGATACTGGAGGGGTAAAGGCGATGCCTCTTTAGATTCCCAGTGAGGCTGTTCTCTAAAAACTGAGATGTGAGGCAGGGAGGCAGCTTGTCGGATAAAGCATGATCCAGGGATAAGGATAAGGGCCTGGTGGGAGTCTTGTTAATTATATTCTCTTTACAAATCCCTTTGGGAAGACATGTGAATACTTTTGTAACGAGTATTTCAGCTTTTGAAAAGAGTCAAAGGAAGCATTCAACTATCTCTAAAAAATAAAAGTGCACCTATAAAAGGAGAACGTCAACCCCGTGCTCAACAACAGACTCAGAGGTCATGAGGAACACTCCACCAGACACTCATTCTCTGGGATTTATTTTCAATTTTAGCAAGAAATACTTGCTCTTAATGTCACAGGATTCTTATGAATGTATTTGTTCTTTTTTTAAATTATGTAAACTTTAAGTTCTTGCACTGAAATGTATTTGTAAACTCAAAGTATAATCTAAATTACAAAGACAGCTCACAGCTTTTAAATAAAAGAATTTGCTCTTTTCTCACTTTTCTTTTTCATTTTGGTGGATCATAGAAATATAACATCTTACTGCATCCATTTGAGATGAAGCCTTGTTATACTAGTTTTCTTCCTTCTTTTTGTTTTAAATATAAAGGCTATAGTACCTTTAGATAAAAGTGACATCAATACTTCCAGAATCAATAATTATTAAGGGAAACAATTCAAATCACAGTTGTTCAAATGGAATCCCTCTCAGAAATTATATTACTCTGTTTTACTGACTACTCTGTTGTAGTCACTAACTACTCTGTTGTAATCAGTAAAACAGTTTTTAAAGAAAATCCAGGTGACAACTATCCCAAAATGTTTAATATCTTTTACTTTGCATAAAGTATTTGTAGTTTATATTAAGGAGTCTTAGTTTTTAATTCTTCTGTTTGTTTTTTATAATTATTAATAGTAATTGGCTATTTTAAATGTTCATAAGGAATACTTAAATGAAAATGGAAAGTTCTAGATGATATTCTTGTTAAATTTTTTAAAAGAAAAAACAAAATGATCGATACATTAAATCCTATTTTAAGTAGGCATCTCTTTGAATGCATCTATACTATATAAGACATGGAAAAACAAACCATCTTTAAGAATGACCATTACTACATATTATTAGTAATAAACAGAAATGTTTTGTTACTTATAATAGAAAACCTTCACAAATTAATGTACACAATATTAGAGAAAGGTGCCATCTCAGTTTAATAAATCTCTGTAATAATTTTTGATTCTGAAAAAAATTTTATAAAACAAATACTTGCTTACTGACTTCGAGAGGTACAAAGAAACTCTTCAGCTCAAATGATGTCCCTCATTGGCACCAAATTTTACCATCTGCATTTAATATCCATTATGGCAAGCTTTGCTTCTCCTGGTGCGCTTTGGTGGTAGCGATGGCGTGGTAGTCATGGTGGTGGTGGTGGTGGTGATTTAAATACATTCTATTTCTGGGAGGACAATAATTCTCCATGATATTTTAGTGAGCTTGATTCTATCCAGCTGCTCTGCTCCTTGAAAATGAGTTGCTTGGGGAGAGCAGGGATTCATTCTGAAAGGGACCAAAACCAGAAGCGGGGTTGCTATAGGCCAGCCCAGAACAAGGAGTCATGGTCACTGATTGTATTATGCAAATATCAGATGTTTCTGGGTGGCAGATGTGTGGCAGGGGTACATGTGAACATTTTGATATGCTGGAGCTTTTAGCCTGAGGGCTTTCTCTGATGATTTCAGCACACTGATCAAAAGGTTTTCACTCATCTAACTCATTCATTCATTCAATGAGAACTTGAAAACGAAAGAGATGGTTAAATACTGACTGAAGTAGAATTAAACCAAAACTAATTTGTCCTTCACTATTGTGTGTTTCAGAGACTGGACACAAGGAAGTTATAGTGGGCTTGTTGTTCCTGGTTCATTCCAGTTAGCAATCTCTTCTTCAGGGTGGGTTTTGTGGTAGCTGAGAGAGTCCTTCACATGCCAAAGTAATTACTGCTCATAAGTTCCTCTTTATGAAACCTGCTTTCTATCATGAATGCTGATAGTTCCAGATAGACAGTGCTTTTGTGTATAACAATTAGATCCTTGCAGAGCCAAGGTGCTTATTACCTCAGCTTTAAAAACAGCCACAGAGAAGGTCAGATGAGCTCAAATTTGTACTCATTCACTCTAGTTTACAATGGCTTACGTCCACTTGAAAGCTAGATAGTTAAATGTAAAATATTGACTGGACTGTGTTCAGGATTTTAGCAGCAATTATTTGCCACAACATTTTTGTTCAAACATCTACAGCCTGAGATGCTGAAATCCAGGGCGGTTGAGAGCGTGAGACAAACCTTTTATGCTGCTTAGCAATAACGAAGGCGTAGCAAACACGCTAGTGCTGCCTTTCAGAGAACTAACATGTGAATGTTTCTCATGGGAAGAATGAGCTCTTTATGAAAATTAGTTATTTGGGATAGATTGCTTAGCGGGGGGCAACATTACACCCCCAGAGTAATCCCACTTCTCCCACTCTGCTTTCCGGCTTGGGTTATTGCATCCTTTTTGTGCATAGGTTGAGCAAGCTCTGCACTTGGCTGCATTGATGTGGTGACAGAATGAAATTCCGCTATCAAGAGCTTCTCTATTGAGGTATGATTAGATGGATTAAAGTGGATCTATTCCCACTTATTTCTTTGTTTACATGTCTATTTCCAAACAAATGGTATAGTATGGGTCTGATAATATTTGTTAGTCAAGAAAATTTAGTTTCGTGGTGCTCTGAATGGAAGATATAATTTAACTGAGGTCTCAACTTTAGTTTTTTGAAATGATATTATACGAAATCTAATATGGCTGGTTCTAAAGTAAATGTTCGTGGCAAGGCTTCTAAGAAGGTTTTTGGTCTATGAATTCAGATGAAAGCAATATTAATGATGAGCTGGGCTGTAAAATCAGCTATAAACAAAATGAAACTGATAAGCCTAATTTCATTGTTCAGTAAAGCAATTGTCCAAGATGTTTACATAGAAAAAAAGAAAAAGAAATGCAAAATACATTTCTAAAGAATATTCCAGGGTGTTAAGCTGTGATCTGTAGTAGTTGCTACATAAGGAAATTAAAATTTTTTATTATGTCTTGCTAGGTTTTTATGTGGTAGAAACTGTTTCTAAATATAAGAATGTTAACTCACAGCCCTGTATTTGTAGTAAAATATAAACATTCTTTGGGGCTACCACTCATCATGCTGTGTCCTGCAGTTTCTGCTTCATCACTTCTGTAGCAACAGAGAGCTTCATCTGGCATTTGCTTGTTACTTCGGCAGCATTTG
This sequence comes from Eonycteris spelaea, assembly GCA_003508835.1. Taxonomy (NCBI): domain Eukaryota; kingdom Metazoa; phylum Chordata; class Mammalia; order Chiroptera; family Pteropodidae; genus Eonycteris; species Eonycteris spelaea. The sequence goes on along the minus strand of PUFA01000028.1, from coordinate 13,957,210 downwards.
AACTACCCCCAACTCCAACAGACTGCCAGTCTATACCCTATTGCTGTCATTTATTCCTTATAATTAAAAAATTATTTAAATTATAAATTAATTCTAAATTAGCTGTTTGTGCTCATTAAGATTGAACTGACCATTTCTATCAGCCCAGTTTCTCTTGTTTCCCTCCTCAGCTGGTACCCAGTGGTTGTTCACTTTAGATGTGTGCCCAATACCCCACCTGTGACCTTTTGCCTCCCTCTCTTGATTTTCCTGGTGTTTAATTCACTAATTCCCAACCGTGGAAAGACTCCTCTATGTTCCTTCTCCTATTAAAAAGCCACAAGGTTTGCTGGCTAATGTCTTAAAAACATGCTGCTCACCTACAATTTGTTCTCTTGGTCCTCAGCTGTGCTGTAATTGAAACTTGCTCCTCTCATGACATGCCTGTCTCACAGTGTTCATTGTAGAGTTGTTCCTCATCCCCTATCACCTTACCCTGTGGGTGACTCTGATTCCTCCCACAGCTTGGTTGTGAGTGTTCAATAAAATAAAGGGCGTGACATGCCTAAAGTCCGCGAGTAGGCCTCACAGCTGCCATCTTCGCTCTGCTAAGAAGACAGAGGTCATGTGAAATGAGTGCGCTCAGCATGCTCTCTGTCTCACAAGCTCCATTTTCATCTTCCTCCTTCCCTATTGCCTCAGAGAAAAAGCTGTATCTAGTATGAAATATTTAAAATGTCATTCAATTATTTCTGAAAAGGAAGCTTTCATCACTTACACGGATAAATGACAAAATTAATTCATAAGTGGAAATTTTGAAGAATGAAATTCTATCAGTAATTCCAGTCACAAGTCTCTCATTAGTCCATCCCAATCATTCCGGTCTCATCGGTGTTTCTCTCACCAGCTGCCATTGAAAGGAGATTCTGAGTCAACAAACTTTAGACAAGGAAAAAAGTTCATGAAGACTGAGCCTTTCCATGGCAAACTGCACTACTATGTCAGCGTTTATATAATTCCACGGGAATGTCTGTCAGTCTACACTACACTGGGTATTCATTACTGACAAGTAACAAAAACTGACTTTGGATAACTTAAATAAGAGTATATTGCAAGGGTTGGGGGAACTCACAGAATTGAAGGAAATTGAGGAAACCAGCATGTAGCAAGCAGGTAATGGGAGATGATATGGGCTAAATTGTGGCCACCCCAAAACTCATATATGGAAGCCCTAAGCTCCGGTACCTTAGAAAGTGATGCATTTGAATTTTTAAGAGGCAATTAACTTAAAATGAAAGCATTGTGGGCCCCTAATCCATCAACTGGTGTCCTTATGAAAAGAGGATATTAGGACACACAGAGAGACACCAGGGATGCAGGTGCACAGAGGAAAGACTTTGTGAGGACAGCAAGAAGGCGGCCATCCGCAAGCCTAGGAGAGAGATGCCAGAGGAGCCCAAACCTTCTAACACCTTGATAGAGACTTCTAACCTCCAGAACTGTGAGAAAATAAATGTCTATTTTTTTAAGCTGCTCAGTCTGCTGTGTTGTCATGGCAGCCCGAGTAAGCTAATACAGGGGCTGGACAGGAAGCTCTGAGAATCCTCACTGAAACAAATTGGTAAACTCCACCATTTTTGTCTCTTCTCACATTGCAGTCCTGCTAGGGAAATTCCATTATCTGAGCTTGAATTCAGGTCATGCGCCTCATCCCCACCAAGTTAGTGAATTGGCTGGCTTGTCCAAAAGAGCTCCTTGGATTCCATGATGGGAGAGCAGAGAACCTTGATTCTCACCAGAAGTGCATGTGATAGGCAGAGAGGGAATCCGCTGTAGGAAATCAGGTATGGAACAGATGCTGGGATGCCAGAAAAGATGACAAATGCTCTTCATATTCTGCTCTGATAAACCATTTTAAAATAAACTTATCTGATTTTAAAACTTGGCCATTTTACTTTCTTGATTAAAAATAAAAATTTAGTTTGGCATGCAAACCTTCTACTTTTTAATACACTAAGTAGTATTGTATAGGGGCTAATAAAATTAACCTTTGCTGTTAACTTTCATTTGATCTCTATCATACCGGAGCAAATTACCTCGATATTGCAATTTATAAAAAAATATTTCTTTTTCTTCAGCCCAGATCCTGGCACAGAGCTCCTGAAACCCTTGGAACCTCCTCAGAGCTAGAAGGATAAAGGTGTCTCCTGTTAGTCAATGAGGTGACTTTTGGTGAGCCTGGAGAGAGGAGAGCATGAAGGCTCTATGACTTTTCCCCATGTCTTGCCCTATCTCTTCCATTTAGCTGTTCCTGAGTTATATCCTTTTATAATAAATCAGTAATCTAGCAAGTATAATGTTTTCCCGAGTTCTATGAGATGCTCTAGCAAATTAATCTAACCCAAGGTGGGGCTTTGGTAACCTCCAATTTATAGTCAGTCAGAAGCACAAGTAACAACCTGGATTTGAGATTGGCATCTAAAGTGGGTGGTGGGACAGTCTTGTAGGACTGCCAATTTCAGCATGATTCACTTCAGAAAGTTAGAAGAAATGTCAACAGTTTGGGTGAAGATAATATTGTGACCGAGGCCTCCTTCAGTTTTCTTTTCTATTTCAAAATATAAGCCATTTGACCATTCCTGGGACATATGGCTTCCCCGAGGTCTTGTAATTATGTGGAGCAGTTTTGCTTGAAAGTAAGTGGTCAAAGCAAATCTACAAACCTAAGCATAGGCCTTTATCTTGGAGGAAATCTAAATTCTGGTCAAATTCCAGCCTTTTCACATGAGCTTTTTTGCACAAAAATATCCCACGTCTGATACATTTTCAGAATGACAGATGACAGTTTCCCCCCAGTTTCTACTGGCAAGAACCTTACACACAAGAAGCACAAGATCCCAGCACCATGTTTCATAATACCATTAGGGAGAGCTCCCATACATTGGAATGCTGTGCTCAATGGCTTACACATTTTAACTCAACCTTTATAATCCCATTTTACACTGAGGAATCTGAGGCCCAGAGAGAATGAGTAATCTGCGCAAGTTAACACAGTTGGTAAGAGGAGCCAAGAATTGGGCACACATCTGATTTAAAAGCCAAAGAATACACAACGTTTGTTTCTATGATTTCCAACCTAAACTAAACCCAGTGTAAGCAAAGAGAAATATTCGCAATCATGCTGCGAGGAATTTTTTTTTAATTCCTATTAAAAAGAAGCAATCAGATGTTCAAGTATGGGGACAGTGATGGCTACACAACTTCACCTGGGTAAGCTAGAGCCCCTGCTACCTTTGTATTGTTTGGATTAAGACAATCCAAGTTATTGCAATACTTTCAAGCTGATTAATTTTTCCTCCAGACTCTTAAAATACCGAGAAAGACAAAAACAAAACAAAACAAAAGAATACTTTTCTTTGATATCCAGCTTGTGGACTCTCTAAACTTACATAAGAGTGTCCGTGGACCACAAGTTATGAGCCTATGGCCTTGATCAGGAGGAGAGACTATATTCCCTTCCACTTGGACTTCCAGTTGTCCATTCACTGGGAGAAAGTTGATGGGCTTCTGAAGGAATTGATCCCCGTATAACTTAACAGTTAACACTTCAGACCAGGAGTTGACAAACTACAAGTTTTGGGTCAAGTCCAGTCCTCTAGCTATTTTTGTAACTAAGGTTCTGTGGGAACACAGCCACGCCTGTTTGCTTGTGTATTCTCTGCAGCCGCTTTAATGCTGCAAGAGCAGAGTGGGACAACAGATCGTACGGCTCACAGAACCAAAAAGTATTCACTTTCTGGCCCTTTACAAAAAGTTTTTCAATCCCTCTGTTTAAAAAATTCCACTGACTGATAATACACCTTACAATTACTGAGAACTTTCTAGGTGGCTGGCTATTGCCAAAGGATTATATGTATAGTACTCACTTCATCTTCATAGCAACGATAAATATAAGATAGGTTATTGCTGTTAATCTGTTTTGAGCATGACAGACCTCAGGCACAGAGAATACACAACATCCCCAAGGTCACACAGTTAATAAATGATGTGTTAGTTATCTATTGCTGTCTAGTAAATTACCAAAAACTCAAGCTTAAAATACCACAGTTCCTGTAGGTCAGGAGGCTGGATCCTGCTTGGCCAGGTCTTCTGCTTAAGGTCTTACAAAACTGTAGTCAAGGTGTCAACCTGGCTGTGCTCTCATGTGGAGGCTTAGCTACGAAAGAAGCTCACTCAGGCTCACTCAGATTGCTGGCAGAATCCATTCCCTTGTAGAACTGAGGTTTTAGAACTGAGGGCTCCCGCTTCTTGCTGGTTGTTTGCTGAAGAAATGTCTGCACTTCCATGTCCCCTGCAGCACTGTTCGCACTGGCCAGGATTTAGAGGTGACCTAGGTATCTGACAATGGATGACTGGATGAAGGACATGTGGTGTACACACACACACACACACACACAGGAATATGACTCAGCCTTGAAAAAGAAGGAAATTCTGTAATCATGACGACATGGATAAACCTGGAGGACAGATTGAGCAAAAGGGTTTCACTTACGTGAAATAAGTCAGGCACAGAAAGACAAGGCCTGCGTAATGTCGCTTGTATGAGAATCTGGCGGTTGTCCAAGGTTAAAGGATGGGAGAATTGAAATGTTAGTCAAAAGGTACAAAAGTTTAGTTATGTGGGACGAATAAGTTCTGAAGTGGTACCATATGCCATGGTAACTAAGTTAACCGTACTGTGTTGCATACTTTCAGTTTATTAAAAGAGTTGATACTAAGTGTTCTCATCACACACACAAACTATAAATATGTGAGGTGATTAATATGTTAATTAGCTTTAGAGTGCTAATCATTTCACAGTGTACATATATACATATCAAATCATCATATTGTGTAATTGTCCATTGCTATATACGGAATAGTTTTCATCACCCCTCCCACCTGAATTACATACGTTGAAATCCTAATCCTTAAAGGTGATGATATTAGGAGGTGGGGCATTTGAGAGGTGAGTAGTCATGAGGTGGAGACCTCTCATGAATGGAATTAGTGCCCTTATAAAAGAGGCCCTAGTTATTGCTCACTTCCGCTGTGAGGATACAGTGAGGAGGTACCATCTATGAACAAGGAAACAGGTCCTCACCAGACACCAAATCTGTTGGCATCTTGATCTCTGACTTCCCAAACTTCTGAACTATGAGAAATAAATTTCTGTTGTTTATTAAAAAATGAAATCATTCCATTGACTCCCACAGTACTTCAAACAGATCCCAAGGTTTCTAATGTGACCTCCAAGCCCCCTTGTAGCTCTTTACTGTCAGACTCAGCCTTCTAAGATCCAGCCACCCTGAATTTTTTGCAGTCTCTCAAAAGCCCAAATCTCTCTTTTCTATAAGTCCTCTACTTAGAACAGTCTGACTCTTCCCCAACCTCCTTTCCCTTTAAAAGTTGCTATTTATTCTTAAAGCCTCAGCTCAGATTTCTTTGGTCCCCATGTCTGGGATAAGCCTACTCTTCTCTGCTCCTGTGGCACGTTGATCCCCACTGTAACAAGCCAGGCTGCAATTGCCCAGTCGTCCTGCTCTTTTCTAAGCTCCTTAAGGGCAGGAATTCCAACTGTCCCCAGCACCTAGCACAGTGCTTGGCACATAGTAGGCCCTGCATATATATTGATTACTCAGATTTCCAAATGCTTTAAAATTAATTTGTCCAGACCATCTCACTTCTGGAATCCCCCCGCCCCACCACCGTTAATGATTTTGCTCCGGACTACACAAACCTTTTTCTTTCTTTCCATTCACTTAAAACTCTACTGTGTGCATTTTGGCCAGGCCAGGCATGTGATAATTATCTCAAGCACAACTTTACTACCTACCACTATTGAGTAAAGAACTTCCCAAGTCCTCATGCACATCCCTAGGTCTGGAATGTGTTTTCCTTCCAACAGCCACCCCTGAGAACTGTGCATGCAAAGGAGGAAGTGATAACTCTGCAGACTAAGAGGTGGGAGAGTATTGCACACATACTGATGGCATGGTTGCCCACATTCAAGGAAACTAGAATTCTGGGGGAAAAAAGCAGAAAATAAAGGGCACCACACAGTACATCTGATCTTATGTTTTATAGAGGAGGTTGTGGCTTGGGATTATTCTCATTTTATGAAAGCCATTTAATCTTTTCTTCCTTTGGTTCTGTACTGTGCTCACAGAGATAGCTGAGACTCTTTCCTTGAATCTCCGTGATTAAAAAGCCTGCCCCTTCTAGGTGGATAGCCATGAAAGAGGGAAAGAGGAAAAGGGTTTACCTGATAGTGCAAACCCTCCCAGCAGGATGAGCTCTGCAATTATCCTCTGAAGCCAGCGTCTAGCTTTAAAGCAATATAGGCCCCATGTCATGGCATCTTCTAAATTAGGAAAGCCAGACTGGCCTGAAAGAGTGTGTTTTCCTGGTTGCTGATGTACCGGTGGGTCTAGAAATGAGCCCTGCCATGCTCCAGGAGGAGTCTCGGGTGAGACACCAGACCCCTAATCTGGCCCTGGGTGTGTCTCTGGTGGCACATTAAAAACTCTTATGTTAAAAAAATTTTTTTTAAATAACTATGTTTACATGTTAAGAGCATTTTGTTCATGTGCTGGTCATATGTTTAGATGTGCACACCTACCTTCTTTATCATTTTCCATGGAGACATATTTAACATTTCATAAAATTCACAAATTTTGAACGTCTGAAGTTAGACAGTAAACCATACCGAATACAGATTCATGAAACTGTTAGTAAAACGTGAAGGAATCTGACAACGTTCCTAAGCAGTACTCTTTGTTGCTTTTTTCTTTTTCCTTAATTTATTCATTTTGGGTCTGGAGTCCAAACTTTGCCCCACAATGTGAAGGTTCACTACAACTATGCCAATTTCCTGCAGGATCAAGGTCGGAACAGGGAAGCAATCTACCACTACAGAACCGCCCTCAAGTAAGCACCACACCATAGGTAGCTCTTGTGCTCTCAGGTCCTGGTCTACTTACTCGCCCCTCCCAGTATTTGGGGGATTTGTTCGTTCCTCTTGACAATGAACATCTCCTTGGAGGTGGTATAGATCTTGGACTCAGTCTTATTGCTCAGTGTTCAAGTCTGTTTTAAGTGTGGAAACTGCCTTGCTTCTAACTCTTGGTGTTTTCCTGTAAAATTTTCATTGCTATACTTCCTACAATGAATGCTCAGGTGAATACATATATGTAGGTAAATAGGAGTTGGTTGTCAAAAACACACTGGCCAGGGCTCGGGTCACATATCCCAGTGAATTATTAATGTGGTATATATGGAAAAATCTAAGTCTCTCACTGCTTGAGAAAGATTTCTATGGAGACATTTGAAAGCAATTAAGATGCCTACCATATCAAGTTAGACTAAGAGTAAAATGAGAAGGCACTTTATTGCCATGTTTGGAAATTAAGCCTTTTAAAAATGTGTATATATTTATATTTTTCCAGGTAAAGAGTTATTCTGAAGCTCTCCTCACATCTTTTAATGGCCTGCAGTACATCAAGCATGCTGATAGCTGTGACTTAATTTCATTCTTAGGAAAAGCAAGCCCATTGCTATAATGGCTCTCAGGCATTCTTTAGTATCTCAATGATGAGTTTTCATGATTACCATCTCTTAAGATTCCAAACAAGAAATATATTTGACCTTGAAAATATGGAGACCTGACAAATAAAATATATGAGAGTGTAATAAAGCAAGGTAGCTTTTCCATTGAATACTGTGACACTCATAGAAGGCTTTTCAGCAGGATTTTGTACCCACAGGTTGGCCCACATTTGGTTGAGTTGTCTAATATAGTTCTACTTCTGTGGATGCTTGAAACACATATGCCAATAGGCACATATAATAGAATAATATATTGCACTTAAGATATGAAGAAGGCTCTGTTTTCTAAAGTTCTACCAGGATGTGTGCTATGTTTACCTAAAAAATATAGAATAAAAGGAAATGTTTTTGTATTTTATTTTTCTTTCTTAAAATCTATTTTCTGCCAGGTTCAAACAGAAAAACAGACAGACTTTAAGTCACTTGGAATAAGAAAATAAAATGACTGCGATTCACTAGTGTTTGATTTTTAAAGGATTATAGCAGTCAGTCAAACACTTTGAGCTTAGCTCCAAAGAAACAATAAAAATAAAAGTTGTTTTATTAAATGTGCTTTTGTGAGAAATGTGTTTCTTGAAAGATGAAAAAGAAAACAATTAAAGCTACAAAGAGACTGCATAGTGATTGATGAAACATTTTATGCTCTCAGACCAGGCTCAAAACTTATTTGGTTCGAAAGGACCTTCTTTAGTGTGTGGAGGTTCCTGTTGTGAATATTTAATGGATGTTGGTTTCCTTTAAAATACATCATCGTTTTTTAAATCAGCATTAGGGAGAAAGAAAAAATGCCAAAAAAGAAGAAAAAATATTATTTTGGTGATTGTTTTTCCTAGGTACTTAAAAAGTGCCTTCATTTTGATATTGCTAATTTTACATTAAACTTGATGAGGAAGGAATTCCTTTTCCTTATAAGTCCCCACCTCAGTGTGTCTAACTCTTTCCATACTTTCACACAGCAAGAAAGAGAGTAATGGAGAATTGCAGGGTTAAAGTATCTGAAGTGGTTCCAACAGCCATCATTACAGGACTAATGAGTGTGTAGATTCCAAAAGCAATAGTGATGTTAGTTATTCAAATTGTATTTATTGCCAGTCAATCACTTTTTAGTTGGCTTACATTTCTCAAACTAGCCGAATATTAAACTGGTAATTATATATACGACATGACTTTCCTGCTTCTTTTAAATTTTTACTTTATTTTTACAATATTACTAAATTACCTCTGTCTCCTTCCCACTGGGCATGGCTCATTTAAGTATATTTGTATAAAGTGAAAAAACTTTCTCTGGAAAATATCGTGTTTAAAGTTACAGTTTCAGTTTAAAAACCTGAATCATAATAATAATAATAAAAAACTGTCAAAACACTTCCCTTAAATCTTCAGCAAATGTGAACATTAGCTTTGCTTTGCTGTGAGGGGCAGCTCTCATGTTTATACCTATTCTGGGTTCTATAAAGCTTAGGATTTTATATGCTGGAGAATCAGAAGAACTCTGGTGGATCTGCCATATACCTCCAAATCTTCCTGACCATTGAGTTACCCTGGGAAAGGTTTCTACCATTCCACCTCACATGATGGGAGTAGAAAGTCTAGAGACCACCCAGTATCTCAGTCCTTCCTGCACAAGTTCTCCCACTAAATGCCTCATCCCATAAATCTAAGAGGAGACAGTGACCGTGACTGGATGAAGTATAGATGCCCCTTAGTGAGCTTCTAATTGACCAAGACCTGATAAATTGATTTTAAAAGTTAAAGTGAAGAACCATAAAGCAAATAATATTTAACCTTAAACATTTTAACATAGAACATACGAATGTACACCCACCTATATTTTAAAGTCAGGCCAAGGCCTTTTAATAAGACCCCATCGATTAGAAAACTAAATTATCATTCTCATATACACCGTACCCAAAATGCATCATCTATAGTTATCATTAGTTTTCATCTCTTTAAAGTAGAATGAACATTTAGACACTTACAAGTAAATTGAGTGGAGAATCCATGACTTCCAGGATTTCTCCTCCAGTTTTTTACAGTTGTATCATTGACACCTAATTGAGCAGCAGTTTTATATTTTTTAGCAACTTCACTTTATCGGTCTTTTCAAAGCACTTATTTGGTTTTCATAGAAATGACAACTCTTTTCATTCTCAGATTTTATCTACTTATGTTTTTACTAAACGGTGCAAGTATAATAAAAAGTACAGCTGAATGAACTTGGGAATCAACAGTAAGCGACTCAGAAATCACACAACTCAACCAGTGGGAGCAGAGGTGCACAGACTTACTAAAAAGCAGTATACTTCCTCAAGTGTCTATTAGGGCTTAACTAAATTTCACTGAGGGGTTGGGCAGTATCCACTAACCTGGTGACTCTTATAAGGGGAGAGTATTTAAAAGACTTTCTACTATTAGTGAAATATATCTACTATAGGTAAAATAGTAAAAACTGCGGTTTCTACTATTGTTCAGACTCACTGGATGACAATTATTTGCAGTTGATCATCGAGAATCCTGCATCACGGAATACACAATAAGGTTTGCTATTGCCCAGTGAGTCAGGTTGGTCTCCCCCCAATATCACCAACTATTACCCCATGTTCCAGTGAACATTTGCTCACCGAGATGTCCTCCCTACCATCTCACTCCCATAAACTCCTGCAGAACCCAGAGCTCTAAGATTTGCTGATGTGCCCCAGGTGTTTGGATTTCAGCCACGTGTAGGATTTAATCCTGATAAAAGGCTGAGATCCTCAGTCACTCAGACAACTATTTTCTTCTTCACAGATATGGTTTCAGCACAAAATAAACAAGTAAGATCGATTTTCTCCACCAGTATTGGAGTCAAACTGGAGATGCATTACCCTGTCTCATGGGAGACTCAAGTGGGCCTGGGCAGTTGTGGGACCCTTAGAATGGCCTTATATGCTCCTAATGTGTCTGTTATTGATGTTTTAAGCAGGACTTCTGAAAGGAAAGAAAACTGTGCGAACAGAATTGAAGTTCCTGATCATGTTGTTTTCTGTTGGTATAAAAAGGAAGGACTATGCTTTTAATGGTTCGGTACAAAAGAAACCCTATGCCATTTTTTTATATGCTAAAACATGGTAAAGGAAGGGACTGACATTGTTTTTTGTTAAAATTCATTTAATGCAAAGAGATTTGTTATAATAATTATGCCAATTGATATAGTATTTAATCATTCTTTCTGTGTGGGCAACTGGAACTTCTCAAGAAAATGGCATATAACTTGGATGTAGATTTTTTTCAACAAGGAAAAAAAATATTTCAAAAAGAAATAAATCAGTGAATAGTAAAATATTGTTAGAACTGTAGTGACATATAACAAATGCTGATTGCACATGCAAATTAACCTTTTATTATGATATCCTAAGTGCATTCTATAGGATTATTACGTTTCTTATGAAAAGTGTGTTCAATAAAATGTGTATTTTGAACATTGTAAAAACTAGGAGCCAGTGAATAGGAGAAAGATACCACCTTATTTTGAATAAACTTTTAAAATAACTTTCATAACTACAGATGGCCTCACATGCCAGCTGGCTTGTGTATCAGGAAGGAATTAAAATTCCAACATGTCGTTCATGTCCCCACGATCAGGTTTAACAAACGGAGATGGTTTCTCTGCTGGAGTGGGGTTATCACTTCATTGGTGCTCACATTTAGAGACCAGAATAACCTTTATGACATCTCATTTGGACACCTGACATTTTTGTGTCTTCTTTTAAATTACCTTCTAACTGCACACGTGTTAAGTCTGGAAAGCTTGATAATTAAATCCAAGAAGCATTATTTTATTTTTTAAAAATTGGGGTTCTTTAAATCACATAGGGGTTATATGTCAAGATACACCTTAAAATTAAAGCACTATAATTTACACTCAAAACTCAAAAACTAGCTTAATGGATGATCTTAATGGATAGCAATTTGTCAAGGTGTTTATATTGTCTGTAAAAATGGAAATAGTGATATTAGCAATCTCACAAGGTTCTTGTGAGAATTAAACCAGTTAATTCATGGTAAGCGCTCACAGTGTTTGGTTCTAACTGGTAAGTTCTCTGCGTTAGCTTTCATTACATTTAGAATCTGACCTACATCTCTGCACTGCACTGCTTGGATCAGTGCATAACTCCCACTGGTCTCCCTGCATCCACTTTTGTCTCCACTCCATCAATTCTCACCTAGGCAGCCTTGGATTCCTGGATCCTTGGTTCAAGTCACTCCTCTGCGCCCAGAGCCTGGCGCCAGACCCCGTCATCCAAAGTCAAAGCTGTCACATAGGTCTGCACACTCCCTCAGTCTGGCCCCGTCTCTCTGTTCCCTTGTTCACTCAGTCAGTTTCAGCCTCATTGGGCTACTTGCTGCTCCTTGGAACTCCGCAGGCACAGCCCTGCACCTGGGCTTTTCACTTGTGGTTCCCACTGCTCAGAGTGCTTTTCCCCTCACATTTGAATGGCTTACCTCCCTGCTTCCTTCTGGTCTTCTGTCACCTCCTCCAACAGGCCTTCTCTGACCACCCTACGTAAAATAGCAATACCCCCACCCACACCACTTCCTCTCCTTCTTCCCTGATTTGTTTTCCTCCATAGCTCTCCCACATTTACTTGTTTTGTTCATTGTCTGTTTCCCTACACTAGAGAATAGATATTTTTCTTTCTGTCCATGTGATAACATCAGGCATGTGGCAGGCCTACAATAAATATTTCTTGAATGCCTGAATGTTTCATCTAGTCCTACTTTTTTTTAACATGTGAATTGTCTGAAATAAAATATATATTTCATTATTAATTTTATTTTCAAATTTTTTCTTCTATATTTTTTTTCTCCTAAGGCATTGCCTGTCATGTTCACTCGTTCCTGTGTTCCTTCTAGTTTAGAATTCATTTTGAAACTGATTTTTTTTTTTTTGCTTTTATTTCTAATTCCTTCCTAAATTCAGTTACCTCATTTCTGTGTTTTCCTAATTCTTCTGACTTACATTCCTCATATCTTGAATCATTTTCAGCCCATTTTGAAATAATACATTATAGTTTTCATCTGGGTTTTGGGGTCATCTTTCCAGTGTGCTTTCATCATCTTCATAGATGTTATTCTGCTTCTTATTATTTTTTATAATAGCTTGTGTGTGATTTGCTCTTGATACTATTATGCTGATCATATATATGTGAAATTAATTTTCCGGAACTTTCGGAATGAGGCACCTTTCTAACTGCACAGAGCTCCCTGTCTGTGGCTTTTCTGTAGTGTCCTAAGATTGTCTGCCTCCCCTGCTTTGGGGTAGAACTTTCCTTCTGTCACCTGTGTTGTCCATGTCCCCATGAGCTTCATCTCCACTCCCAACACTCCCTCCTCAGTGCAGGCACCTGTCCTGGAAGGATCAGTTGTGAGAGTTCACTGCCACAGCCCTTTTTCACTTGTATATGCCTAGAATTCCAGTTATTGTTAAGTCAGAAAAAGAGGCATGGGAAAACTTGGTCTGGTGTCTATAAGGGTCATCTGCTTTGGATGATGAAGAACTAGCAGACTTTGGGAGGCACTCCCAAGAAAGAACATTGCTGTACTCATCCTTCATACACAAGACACAGTGTGGTAGAAACAGATGGATACAGGATGACCCATCTTCACTGTTAATGAATGAAGAAATAATGGATGATAGATTGACTAAAGGGAGCAAGTCAAAGGCTTTTTCGGAAGATGAGAAAGCCATAGGAGAGACAAAGAGCTGGGTGGTCCAGCCTGGCATGGGTTTATGAAGCCTGTGGAAACAATTGAGTCAACTTGGAGGTTCTGCAGCGGCACAGGTTCTCCTCCACCTATACATGAAAGACACAAGGACCCTAAAATAAACTGGTTATAGGAAAGAGTAGGTCCAGAAGAGAAAATAAGCACATTTGTCAGAATGTAGCAGCTGTGGCCACGGAACTTTAACACAAATCATTTCGATGGTTCCCCTGCAGTCCAGTAAGGTGCACTATGTTTTCTGCTCTTACAGGAAAAGAAACTAAGGTACAGACACAAATCCCACCCATACAACTAGAAAGTGTCCTAGTCACAACAGATCCTAGAGCTTCTGACTCCCAAGCCAATTCTCTTTCCACTTCACCAAAGCAGCTTCCCCTTCATCTGGTCCCCAAACATGAAAAGGTTAGATTACATTAACAATATTCTGTTTACAGGAACAGAGAAGTGTGATAGTATTTTTAAGAAAGAAGAAGTGGAAAAAATAATTCCGTTTGCAACTGCAACAAAAAGAATAAAATACCTAGGAAAATCTAATGAAACATGTAAAGGACTATATAATAAAAACTTAAGGACCCTATTAAAAGAAATCAAAGAAGATAAAAACAAATGAAAAGTATCTCATGTTCATGGGTTGGAAGAATCAACATAGTTAAAATGACCATACACCTAAAGCATTATACAGATTTAATGCAATCTCCATCAAAATCCCACCAGCACTTTTTTAAAGAAATAGAACAAAAAAAAATGATCAGATTTGTATGGAAGCACTAAAGATCGCAAATCACCAAAGCCATCGTTGAGGAAAAAACAAAAAACAAACAAACAAACAAAAAAAGAGGGTGGAGGCATAATTCTGCTTGACTTTAAATTATACTACAAAACAACAATAATCAAAATGGCATGTTATTGACAGAAAAACAGACAAGCAGACCAGGGAACAGAGTCAAGAGTCCAGAAGTAAACCCATGGGTATATGGGAAAACAATTTTCAACAAAAGAGCCAAAAACATACAGTGGAGAAAGGAAAGCCTCTTCAATAAATGGTGCTGGGAAAACTGGAAAGCCACCTGCAAAAGAATGAAACTAGACTGTTGTCTATCACCACACACCAAAATTAACTCAAAATGGATTAAGGACCTGAATATAAGACCTGAAACAATAAATGCAGAAAAAACATAGGAACTAAACTCAAGGACCTTGGACTTAAAGGATTTTATGAATTTGACCTCAAAAGCAAGGGAAGTAAAAGCTAAAATAAATGAATGGGACTACATCAAACTAAAAAGCTTTCTGCTCAGCAAAAGAAATCATCAACAAGGTAAAGAGACAACCATCCAAATGGGAAAATATATTTGCAAGCAACACCTCCGATAAGGGCCTAATATCAAAATATACAAAGAACTCATACAACTCATAACAACAAAAACAAATGATCCAATCAAAAAATGGGCAGAGGACCTGAACAGACACTTCTCCCTAGAGGACATACAAATGGCCAACAAATATTGAAAAGATGCTCAACATCACTAGCTATTAGGGAAATGCAAATCAAAACCACAATGAGATACCATCTCACACCTGTTAGAATAGCTATAATCAACAGGACAAGTAATAACAAATGTTGGAGAGATGTGGAGAAAAAGGAACCCTCATACACTGCTGGTGGACTGCAAATTGGTACAGCCACTATGGAAAACAAGAATTTATCTGCCATATGATCCAGCAATCCCTCTACTGGGTATTTACCCAAAGACTTGAAAACCCATATCTGAAAAGATATTTGCACACCATGTTCATAGCAGCATTATTCACAGTGGCCAGGACATGGAAGCAACCAAAGTGTCCTACGATAGATGATTGGCTAAAGAAGCTGTGGTACATATATACAATGGAAATTACTCAGCCATAAGAAGAGATGAAATACTATCATTTGTGACAACATGGATGGACCTCAAAATAATCATGCTAAGCAAAATAAGCCAGACAGAAAAAGTTGAAAATTACATGATATCACTTATATGTGGGATATAAACCTAAAAGCAACAAATGAACAGGACAAACGGAAAATCATGGACATGGACTATAGACTAGTGGTTACCAGAGGGTAGGGGGGAGGGAGAGGAGGGAGGTAGATGGGGTAAAAGTGGTCTACTATGTGGTGACAGAAAGAAATCTAACTATGGGCAGGGAACACACAATGCAATACATATATGCTTTACTTTTGAATTGTACACTTGAAACAGTGGATTTTATTCACCAATGTCACCATAATAAAAATAAATTAAATTAAAAAAAAAGAATTTTATTAAATTCCTTACCTTCTGTCAGTCACAGGGCTCAGCAAATAAGTCATGGAGGCAAATAAACATGAGGGAGGTTTTGTGGGTCACCTTTGTTATACCATGCACTGAATTCAGGTTGGTTAGGTTGGTTGATCATTACTTCCTGGAGATAAGGGAAGAAACACCACACAGAGCAGGGGAAAGAGTGATATAGTGACATACAGTGCCACATCCTGACATTGAATCTATCTGGGGTATTTTTTAGTCCCTAAAAATCCGGGTTTATGGGTGGTTTTTTATTGTTCGTTTGTTTGTTTGTTTTGTTATTGTTTGGGGATTTTTTTTGTTTAGGTTTTTGGCAGTCATGTTTTCCTGTTTGATTTTTTTTCTCAACCGGAAATGGAAAATAAATATCTGACCTTAAGCGTAGTTAACCTCCAATAAATAAAATCTGGGAATGGAAATCAGGCATGTAAATCTAGGTGTGTATACGCAGAAAGGGAAATTACAAACTAGAACACATGATGCAGTTTTACTTGAACATGGAATTATAAATCATTTGAACAATGAAAAACTGATGACATTCAATTCTTAAATAGATTGTACAAACTCCAAAGGAAATTCTTGATATTAAAAAAAAATCAAACCTTCAATTGTAAAAATGGCCTGGTATGTATATGATCCTTCCCTTTTTTGAGACTCAAGCCTATAGAATTTTGGTCAAAGATAGTGCTTAAAAATAAAACCAAAAGCATTTCGTATTTTAATATAACACCTGGTGAGCCAAGTCCTGTTCATTTATTGGTGTTATTGATTTCAGTGGGCTTTCAATTATGGCATAGTTTTCAGAGATGCATTCATTTTATGTGACAGAAAGCAAAACTTTCCAGTTTAAGAAGTAATCTTATTGGTCCAGCTTTTTTTAAAAGATACATTTCACTTCTGTTTAAGTACTCTTCTCTGAAATATTATAGTTGAATGGATCAACCAAGGAGAAAAAAAACAATTATCCCCCAGTGAAGACCAGTTGGTCGGAGGCAGCATATTTACATATAGCATGTGCCATATGACTGTTGAGTTATGACTACAGCTCAGAGGGCTGCGGTCACCATTGTACTGAAGCCTGAGTCATTGCTCATGGTGTGTGGGAAAACTAATAGATTTACCAGAATCATCGGCCTCTTAAAACTTTAAGAACACAAGTGCTTCTGACATACTAGTTATTTTGTTTATTTGCTTGATTGTTTGTTTGTATAGTTTGTTTGTATTGTTTGTTTGTTGGTTTCTCCTAGATTTGGTGTCAACTATAAAGTAGGCAAAATAATTGTTTTTCCTGAAAAAAATGATGCAATTACATAAGATGATATATAAAAAAGTATAAACTGCAAAGTAAAAGACAAATGTAAAATGTCATTACCACTGTTTTAGATCATTTGAACTTCTATTCTTTTATTCCTGAATTCCATTTTTCCTTTAGGCAAATACAATGCCTAGGAGGAAAGAAAATAATTTTCTCACCTCCACACTTAACTAGTTCTGCTTAATGAAATGCGCTTAGGTGTAAAGTAAGATTCCTTTAAATATATATGTAGTGCTTATCAAACATTAAGCTCTCCAATATCTGAATAGAAATTCTCAACAAATCAGAGGTTTTTCCATAACTAACTCCTTTCCTATATCTTCTTTTTTGTGCGGCTCATCCAACTATTTATCTTTGTACTTATATTTGTCTTTTAAAATGAAATGCTAAGACTTATTGCTTACATACACTACATACACTTTTATAATAAAAATTTTTAATTCATCTTGTAGGAAAAAAATTGTTTTAAAAACTGGTGAGAGCAACCAAATGCAGTGGCTGTTCATACTGAGTTTTCCAAAGGGGATTAAAAATCACCAGTCTTCTCTAAGTCAGGGAAGTATTTGTTTTTTATATGATTAGGACTCTGAGTTTCTTTAGATGGAATGAGGAATAACTATGAAGAGCTTTTGTATAACATACCTGCAGAAGTCAGTCAAGATATGTTTAAGTTTATTCTGACAATTGATGTGGAAATAGGATAGCTCTTAAATTCATCTTTCCAGTAGAAATAATCCCCACTTGACTTTTCTGAAGATCTAAGCTCCAATATAATTCAAACATATATTTAAAGAGAAAAACACAAAGTAGGTTTTAACCTTGCATGGGTCTGTGGTAAGTAGGAGAAAAATATATGATTCATAAAACTAAATTTATTTAAAAAATCAAAAGTGATATCTTTTACCTGGTTGTTGAAGAATACTTTTAGCAAAATACAGCTTTGTTTCATAATGTAATGTGAAGCCTTAGAAATTTTTACCAATCAGATATCTAGAGAGGAAAAATATTACTTGCAGACCTTTGTCATTACCAGGCACAAAAAATGTCTATACATTATCCAGATCTCCACCTGTATTACCACTACAGCTTGGTAATAGAATCAGTAAATTACAATAATGCCAGCAAGCCAATTCTAGTTTGGGGCTATTTGTTAAAACAAGTCTCCACTCTGAGCAAAAGATTTTCTCTGTTCACATTGCTCATTTTTTTCTTTCTCCTTCTTGATATTTCTTTTTGGTTTCAAGAGTCAGGAATGAACTTATTCCCTGTTTCAAGTCAAAAAAGAAAAAGAAGAGAAAAACAATTCTGTACTTAGTGAACATGACCATTTAAATGACAGCGGGATCATGAGTGAATATAAAGTCCTAGAAGGTGGGCTGGGTACCAGCTGGAGAGGGCAGCTGCGTGACAGTGTGGACAGGCATCTTAACAGATGGGCAAGTCTATTATGGAAGCTCTTACTGACTTTGGTCTGACTTTTTTCCTAGTTAGTGCCTTCACCTCAGATTTTTATTTCAAAGGTCTTAAAACCCAGAGAAATAAAGAAAAGATCAAGTTTTAAGAAATTACCTCTTGGCAACTGGTCAAGATGACGGACTAGGTAAACGCTATGCTCTCTTCCTCTTATGAACACATCTAAATTCCAACTAAACTACAGAGCAACCATTATTGAGAATCTCCTAAAATCTAGATCAATAGAAGTCCTACAACTGGGGACATACAGAAGAGGCCATCGCAGTGGAATGGGCTGGTCTCACACCCACACATGGCAGTTGAGAATCGAGAAGAATATCTCAGCCACGGAAATCCTCCAGGAGGAGTGTGGGGTCTCAGCCTCACACTGGACTCCCCAGCCCAGGGTTCCAGTGCCAGGAAGAGAAGTCCTCACAACTTCTGGCTGTGAAAACCAGCAGAGGTTGTGGCTGAGCTAAAGGCTGCCTCTTTAGAGGCCAGCACGCTGACTTACCCACTGATAGACTCGCTCACTCTGAGCTCCAACCCTGAGGAAGCAGCTCGGAAGGTGTCAGGGGACGTATGGTGAGGAACTGAGTTGTCTGGCTTCAGAGTAAGGGCTGGAGGGGCAGCTTTCTCCAGGACAGAAGTGCTGGCAGAAGCCATTGTTCCTTCGTTGATATCTTCCCCCATCTCGGCTTGCAGACATAGGTTGCCACCATATCTGCATTTCCAACAACCTAGCTAACACAGGTTGCCCTGCTTCAGTATTCCTGAGACCCCGCACCAACTTGCGGGCCCACCCAAGCCACTTCTAGTGGCTTTTCCATACAGCCTGCCTTGGCTCATGCTGTAGACATTCCTAAGATCTCTCGAAGGTTCACAAACCCCAAATAAGTAGCATCTGGCCTTGGTATGCCCCGTACCTCTTGCTGGGTATCCCTAAGCCCAGCAATAGCAGCAGCTGACCTCAGTTTACGACTTAGCCTCTCAAGGCACTTTTAAGCCCAGCACAGGTGGCAGCCATATGCAGATTGCTTGATGGTTCATGCCAGGTGGCCCTAGACAGGGCATAGGCTGTGGCTGAACTTGGCCTGTGGCAGGGCCCTTCCCAGGAAACCCAGGCTTACATGCTCAGGGGCCAGCTTTGGTCTGAGCCAGAGCAGCACCATGGCCACATCTGAGGGTGACACACCCAAAGGGCAAACTGGACAGGCACCAGAGTCCTATTGAAGCAAATCCTACTCCATAGGGTCAGTCCCTACACAACAGCTGACACAACCTCTACTGTAGTCATGGTCCCCACAACCAATCATCTCATGGCAAGTCAATCCCTCCCATTGACATGCAAACAGCAACCAAGGATCAGCTACAACAGGAGGATACACACAGTCTATACAAGAAATACACCTGGAGCACCTGGCTCTGGTGACAAGGGAGACTACGCCACTGGGCCCCATATACCTATTATATAAGGCCACTCTACTAAGACTGGGAGACATAGCAGCCTTACCTAATACATAGAAACAAACACAGGGAGGCAGCCAAAGTGGAGGGACAAAGAAATATGTCTCAAACGAAAGAAGAGAACAAAGCTGCAGAAAAAGTATTCAGCAAAACAGAGACAAGCAATCTACCAGATGCAGAGTTCAAAACACTGGTTATACAGATGCTCAGTGGACTTAAGGAAAGAGTAGATGAACCCAGAACTTTACCAAAGAGATAGAAAACATAAAAAAGAACAGGTCAGAAATGAAGAATACAATAACTAAAATGAAGACACCTAATCAACAGTAAGCTAGATGAAGCAGAGATTCAAATCAGCGATTTAGAAGATAGGTTAGCAGAAAGCACCCACTCAGAACAACAACAAGAAAAAAGAATCCAAAAACATGAGGATAGTTTAAGGGGCGTCTGGGACAACATCAAGCATACTAACACTTGTATTGTAGGGGTACCAAAAGGAGGAGAGAGAAAAAGGAATTGAAAACCTATCTGAAGAAATAAGGACAGAAAACTTCCCTAACCTGGTGAAGGAAATAGACATACAAGCCAAGGAAGTGCAGGGAGTCCCAAACAGGATGAACCCAAAGAGGCCCACACCAAGACACATCATCATGGAAATGCCAAAGGTTAAAGACAAAGAGAGAATCTTAAAAGAAGAAAGAGAAAAGCAATTAGTTACCTATTAGGGAGCTCTTATAAGAGTGTAAGCTGATTCCTCAATAGAAACTTTGCAGGCCAGAAGGGATCGGGACAAATATTCAAAGGATAAAAAGCAAGGACCCACAACCAAGATTACTCTATCCAGCAAAGCTATCATTTAGAATCTAAGGAAAGATAAAGATCTTTCCAGACAAGAAAAACTAAAGGAGTTCATCACAGCAAGCCAGTTTTACAGGAAATGTTGGATGGACTTTTTTATGAAGAAGAAAAAAGAGAAAAACATCAAAAATATAAATAATAAATTGGTAATGACTACATATCTATCAACAATATCTTTAAATATAAATAGATTTAATGTTCCAATTAAAAGAAAATGTGGCTGAATAGATACTAAAACAATACCATTACACATGCTGCCTATAAGAGACTCACTTCACATCGAAAGGCACGCACAGAATGAAGGTGAAGGGATGGGAAAGGATATTGCATGAAAATGGAAACAAACCACAAAGCTGGGGTAACAATACTTATACCAGACAAAATAGACTTTAAAACAAAGGCAATAAAAAGAGACGAAGAAAGACCCAGTTATCCCACTTCTGGGTATTTATCCAAGGAAACCCAAAACACCACTTTGAAGGGACATGTGCATCCATATGTTCATTATAGCATTATTTACGATAGTCAAGATATGGGGACTACCTGAGCGTCCATCAATGAATGAATGAATAAAGAAGAGGTGATACATACATGCAATGGAACATTAGCTGTAAAAAAAGAATGAAATTTTGCCATCTGCAACAACATGGATGGATCTAGAGGGTGTTGTGCTGAGTGGAATAAATCAGACAGAGAAAGACAGTTGCCATATGATTACACTTACATGTGGAATCTAAAAACATAATAAACAAACACTCAAAACAGAAACAAACTCACAGATACAGAGAACATTTTCATTGTTGCCAGATGGGAAGGGGATTGGGGTGGGTAAAAAAGGGAAAGACATTAAGAAGTACAAATTGGTAGTTATAAAATAGTTATGCAGATATACAGTATGGCATAAGGAATACTAATAATAATTAATAACATGTGTGGTGTTAGATGGGAACTAGATTTACAAGGGCAATCACTTTGTAAGTTATATAAATGTCTAATCACTATGTTGTACACCTGAAACTAATATAATACTGCATGCCAACTGCAATTAAAAATTTTTAATAATTGAAAACAAAAAAGAAAAAAGAAATTACTTCTTCTGTGGTTAAAGAAGGGAAATGTCCCCAGGAGGCTTTCTATAACTGCTTATCATCAAGGAAACAATGAGCATGGGAATTGCCCTCACTCTGTTCACTGGACACCTCCTAAGTCTATTAGAGGTCACAAAGATTTACTAAATTAATAAATCCTGGCCAAGATATGTTCTTTGTAATCACTTTCAGACACAAGAACTACTTGGGTCTAGGATACCCAGATCTTTCGCAGGCATGGAACACAAGAGTATTTTTTTTTTGCCTCCTATCATAGTTACAATATCCTCTAGCTCCTTTTTGAGATATTATTTAGGATCTGCTGTACTTAAGTGTGTTTTGGTGATAGTGGAGGCCCTAGGACTATCTGACAACTAAAGATGTGCACAGAGAAGTTGCAAGACATGTCCCACCTCAGCGTGCTTTCTCTGTCGGCCGCCTCTAATAATATGTCCAAGCAGATGCGTGAGTCTTTTAAGCTCTTGCGTCATGTTTTTCTTGGCCTTTCAATAAGAATTCCTTCTGTTCCAAAATCAACTGATCTTTCTAGACAGGGAATAACAGGGGCAAGCCTGGCATTTCTTCTATTCCTTGGACATTATCTCGGCTTTTCTACAATAAATCCAACTGCACAGTTTTGTTCCTTGGGTGACAGAGATAGAGAGAACCTATTAAATTGCCAAATATGTCCACTCTAAATGTAGCAGAAAGATCTAAATTATGTAGCTGTGATTGTTTGGCTTCTTTATTGTTTAGGAAGTAGCAGATTCCCTTACTTCCTATATCAGCACAAATTATCTTTATTGATGTACATCTAGACCTCTTCTGCATTTGCTTTTGAACTTTGGAATGCTGGCCTTTTCTCTTCCTTCTTTCTTTCTTTCTTTCTTTCTTTCTTTCTTTCTTTCTTCCTTCCTTCCTTCCTTCCTTCCTTCCTTCCTTCCTTCCTTCTTCCTTCTTTTTTTACATGATTGTGTGTTGTTTAATATTTTTATATTTATGTATATTTTCAGGATTTTCATGCTGTGAACTACATTAGACAAGACAGAATCTCATGGCAGAAGGAGGGTAAAATGAGATAAAATGGTGAATCCAGATGAAGGGATACAAATTGTTTTTATATAATTTATCATTATATTTATTTTGATAAATTTTATATACCTTTTCTTCTTCATAATGCTAGCTTTATTGATGCCCTGTTCCAAAGACATTTATGTAAATTCCTCACATTCCCACTACCTTGCATAAATAGAGGGCACTATGTGAGCAGATTGTCAGCAATCTCACCTGACCAGAAACTCAGCACCTGATGAAAATTTTCTGCCAAAAGAACTTGCAAATAACTCTGTATGCCATCAAGGGTTGAAATTTATTCAATCATGGTAGCTTTACGTACTATTTCTAAATCTTGCATTATTTAGGAGTTATAGTTATCCCACTATGTGACAAATCTAGTCATATATGCTCTCCTGCTAAATTTATATACCTCCAGCAGCAAAATATAGAAACTTTAAATTGCCTTTTTCTACACAAAAGAGGTTGAACATAAAGATTAACATAGGCATACCCTTTCTTAAGAGAGAGTAAAGGAATAATTCATTGTTTTATTTTGGTTGGGAAATACATGGATTTAAAATTTAAAATAAACAAACAAAACACTGTGCCAAACTTTAAAATATTTGAACAATCGTGGCTTAGCATTTACACTATTTCAGGTTGTATCCAACTTATGCAAGTGCCCTAAGCAACCTTGGAACACTGGCCAGAGACAACGAAGTACTGTCAGAGGGCTTTCCAGCTCCATCCACAAACACCAGGCTCTTAAGTCTTGGGAATCTCCTTAAATGGAATATCTACCACTGATCGTGTGGCCATGTGATTTCCAGAAATCCTTTCCTTCTCCACTTATTTAATTGTGGTGCCATGGCCTCTGTAGAATGTATTAGGGCTTTCAAGGAAGACTATAACATTCACCTGAATTGATGCTATCCCTTGTCAGTCAAGAGAAGTATTTACTAGAATGTCTTCCTAGAAATATAAGTTCTGAGAGATGTTCAGAGCTGCTCATTAAGTGTGGGCAGGGAGAGTTGTAGTGGTCAAATAAACTTAGGAAATGCTGAGTTAAGCAAAGATAAGTAGGCTCCTTTGTTATTAGAGTCATTAATATAGTCATCCATCTTGTGACTCTTAGAAAGGGAATATAGTATGTAGAATTTCCCAAGACACTCTTATTTGGTAGAATTTTCCCAAGAGAAAATATTCCATAGATATAGATTTGGGAGATGGCTGGTCTAGAAAAGGAGAAAAGTACTTTAAAGTGTTGTAACCAAAATAGCATGACTACAACAATTTTTACTAGAAGAAATGAAATGAGATCTACATACAGTTAATAGTGGTAAATTTTACCTTTTGAGTAACTCCTAGACATAATCAATGATGCTTATTTTCACTCACTGCTCTCTCAAGGATTAATAATATAATCAGGATCCTGGAAGACTGGGAGCAAATAGAGTTCTTACACCTGTATTCTTATTAATAGTGTAACAATGGCCATGGTGGAAATAATTTCAGAGGAGGAGGAGTGGGAGTAGGGGTTGAACTTATGAACTTAAAAGTCATGTTGAAGATAATACAAATGGCAAAAAAGTGTAAAAGTATTCGGAATAAGGGAAAGTAGTGATATGTTTATCTCTACCTGTTAGTACATTAGCAGTTAATACACATACTAAAATAGTTTCCATTTAATAAACTTCTGAAGGCCAAGATATATATATGTCCATTTTCATAACACCTTAAAGTACTTACCATGGTTCTTTGGTTAAATTAAATCAAAGTAACTCATCAGGAGTTTGGTCACCCTACATCATACTGTTGTAACACTCCACATCATCTACAAAGATGAAAAACTGAAATGAACATTAAACTTTTCTTTAAAATAATTACATAAGATTTACTTTTAAAAGTCAAAATTTATTTAGAGATGAGTAATATTCCAGCTGTATGTCATTAACTCTGCAACTAATAATAAAAATAATATAATATAAAAATTTTTAAAAGAAACATCAAAACCTTAAAAAAGTCAAAATTTAATAACCATTTTGAAATATGGCAATAAACTAGGTTTGCCTTTTTATGTATAAATTTTTATGTCCCATCTAAACTAATACTTATTCTCGAATTCCTAATTGCCTAAGGACATATAGTTCTCTCATGTGTATACCTAAGCTTCTTTAGGAAGCCATTTTGCTGGCTCAGTCCATTCCTGGAAGAGTCATGGTCGCCCAGATGAGCAAATATATATACATTGGTTGACACAGTCACCTTCGTTTCTTTTTCATCGATTCTCTTCAAGGGCTCAACATATGGCCTGTTACCTGCCCACTTACCATCTCCTTTTAGGTTACTGTGTACCTAATGCTCTTTTTTTCTTCACTGTAGTAGAATGACTTAATCGCCTCAATATTTCTGTGCAATGCATCTTCGTTTCCTACCTTCTTATTCACTTTTAGGGGCATATTCACTGAGAGGTTTTTCCTTCATCCAAATTTGTGTATATAAGTGTTTCTGTGTGTGTATTTATCTTCAGCCCCATGTTAAAAAAAGTCTTGATTTGAGTTAATCTTAACATAGTACAAGGTAATAGATTTTGTTATTTTATTATTTATGTTTAAGAATAGCCTCATCTGTCTTGTTGGAGTAAAAACCCTGTGGGTAAACTACATAAAATAGATGCCGATAAAACACTATTTTTAGAAAGTGAAAGAAAAACTGTAATTCAGTCCAAGTGAAGTAAGTTTAAAAATTAGGCAATATTGCTGTAATTTGGTATAAACAAAAACTGATTAAATTGAACATAGAAATGCATGCTCTGAAAGCTATACCATTTTGCACCAAGAAATTCCCTAAGAAAATAAAAGAGAATCAAAAAATGGAAGAAAATGCATGCTGGCTATTTTTTTCCAGCTTTTTTGAGATATAATTGACAAAACTGTAACTAGTTATTATTATAGTATTATTTAGCCTTATGTGATACTTATTATTATTATCTCTGCTATTTTTGTTATTATGGCTATTTATTTATTTATTTTTAAGCATTGCCATGTCTCAGTATGTCCTGCTTACAAACCAAATAACATAAAAACTGAAAAATATTTTTCAATGCTTCTTTGGGTTCCTAGACCATACCATGTCATTAAAATCTTATTTCAAGGCTCGTGTGTGTGTGCATGGGAGTGTATGCACGTGCACGTGTGTGTGTTTGTACAATTTATAAAGCAACCAGCTTTAATGGCCTAGTTATAAATGTCATTTCATTGTAATGGAAGATTTCCTCCCATTAATGGTTATAACATTGCATTGTGCCAAATGTGGCTTCGAATGAAAAACAATAGCAAAAGTTTCATTTTGCCAAAGTTCTAGACAAGAAGAATACTATGAAGTTTCTTCCTTTTAAAAGTCACATTAAAGTTTGGGGGTGGGGGAATGATTCTCTTTTGAGGATAGAAATGGTTAGTTTTTTACAATAAAGTTATTTATAGATCACCAATAAAGGAAAAATGCCTCTAATTTCATCAGGCTCCTGATGTTAATAACAATGGCTTATATTTGTATGGTACTTTGAAGTATTCTGAGTGCCAGTCATTATTTCATTAGAACCCCAATAGGCTGTAAAATAAAAAGGACAAAGAGTAAATGAAAGCCCTGAAGACTCAATAACTTATTCAAGGTCAGACAGCACATTAGTTTCTGGGTAGGGTTGCCACCCTGCTTTACCACCTGCCCCTCCATATACAGATTGCATTATCTATAGATAACTCTATCCAGGAGATTAAAATTGTAGTAATAGCTAACTTTTAAAAATAATACTCCATACTTTATAGATTTCTTCCGTATTTGTTACTTAATTTTATCTTTACAACAACCTTTTGAGTTTGGTGGTATTATAATCATTTCCACTGAAATATAAGGAAACTGAGGTTCAGCAATATTATGTGACTTTGGTCTTGGTTGTGGAAGATTCAGGCTTGAATCCGTGCCCTCTGATTCCTGTCTACTTCTTTTTGTATTACACCATGCTGCTGAAATGCCTCATCAATGAAGAAATGTATATTTAACTTTATAATGATATATGTTTACTTCTTTGGAGAAAGCATCTTCCTTACTATATCTTTCTTACAGAAACAATAAAATTAGTTTACATTTCCTGAGCCAGCATCTCTGAGTGACAAAGAGAAGTGACCCCCCCGCCAAAAAAAAAACCCAGCAGCGATCATCCAAATTTAGAGAATTCTGAATTTTAATACACTTTCCTTAAGAGATATATGCTACTAAATTATAGCAATGGGCCAAAAGCATTTTTAAAAGCATATTTTCAATTTGATTTTATTTGCTCAGTTTTACTAATTTATTTAAGATTTACTTCTCTCTGTGCCACTAACTTTTTTTTTACCCTATAAAAGCATTATATTTTTTGTAGTATGTGTCAAGAAAAATTATGAAAGTCTTGCAGAGAACTGATATAATGCAAATGATTCCTGTCCATAGAAATGCACATTGTTTCCCTCAGAATGCAATTGATTATTCCCCTGTGGATACTGTCCAGTTTTGTTTCTATTTGTAAATTCACCTCACATTCCTCTGAATTCTCCTTTGAACTAGTTATATATTCTCTCATTAATTAATGAGTGAAATAAAACCTTTAACATATGTTTAGTTTATATTTGTATGACAGCCATGATTTTACCTTTAAAAAATCCTTTAAATCTGAAATTTAATATCCATTCCAAGAATCTTTGTGAACTCTTTAAATGTGATGAGTTTAGACTAGACACGCATCTCTGTGAGGTAGGTACTCTCATATGTATCATGAGTATAAGAATATTAGTGGGATATGAGTAAGGTGTTCAAAGCCCAGGAGCGAATCACGAGTGTAACTAGCAGACTCTACTGCCTTCCTGTGGCTGCCTCAGGGCTGGGATTTACCGCAGTTCTTTATTAATGGCCTGGATTTGACAGAAATGTGAAACCCCAGTGTCCCTCAATAATAACAGTCGTTTTTCCACAACAACATCTCATTCCACATGGGAACATCTATAAATATTGGGAATACATTTTATTTGGATCCTGAAACTGTATGGCAGACCAGCTTTGGGCCTTTTCACAGCAGTGGAACCCACAACTGAATTTTTTATTTAAAATATTTTAGGCTTCTTCCACAACCATTTCACTGAACCTTGAAACTATCCATTAAGATTCTGTGCAGCAGTTTTCAGTGTGAGGGACTGATAAGGAACAGCTTTTCCATGCTGGCATCCTCCAATTTATACCAATTATTGCTGGTTATGGCTGAAAGAGAAAATGTAAAAAAAAAAAGTTATATGTCCTGAAGTAGGCAAAATTAGCATATGGCTTTTATGGATGAGCACAAATCCTAAAGGAGATCAGAATCTTGTAATATATAATTATACAAGTAGTTGTACCATTATTCTGTAAGTTCTTAGGCAAAATATTTGTCATTTACTACTAAACTGAAGACAAAAAGAATTTCTTATATATAACATACCTACCCAATCCCAATACTACCCATCAGTCACATCCTAAATGTTTGTTTCATTAAACTCCATACATAATATTCATATAAATCAACTTATGAGAGAATATTCTGATAATAGCACATATATAAATAGGTTTTTTACTCAGATTCTTTTAGAAAAATTAATTTGAAGAAACTAATGAGACAAGAAAACATGTAACCATTTTGTCTTAATAAGTTATTTTTGAAACACATTCAAGTACTGGGGATAAAAGTTTTTCTTCTGGCTTTGCAACCAGATACAATGTCTTTCATTTCATTCCTATAATATCAAGACTGAAGTTCACACCTTTCCTACTTTCCACCTGAAGCTCCACAGAATCCATAAAGCCAGGATCACTTGTCAATGAATGAGAAGTTCAGTTCTGCCCAAACACATTTGATGGTGTTGAGAAACAGTTAATATTTTCAAATTCTGCACAGTCAGGGTTTCTTGAACGAAAAACTAGTTACTGGAAAGCAGGGTTAAGGAATGACGGACCAGTAGTAACCATGCCTTGGAAGTTAGGAACCATATAATTGCTCCTGAGAGATTTACAGGTTTATCTCCCCTTGGGGCCATTTATTTATATTGCAAAGGGTAACTGAGCCATACAGTTAATTTTCAAAGAGCTGTAACACGTAGGAACCATCTGCTTTTCATTCAACAGAGGGTTTGTTTACATTGAATAGATAGTTTCTCTCTTTCTGGAGAGGAGAAGTCTCTTGTGTAACGGTTCCTATATAAGTGCCCATTTCATAATTCTAACTGTCCTCTCCTATATTATGGACATTCTGTGTACATGCAGGGTGACATCTGCCCTCATCACACTGCCCCGAAGTGGTAATTTGGGGCATGGGAAACCAACAGTATGATGCTTTGTAGGTAAATAATCGGTCTGCTCTTGATCAGAAACCTCATGTCTGCTGAAAGGAAAAAATAAATAAATATTAATATTCAAGACTTATCAGATGGAATGTTACAAAGGAATTCATTTAAGAGTTGTTTGGAAAGTGAGAACTCTTAGTTCACTTAAAATATGCTTTCATTTGCATTTTTTATTTCCTTATACTTAACTTTTTATTAAATTAAGTTATCTGAAAAATGGTGGTAAAATACTGACCCTCTGAAGATTTGGGAGTGATTTCTACATAAGCATATTTCTAATTCTTAAAAATGATTTTATGAGTGTTTTCTATAACACCTCCCCACTAAAATCTGTCCATTCAAACTGCGGTTTCTAGAACTTAGCATGGAAAATATTGTTTAAAAATCCATAGCATGAACTCTCCTAATTTACAAGAGAATATCTTTTTCACAATCCTTTCTTTTGCCATGATGGCTCCAACAGACACTGTTGAGACCAGGAGACGATTTAGCACAGGGAGCACTGAAGGGGAGAGCAAAGCTGTAAGGTACCTCCCGCTTTTGTTTTCATTCTCCTAGAGAAATTGGAATGTCATTATTTTCTTTCCTGGCACAAATATTTCTAACAGAGACAAGACTATTTGGTCAATGATCAGCATTGTGATTAGTCTCCCCTATTAGAACAGCTATATTCCCAACTGTTTAAAGTCAGAAACTTTGCTGTATGCTTTTGAAATTCAAGCCCTATCTTGAGTGATGACTTGAAACAACTCATGCGTGGATCAGGGTGTAGGTCGAGAAAGGAATGATTCAATTAAAAGAATCAGAGAAATAAGGCATATTCGTGGGAAATCACCTCTCACCCACATTATCTTACTATAGGGTAACAGACATAAAACCCCATGTCTACTCAACTTCCTTTAGTTCCTCAACTTCCTTTCTTGAACTAATCAGGCATCAATTTTACCACACCCTACAGACTAAGTCTTTGTATCTAAGACTTTTAAGGTAGTCAAAGGACTTTCCAATCTAAAAATATTTCTATATAGGCCAGGAAGAGAAAATTTTAGATTTATAGCAATGAGTGAAAAAGAAAACAAAGAGTGACGCTTTGTAAATCCCTCTGGATCACACCTGCCCTTGTGGGAGGCTGCTTCCCCATATGTCTCCCTCTTTTCATGATAATTCCCCACTATTTTCTTGGCTGGCCTCTCAGGCAGGTCCTACCAACCTCTTGTTTTCGCCACCGTCAAGCAGAGCCCAGCCTCCCAGCCTGTGCCTTTATGCTGCGCCCCCTGTCTGTGGGGCAAGGTTGCAGAGCTCTATCCATCACCCTCCTGCTACCCTCCGCCAAGTGAAAAGACCAACAGTAATTGACACTTGAAAGCCGGTTTGCAGGGCACTTCCACTTCTCTTGTGAACCAAACCATTCAGTGTTTGGTAGGACAGGGATCATCACTCTCATTTTTCAGAGAGGAAACAGGTTCACAAAGTCATCCATGTCCTCCCACTGCAGATAAACAGCCTTGGGTAATTGACAACTGCTCTGATACAGTTTTCACATTTATAAAAGAAGTTGTTGACTGGTGCTCTTACAGACCACTCTAGTTCTAAGAATCTGTGGTTGTAACTATGAGTCTAAGATTCTCAACTC
Organism: Eonycteris spelaea; assembly: GCA_003508835.1. NCBI lineage: Eukaryota > Metazoa > Chordata > Mammalia > Chiroptera > Pteropodidae > Eonycteris > Eonycteris spelaea. Next base: position 13,926,221 of record PUFA01000028.1, on the reverse strand, counting down.
TTCAACCCATGCCAACTAAAGAAACCCAGAGAAGAAACTACAGTAGGGCCCTTTTCTCTTCAGAGGCAATATTTCCATTTTAACCCATTTCCCATTCAAAAAAAAAAAGTGCAGCTTGCTGCCAGAGTTAATTTAATTTTACATAAACACGCTCTTTGAGGCTGAAGCAAATCTGACTGGATTTCAATGTAAAAATAAAATATAAAAAATGTTCTTGGAGTTATTCCTAAACAGAACTTGTCTCTAATCCTAATGTAACAAATGTATATGATAATTGGTACTTAAAATTTTTTCCGTGTGCTAAATTTCAAAGCACAGAACAACACAAAGCAGAACATCACATTCCACACAAAAATCACGTTTCTCTCCAGGTCTTCTTGCCATCCTTGTTATTGTGTGAGCAGCAAGCTGCAGTGACCAGTTGGATTCTGTTTCCCTGGTGTTAGTGGTGTTCTCTTGAGGAAATGTCTCTAAACAGGTGAAGAGGTGTGACCTCATCAGAGCACGGACGACCTTGAAGACATTGCTGCCCTGGCTTGGGATGCTTTTCCAGTGATCTTTCCATCAACATCAGTCTGGAGTTTACATGGCAGATCGTGTGGTCAGGATTATTCTTCTTGAACAGGATGCAGTTCAGCACTGTAATGTTTAGAAGGTGGCGAAGGAATTTCTTACACCAAAACCTGCACCTTTTGTGCTCAATTGGATGAGATGTGAGCATCTGACCAGCTGAGTCCACTGCTGCCATATTCTCCTTATAACCCACAGTGACACGTGGCTTCTTAGTTTTCTGTCCATTTCTGTTGTCTACTTCAGTCACAGTATCATTATGGAATGTTGACAACATAGTCAACATTCACCTCCTTCTTGTCACACCTCTTCGGTGCCATGAGTGCACCACAGAATCCGGCTACAGTTATCCCCTTTGCAATCCTTTTTTTTTTTTTTTTTTCTGGATCATTTGGAATCTGTCTTCTATTCAAACGATCTGTTCAAGCTGCATCAATCATGTTTTGATGAAATTCTCTGAAAAGCATGAAAGTTGCTTTGGGGTAAGGTTAGGACTGTCATCTGCGAGTTATCTTGGGTAAATACTGCAGCCGCAAGCACCACCAGCGAGTACTATCTCTGGACAAATGGGAAATAGGTTAATGGCTCCTTTTGGATATAACACCCCCAACGTTTGTAAGAATCCATTAGAATCTTTTAGATTAAAATTTTAGACCAAGTGGGAAGTTGGCTTATTTGTGGGGAAGAAGCAATGGTTTTAATATTTATTGAGCCTCATCATGTGCAGACACTTTGCCAAGCGTAGTTACCTGTGTTAGCTTCTTAAACCCTTCAAGGTATGGGGACCTCCACACACTTTTTAAAAAAATAACTATAAAAGGGTGAGGTTTAGGTTGACTTTTTTAGTCTTCTGCATATGTCCAGTTGTTCCAATTCCATTGTTGAGAAGATAATATTTACTCCACTGAATTGCCTTTGCACTTTTATCAAAAACCACTCACATTTGTGCAAGCCTATTCTGTTCATTGATCTAAATGTTTATCTTTATACAAATACCACACTGTCTTGATTATTGTACCTTCAAAATCAAGTGGTTAAGTCTTTCAAGATTGTTTTGGCCATTCTATGTAGTTTGCAATTATATATTTATAGCTATTATTTTGTCAACTCAATTTCTACAAAAGTCTCCTTGAGATTTTGATTGGGATTTCATTGACTCTATAGACCAATTTAAGGATAATGACATATTAACATTATAAGTTTTTCAGCTTATGAACATGGTTTCATCTTTCCACTTATTTAGCATTTCTTTAATTTTCTATTAATGAGTTTTCGTAGTTTCAACATGTTATATTTTTGTTAAAATTTCCCCTATCTAGTTTTATGTTTTAATTTTATGCCACTTAAATAGCATCTTTAAATTTTCATTTTTAATCATTTATTGCTAGGTTATCAAAAGACAATCTTTCTATATTGATCTTTTATCTGGCAAACTTGTTGTATTAACTTACTGGTTTTAGTAGGTTTTTTTTTTTTAATAGAGTATTTGGGATTTTCTGCAAATATAATCATGTCATCTATAAATAACATTTACTTCTTCTTATCTCATCTGTGCACCTTTAATTTTTTCTCTTTTCTTATTCTACTTACTAGGACCTCCAGTACAATGTTGAGTTGAAGTGATGAGAATAGACATCATTATTGCCTTATTCCCAATTTTATCCTTACGATTAAGTATAATTTTAGTTATATACTTTCTGTTGTGTTTTCTGTTGATTAGCATTGTTTTTTAACACTTTACTTCAAATCATGGAATGATTTAACATAAATATTTGCATCTATTTTGAAATAATTTAGACTAACTTCCCACCTTGCCCATATCAAGTCGCTCTTAACAGAACTGGCTCCACATATGAAGAAACAGGTCCATAATATGCCAAACAACTGACTGCTGGGTTGAGAGAGCTAGTGAATACAAGGTATTTCGAAGGAGCAAATAATGAGAGGTTTGAAACAAAAATTACTGATTACCTACTTTCTGCAGACCCTGTGTGTGTATGTCTTATGTGGGTCCTCTCCATGTCTGTCCTTATCTATACAGAGTTAGAACTTTTAAATAATTCTACAGACTGTCCCCAACTCACAATGGTTCAACTTACATATGATTTTTTATTTTTACTTTACAATGGTGTAAAAACAATATGCATTCATTAGAAACCACCCTACAAATTTTAATTTTGATATTTTCCCAGGCTAGCAAAATGTAATACAGTACTCTTTCATGATGCTGGGCAGCCATAGTGAGGTGATTTTGGCCAACTGTAGGCTAATGTAAGTGTTCTGAGGACATTTAAGGTAGACTGGGCTAAGTTACACTGTTTGATAGGTTAGGCGTATTAAATGCATTTTGGACTTACAGTATTTTTAATTAACCGAAGGTTTATTGGAATGCAACCCCTTGTAAGTCAAGGAGCATTTGTATTCCTCCATCATCAGCAGGAGAGTGTGAAATGCCCCCACAGCAACCAAAGCTTTTTCTAATCACACTAAGCAGAATGGCTCCCAGGCTGCCTCTCACTGTTGTCCCAATGACCCAAATATAATACTGCAGACCGATTATCCAAGCGAGGGAGAAACAACTGATTTCCTCTTTTTCTGCGATTTTTTTCCCTTTTTTTTAATTCCAAATTATTTTTTATTTATTTTTATTAAGTTTATTGGGTAATGTTGGTTAATACAATTATATAATTTTCAGCTGTACATTATCATTTGACATCTTCTATTCTATTGTGTGTTTACCACCCAAAGTCCAATTTCCTTCAGTTACCATATATTTGACCCCCTTTACCCACTTCACCCTTCCCCTAAACCCTATATTCAACTCCCTTTACCTCGTCTACCTCCCCCCTCATTCCCCACCCCACTACTAACCACTAGTCTCTTTCTGTGATTTTTGACCTGAAAAAAGTTTCATTTGTCACCACCACATAATATGAATTTATATTCTCCAGTAAATTCTAATATATAGCTTATATGTAAAGTCTACTCTGAAGACTCCCCCTGAACTAGATCTTATATTTCCATTGTATTTCCCAAGGATGCATTTGGAAAATTTAGCATTTTATAAAATCTGTTTTATTGGGGGGGGGGGGGTTGGCAGGGAGGCCCTAGGATCTTTCTGACCAACCTAATCAATTTCAGATGAGGGGGATTAAGTGGCCTGTCCAGACTTGCACAGCCAGTTGATGACAAATCCTGGACTGGAACTGAGTATTCTATAAACTCATGTGACTTGTCATTTTTACTAGGGCTAGCATAAGTATCAAATCCACTTATACATAATTAACTAGTCTATTATAGTTTTGTATTGACCAAACTTAAATTTTTTAGTTCTAAATCTAGTTACTCATAGTTATTATTAAATTACATTTTATGCATACCCCTCTTCCTTAAATGGATGAAAGATGAAGAAGGTACTGTGATGTATTTGATGGAGAAAATTGAAGGGTATTCACATAGACAATAGATGTTTTTCCCAAATTATTGTAACATAGCTAACATATAGGCTACATAAAATGTTATCCATATTTCTTCTTTCTGTACATAAGCATTTATTCATACTGGATGAAGCCATAGAAAAATGAGTGCTTTAACAAGATTCTCTCATTCAGACTTTTTATAATTTAACTCTCAAAATTCAATTTTTAAAGAAAAGGTCACAAGGTCTACTCTTTATGTATAATTCAGTATGCTAGGGAAAAAAAGAAAGAAACCATACCTTTTAAATTTGAGAGACATTGAGGATAAAAATAATAAGAAGAAAAAAAGACTAAACAAAGAAACAAAAATTAAGAAGCCCACCCAGCAGTTCAGATTCATACTGTGGTTTAGTAGGGCATTTACTGCCACCAAGTGGTTTGCTAAAATGCTTAATTCTGTAACTGATGTTTCTTATAGTCTTCCAAATATCAGTACTTTTCCAAAGCATTTGCTTTCAGTTTAAATGAAAATATCATGAAACCTCAGATAGGGAACACTGAAAACTTTTCCTAAGTTGACAAACTAACAACAAGTCCTTGCTTGCCAAAAGAAAAATATGGTAAATCTTTATCTGCTTTTGCTAAACTTCTGTCATTGAAACAGGAAACTAGGAAGACAATGTCACTGCTGATAACCAAAGGGAAAATTCCGTATGAAACAACAAATGCTTATTGAGGACATTTGCATCCTTTGAATGGGATCTACTTTCAGGTAAATGGTGTTCTTATAAAACATATGGCAAGGTTAGTACTGGTCCATGTCCCACCCCACTCCCAACTCTCCGCTTTTGGGAGATTACTGGGAAATATTTAGAGAATGGGGCTTGCAAAGTAGTGAGAGATTTTACTCAGGGCATGATACCTACTTGGATACCCCAGGAACTAGGTCAAAAGTGGAAGTTCAAAATAGAGCTCTCATGAAAGAAAACTTCCTCTTCCCACTGCAGTATTTCCCATCGCCACACCCAAATGTCAACACAAATAGCTGACATTAGAGCCAAGTGCAGGAGTGGGTGTTTTTGCAAAATTTTTGAAGAGTAAACACTAAAGAGACTATTTAAGAAAGAAATAACTTCAGCCTCCTCATGTCAGGTTCGAACAAGCCAGCCAGCCACTGTAACCTTTGACCTTGGTTCATTATCCTAGGAGTTCTCTTTAATCTTTTTTAAGCTTTTTAACATCTTGTTCAGTTAAGCCAGATATCAAGCAATAATTGATGAGCCAAAACCCTGCATGCTTACTAAGGCAGTGTTTATGTAACAAGATCATCTACATCAAAATCCCCCAGGTATTTATTAAGAATGACTATTCTAGGGCCTCACCCAGACCTACTGAAACTCATTGGGACTGAGTTTTAGCAAGGATTCCATCTGATTCTTATTCCCTCAAATGTGGGGATTACTGACCTAGAGGGAAGGTCAGAGAGCAGTGGTTCCCAGACTTTGTTACATAATAGGATAATCTAGGAATCCCTTCAAAAATATTTTGCCTGTCTCCTCCCCACCAGATATTTTGAATGGCACGGGTGTGACATGTTCTTTGAGCGTTTTAAAAGCTCTCCAAATACTTCTAATAGGTAAGAAAATTTAGAAAGCTGTCATAGAGGATTCTAGATCATCACCTTACAACTATGTAACAGACAAGGAACTAGAAGATGCCAAAAGGAAATAATATTGCCTAATCCTGGAGCTGTTTTTACTCTAAACTGCTTATGTCATTTAACCAAGAGCCTCTAAAAGTTCCATCAGTGTCAACCGAACACCCTTAATAGAAGTTTTGAGACTTTTATTATGCTGCCCTCAGTTTCACATGATTTTCAAAGAGGATCCAGGACATTCTTCTCTGTGACTCATGTGGGCTAAGGCAGACCTGTGGCTAATTGAAGAGAGTGCAAACCGATGCTATCTACTTGCACAGTTTTTCAATCATTTCCATTTTAGCCATTCATTCAACAAATATTGGCTACTTAATTTGGGCTTTGCTCATCAGTATGGAAAAACAAACTGTGGACTTGTTAATCTGTATCACATGGTTGTCAACTCAGAGGAAAAAGTTCTTTTACTAATGTTTCTCCCCTTCTGAATAAGTCTAGCAACTCAGCCAAAATGTTTAATAGAAAAATGCATATAGAGGTCATCTAAATCCACACTTGGCTTCTGGTTTCCCCAAATTACTTATTAAACAGTCTAAATAAATGCTTTGGGGTGTTTTCATAGTGCCTCATGCTATCTCAGTGGTGATCTGTATGGTCACAGTAGAGAAACTATTTACATTATTAAGAAATTGCATAATGAAATTTCTCCCATGTCTTCCTCCTGTTAACATTTAACTCCGGAAAACTACTCTTTCAGGAAGTTTGTATAGTCTCCCTAAAATGGAGATTTCAAATGGCTCCTGTTATTTGTCACCTAAATATTTGCCTTCAGTAATTGTATACCCACTGTCAGCTGAGTGGAACTAATTGTCTGCCCTTGAGGCCTCCTCACCTCAATGTTTGCCTTTGAATGAGGCTCCCAGTGGTAATGACTATATGTTACTGGTGCTATTTTACATGTATTTAGTGCAATGCTATTATTATGTGTATTTAATGATTATTATTATATTAAAATCTATTGTGATATCCGTGGAGAGGAAGAATCATTCTGATGTCTTACCTAAATTTTTTTAGAACAGTTTAAACCATGGAAGGGCATTACCTTTTTGAGTTTTCAAAACACATTATAGTCTTAATTTTAGAAAATAAAGAAAAGGAGAAGATAAGTAGTGTAAACAGCAATTTTAAATAATTCAATGAGATAATAATAGCCAAACAAAAATAGTACCTTCGATAATCCTGGCACTTATCAAACCACTTAAAATCATCTAATTCTTACAATAACACTTTTACAATGTTATATTATTATAACAGTGTCAGAGCAGTAAGATAGGTACTCTGCCCTCAGTTCAGATTATTGTCTAGCATTGATCGCAGCCAAGTGTATACAAATGTTAGAGAGCAACTGGAAGGAAGACGAGCCTAGTGGAGCCTGGCGGTGAGATCGCCTAGAGTCACGGTTTCAATTTCAAATCCTGGCATTTGGGTATTTGGGTAGCCAGCGCATTCAGCAGTTAAGAGCGTGGAATTGGAGCCATACACACCCAGTGTCCAACCCTGCCTGATCACCTAGGAGCTGAGTCACTGGGCAAACTCCATGGCACCCCAAGCCCTGCTTTTGTTTCAATTTTTTTTTTTTTATTGTGAAAAGGAAAGCTAATGGCTGTGTATTCATTCTCTAAGGCTGCCACAGTCTAATTGGTTAAACAACAGAAATTATTTTCTCACAATTCTGGAGGCTAGAAGTCCCAGATAGAAGCGTCTTCTTAGTTAATTTCCTCTGAGGCCTCTCTCCTTGGCTTGCAGGTAGATGGCCACCTTCTCCTACAGTTTCTTCTATGTATCCAAACATTTTCTTCTTGTAACACCAGTCATGTTGGATTAGAGCCCATCCTGATGGCCTTAATCACCTCATGAAGGCCCTACCTTCAAATACAGTAGTATTCTAAGGTACTGGGAGTAAGGGCTCCAACATATAAATTTTGTGGGAACACGATTCAGCCCATACCAACCTGTTTCATAATATTTAATAATAATTAAAAGAAATAATGCAAATAAATCACTTAGCAAGGTACCTGGCAATAAATGAGGAAGGTTCCTGAGAAAATGAAAATGTTATATCTTCATTTTGGTGATGCTACATGAGTCAAAATTCATTGATTTGTGAATCTCAAATGTTCATTTGACTGTATGTGTAGTATATCTAATAAAACTGATTTTAAAGATAGTAAATTTTTTTACTACCTATCAACTTCTCTACTTTAATGACTTCCCTTTAAAACATTTTAAAACATATTTCAAAGTATAACAAACCAATTAGCCTGCATCCTTGTGACTAATGACCCCCAAAAGATTCTCAAGCAAAGCAGAATTACCTGGAGTGTGGAGCTAAGAAGTCTTATGCTTAAAGTCTGAAGTTTTAATACTCCCATGTTAAATTAAATTACCCAACGAGGTGTTTTTTCCAGGAGTATGTCATTCCCTCAAGGGATGTTTAAAACTCTACTTTCCCATAAGGGAGAAATGGAAGACCCTAAGTATTTAAATTCATTGACTGTCTTAAGTATCAGTACCCTACGAGAGTTGGTATAGTCTAAAAACTCCACTTTGAAGTGAAAAGGAAAAGTCTGAATTTTTTTTCTGAAGATTTTGAATAGCATCCAAGTTAAACTGTTATGGAGACAACAACATGTCTCGAGGGACTTCATTTTTGTTGTCGGTTTCCTTAGTCTATATCCGTCATTGGGACGTTAGGAGAATTTCCAAGTTAATGTTGATGAAGATTTACAAAATCTCCAAGGTGAAGTTCTGCTAAGAATAAAAACATGAGAGAAATTATCATGCTTTTTTTAAAAAAAATCTTTATTTAAAAAAACATGTCCCCATTGAAGAATTGCTTCAGGATATAATCTTATGTGGAAATACAAATATATATATGTAAATATAATGGACTTCTACAGTGCTCTGCACATCTGAAAGGTGTTTGTTGTCTAAAATGACTAAATATGTTGTTTGACTAAATGAATGAATCAACAAGAAAGCAGCATTAAGAGAAGTACGGATGTGCTCTCCTCCTGCCACCAAGACACCAAAGGCAAAGAAGGCTGAGAGGAAGAAGGTGGCCCCAGCCTCCGCTGTCATGAAGAAGCAGAAGGCCAAGAAGGTGGTAAATCCCCTATTTGAGAAAAGACCCAAGAATCTGAGCATTGGACAGGACATCCAGACCAAAAGGGACCTTACTCGCTTTGTCAAATGGCCCCAATACATTCGTCTGCAGTGGCAAAGGGATTTTCTCTATAAGCACCTGAAAGTGCCTCCTGCAATTAACCAGTTCTCCCACGCCTTGGACCACCAAACACCACTTGTTTAAGCTGGCCTTCAAGCACAGACTAGAGACAAAGCAAGAGAAGAAGCAGAGATCGTTATCCTGGGCTGACAAAAAAAGCTGCCAGCAAAGAAGATGTCCCCGCCAAAGACCACCTGTCCAAGCAAGACTTATCACAGTCACCACTTTGATGGAGAACAAGAAGTCTCAGCTAGCACTGATTGCACATGGCATGGATCCCATCCAGCTGGTTGTCTTCCCACCTGCCCTGTGCCGTGAGATGGGGGGGGGGGGCCTACTGCATTATCAAGGGAAAGGCTAGGCTGGGGCATCTGGTCCACAGGAGTCCTGCACCACTGTCGCCTTCACACAGGTTAACTTGGAAGACAAGGAAGCACTGGCTAAGCTGGTAGAAGCTGTCTGGACCAATTACAACAACAGATACGATGAGATCCCCATCATGGGGGGAGGCAACGTCCTGGGTCCAAACCTGGTGGCTCCCATTGCCATGCTGGAAGAAGCAAAGGCTAAAAAACTGGCCACCAAACTAGGCCAAGATTCTCTTTCAAATAAAAAAAAAAAAAGAGTGAAGTATAGATGCAATTTTATTATAAATATGCAACTTTAAAACCAGGGAGTGGCTGAATCACAATAAGCAGGCAGTAGCATGGACAGCCATCTCCCCTGGGAAATCACGGCTTCTCTAGTAGCCGTGCAGAATAAACAGATATGCGGTGATGGAAGGCACCAAACCTGGGGACTGAGGACTGGTTATGTGACCATAGATCAATCATCTAACTTCACCGAACCCAGATTGTCTTCTGAGGAAAATGGCAATAAAAATAAAATAAATAATAATAATAATAATAATAATATATTAATAATTAATAATAATAGAGCAATAATAACTACCTCATGGGATCTACTATAAAAAGGTAGGCTCTGCACTATACATAGCCATTGCTCAGTAAATGCTTGCTAACTCTGAATGGCAAGCACAGGTTACATGCTCTCTGTAGTTCAGAGGACTCCACTCCCCAAAGACTGTGCCCACACTTAAGCAGGGGCTCAGGTAAAGTCTGCTCAGTTCAATTAATAGTAGAGTAATTGATGCCTAGAAAGATACGAATGCCTAGACAACGGCTCCTGTGGCACTGACAAGAGAAAACCTTCACTGAGTTGTAACTTTGAGGTCTTGGGTAAGTTCCAGACTCCTCTGAGCCAGCAGTGGGAGACAGAATCAGCTCTTTCCAATCAAACTATGGTATTAGAAGAGCTGATCTTGCACATCCTTCAATAAAAATTATATCTAAAATTACTTGTCTCTAATATATGGCCAGCCTTGTCCCAGACAGGTGGCTCAGCTGCCCAGAGGGCACAGCCATCAGCAGTGTGATTAGTACCTTAGAGACCCAAGTCATCCTCTAGTTCACTGTGACTCCAGCTCCTAGCCACCAGTATTGCCCTGGACAATGTCTGCAGAAGGTCAAGTGAAGAAGGTCTTCTGAACAACTTGTAAAGTACTGAAAAAACCTCCCAAACAGCATAGCAGGAATGCAGATGGAAAACCCAGAGAATTATCTGCAGTTTAAATCTTAACTGTCTTTCTGGTAAGGGTTCAGAGACAGAATCTATTGGCACCCTGAAAAAGCCTGGTTTAATTAATTTTCAATGAAAATCCAGAATAAATCTTTACTAAAACAAATGGAATTTTTAAAATCTTCTCAAAGTCCTTAAATAAAGTGTTAATAAAGATGTCCTTCCCTCTCTCCCCCACTTCCACTCTATAATATATTCCCAAGGGAGAAGTAAAGATGCCATCCTCTTACTGAACAATTTTATGTTTTCATTTTTAATTTCACACAATATTATTTTAATTTAACTCAATTTTATAAACTAATATTGCATATATTTTCATACTACAGGTTTTAATTTATAGCTCATGTTCTGTCAGTTTTCTTCTTGACAAAAATGACAAGCCTCAACTTCTCCTACAAATATTCACCACTCTAGTTGTATAGGTGGGTTTTAGGCCAGGATAATTTACTATTGGTCATTGATATAGTGAAAAAATTATCAGGAAAATAAATAAAACTGTATGCAGGCATTAATACTTTTTATTCACCAGGCTTTGCTGGGGAATTAGTTATGGCCTAAAGTTTCTGAATTCAATATAAGCTCAGTTATCGATAAGCTGATAAATCTACATCTTAATACCTCTCAAAGTCATGAAGTGTCATGAGAATGTGCTCCTAAGACAACATCTCTGGTGGCAAGAAACACATTATGTTGAACCGCCTCCTTCTTTTCACTTGTTTCTATACAAATCAATGCTATACTTTTACATACCCTGGATCCATGTTCTCCTGATGAGATTTTGATTTTTTTTTTTTAAGTAAGTTGTCTTCTCTAAATTGAATCTAAATGACGGTTTCTTTGTGATGTTTTTTTGCCAGATAGCATGTCTTTACAATCAAATGCATCTTTACCAAATAGGTGTACTACAACTTATAATGGTTTCTGCCTAATGAATCTATTGGTTCATGTCTAGTGAATGATTCAGTGTTGGAGGTCAGCTACTGAGAGGTACAATTGACAATTAATCAATCATGGAAGATTTACCAGGATGCAAATAGATATTTCTGCTAGCTTTAAGTTTAAGATGTACAACATGTTAATTTGATATGCTTAAATATTGAAAAATGATTACCACCATAGCATTAGCTAACACCTCCAACACATCACACAATTACCACTTCTTTTTTGTGGTAAGAACATTTAAGACCTACTCTCTTAACAACTTCTAACAACTTATTCTGGCAGAATATCCTTATTTTCCATGGTGGAATTGTATTCCCTTGTGTATACCACATCTTCTTACTCCATTTATCTGATAATGAACACTTGGTTTGTTTCCACAACTTTGCTCTTGTGAATAAGGCTGCAGCAAACATGGCAGTGCAGATATCTCTTCAAGATCCTGATTTCATCTCCTTTGGCTATATACCCAGAACTGCCGTTGCTGGATCAAATGCTAGGCCTAGCAATTTTCATTTTTCAGTGGCTGTGGTAAGTGAATTTAATGCATGTCTAAATAATTAAATAATTTTGGCCATGCTTTATGATATATATCGTCAGTCCTCACCTACTCATTTTTGTGTTGAAGCAGAAACAGGTTTCTGAAGATAATATGGTCTCTACTCATGAATCTTCCTTAGCCCCTCTGGCTCCTGCATTGTTACAAAAGGACCCTCCCCTACCTCATCTAGCTGGTTGTCGAGCACATGGAACTTTTATTAACTTGCAACCAAGCACAGACCCCCCTACACATTCCCACCAGGGAACTCTTTGCTGTCCAATTCTTATGCAAGTCCAGTCTTAAAAAATAAAGAATACAGTAACCACCATTCCTGTATGTGTTCTAAATCTTACTCGTTTTTCAAGACAGATCACTAGTGAACTGCACATAGCAGCCTCTCGCTTTGGTCCTTTGTTAGAACTGCTTTTACTAGACTGTACCTTGTTTGGATTGTTAGGGTTGCAGGTTTGTCTGCTGGCAAACACTTAGTTTAAGAAAAAGGCTAGGTCCTCTTTGGATAACCAGTCCTCCTGACAGGGCTTAGCACAGCACAGTGTACAAACCAAGTGCTCAATACGCTATCTCAACCTAATTCACTTTGTCCTTTAGTTTCCTGTGCTGTGATATAAAGAGCAGTTGACTGTGAACTGGGCAGACCCAGGTTCTAGACCTCACCCTCCAGGAACCGGCAGCAAGGCAAGGACTTGTCTGTCCTCTCCTGGGTCTGTTTCCAAATCTGGAAAATGAACGTTACACTAAATAATCTTTAATGTCCTTTTAGTTTAACGTTTTTTAGTATCTCCACATCAACTAACCACCAATCAATTCTTTAATAATTTAAACCTCTATTGTAATTAGTATTAGCAAATGCATTTTTACCTCATTTATATTTAAGAAATGGCCAGTGTCCCATTTTGAATTAATTATAAAGATAGGTTTCATCTGAATAAATGACAAAGGTAAACTGATAAAAGGTTTATATTATGCACAATTTTGAAGAAAAACAGCTAAAAACAGACTAAAGCTTTCCCTAAATCCATAGGTCACACATCCTTTGCCAATATTTCACACCTTAAATGGTATTCGAAAATGCTAGGAGATCTGTGAATACAGCTGAAACACTGAGAAATCCTCACTTCACCGCCACAGGCAATTCATTTTAGCATCAAAGACACAGAGCAGCCCACCCTCTCCCACTTTTATTATTTCATCTTCATGTGTTGACTTCTGTGGAATGCTTTAGATACACATGCCAGCACAGAAAAGCTATTTTAAAAAATTGATTTGACTCATTCATTCTTTGGCAGCAAAGAAATTCATTTCGCAGTGGCACCACTTTGTTCAGGATCCCCGCTATTCAGGCACCTACAGGACAGGTAAGCCTTGCTTTCAAATCTTGGCCTTAATCCCACTTTCACCTGAGCGCCTGTTATGTATATGAGCAGAGTTCTCACGGCACTTCTTGTATGATCTCTCTTTTAAGCTAAACATTCCATTTCTTTTTAGCACTCATTTGTCCTGCTTTCTTCACATTTCTTTTTCTGTCCATTTTCTCCATTAAAACAAGACACCTCAAATTAAACTATTTTCTCTAGCTCTGGTTCAGTACAGTTCAAGTTAAATGAAATAGTTACTTCCCTGGCTCTGGACCCTATATCATCATTCTATCCCAAAATAGCTATTGGGGTGGGGGGTGCCTTTATGTGACTTTGTGGATCACATTGGAGATACACTCACCTGAAACCTCTGGTGACTTCTTTTTTCACAGGAACATTTGCTAAGCCAGGTCTCACCCATCTGGCAGTTGTGTAGCCTATTTCTTAAAGCCAAATTGAAAGATTCATATATCTCTGTACTTTATTGCACCTTCTTGACATCAGTGCTAAATTTTAGACTTTTGGGGACTTATATTTTCTGATTGTTTAAATCATCGATTAAAAATACTAAAGAGATCAGTACCAATATCTCTTCTGTGTTCTTGACAGTGTGTTTAGTAGATGTAGATATGTCGTTCTCTCTCCCACTCCCAGATTCAAAATTCCCTGCCTTTTTGGCCCACCTCACCACAAAAGCTTCATAGCTTATTAACATAAGTTTGAATGGATGCTTCTTAGTGGAGCCTTCAGGAGCTAATGGAAGTGTTTCAGAAAAGAATGGTAATGTTTTTCAGGGAGTTCTGTGATGGCAATTGGTCTGTTGTTCTGTTGATGTTGATGGAAAGAAACTTATAGCCTTCAATAAAAGTCTATTCTTATAGTAAGGAGAGGGAGAGAGGGAGGGAAGGAGGGAGGGAGGGAGGGAGGGAGAGAGAGAGAGAGAGAGAGAGGAGAGAGAGAGAGAGAGAGAGAGAGAGAGAGAATCAGTACCAGACAGATTAGTTCTTCTTCTCAGGTATATCTTGATCAAGATTCTTGGTATAATTTTCCAACCAGCTATGAATTTACTCAAGTAATTATTATCCAGATCATATTTCTTAGTCTTGTCTACACGTATGTCAAATATATTTTGTCAAATACTGTGCCGAAAGCATCCCCCTGATGGAGGGTAATTATGTCTATCAAAATGAGTCTGGAATGTCTTGTTTTTATTGCTTCTGCTTGACTGTCATTTCTTGTCATCAATGACAACAAAACCATGGGTGTCATAATCCTTCCTAGTTCTTCATCCGTAACTGATATTATGTTCACTAGTCTGTTATTTCTAAATCCATTTTCTCGAAATTTTTAAAAATGAGAAAAAATATTAGCCATTAATCATAATTCTTTAAGGAGTATGCTATGCTATAAGAACGTTTTACCTAATGTTTGTGCACCACATTTCAAATATTTTATCACAGTTGAATTTTACTAGGATGCTTAAAAAGTCTACATTAATAAGGATCGAGGATACATGGAGTAAAGCATCTCAAACATGCGCAGGATACATAGGTAATATGGCCTTAAGAGTGGGTTTTGAGGGAAGGAGCAGAAAGATTAATGGGTATAAACCATGGAAGGGGAACTCAACAGAGCTGTCTTGTCAAAATAGCAAATTTAAGGTGGGGATATCTATAAGACAAGGTAACAAGTTTAACGGAGAAAAGAGATAGTAAGATTAATTCTGGAGTCCAAATTTGAAATTGGTAGATAATAGGGAGCAAGTGTAGGTTTATGAGGAAAGGAACTACGTAGGGCATAGGAGGTGCTATTAAATGCACTCTGGCTGTAGTGGCTGAGATTTGGGCAGAGGGACAGAATCTGTTGCAGTTGAGGATAGTTGGAGTATGAGAGGTGGAAGGAAAGAGAATTAGAAAATTAAGAATTCCAGAGCAGAGCACCTAGAAGACTGAGAAGACACAAGGCCACTCAGAGCCATGGGGAACTAGAGAGAAGCAGGATTTTTAGGAAGAAAAAAAATGAAATAAGCTGTCTACACTGATTTTTTTTCAATTACACAAGTGGTATATAAAAAATATAATTGCAAACGGAAAAAGAAAAAACAAAATAAAAACTTACATCAGATCTGCCACCTAAACATATGATTGTTATCATTTTGATGTATTTCCTTCAGGAATTTTGTAGGTGGTTCAGTTCACATGCTATTATATTACATTACATTATATATAGTATTGTACATATATTCCATGTGGCTACATGAAAGTAAATTATTTTAATAGTTTTTTTGGTATTTATCAGATTAATTTATCATAAGTTACTTAATTCTCTTGTTATTGGTCATTTAGATTGCTTTTAATTTGGGAAAGAGAGAGCAATGAATATATTTATGTTTACAGCTTTCCAAAAATATATCTTGAATTATTTCTGATGACAAATTCCTAGCAATAGAATTTCTGGATCAATATGTATGACTCTATTTTATGATTCTTAAAAATGTTATTACTATGCTTCCAAAAAAGGGCACCAATTTCCACTTTCACCAGCAGTGTTCGATTTGAATGTTGATGATTGAGTGAGAGAAACTGAGGCTGGAAATACAGATTTAGGACTTTTTCATATATATGATAAAATCAAACAGGCAAATTCTTTAGGTGAGTGAGTGAAAATGGAGAATAATTTTAGAAGATGAATCTTGAAGGAATATTTTTAAAGTTTTCATTTCATAGATGAGATGCACAGAATGAAATGGCTGGCCCAAGGTCATATCAATGACAGTTAACGAAGCTAGAGGAAGTAGAGAAGGGAAGAGAAAAGGAGGTTATAAAAGAGAACAACAAAGGTGCATTGTCATAGAACCTAAAGACTAAAACCTTGTCAAACAGAAGGTGACAGCACCACCATGTCAAAAAGTGGCAAAGAAAAAATAAACTGAAGAAGGAAGGCAAATTTTTGATTTGGAAAGGGGGTGGTCTCTAACTTACCGATTCTCCTCCCATCTTTTTTTAGCATTGAGAACTGGCCGTTACCCAGTTTTACAGATAGATATTTAAACACTTACAAACCCACAAACATTATAAGCTGCCCAATTCTGCCCCAGGTAATTGTCACCAGCAGTAAAAGAAAAAATTTTGTTTATGACTCTGACCACCTATAAATTATTACTAGCCTTAGGTTTCTGAACTATTTTTTAAAAGCTATTAATAGTATACCCAATCACATATTTTCCTTTCATGAATTTTGGTATACGACTTCACCCAGCACAAGAATAAAAACAAAATTGGACCAATGAGATCTAAGTGCAGTGTAGACCTAAAGTAACCAGGGTCAGTTTCTCTTATTCTACAAGTCCCATCCTTTGGATATTTTCGGACACTCATGCCACTCTGGGCAAGTCAAAATAAACTGTATTTTGCCTAAAGGATTCCAGAAACAGAAAGAAGGCCAGTGTTCCTGGAAGTATAGAAATGAAAGCAAACATGTCTGAGATGAATGTGGGTCTGGAGCAATGAGAAGCTGCAATTACCAGCCACATGGGTTTTTTTTTTTCTTTTTCTTTTTCTTTCCTTTTCCTGCCTCTCCCACCACCTCTATTTTCACAGTCTCCTGATAGTGCTTTACCTCTGTGTTTGTGGCTCATGGCTCATGTCATATGTCTCTGTAACTTTTACAGTCCTTGGCATTTCCTCTTTAAAGTGATAGTTCTCTCCTGCTTAAATTGTCACTGTGTTGTGTTGATCACACTCTGCTGGGTGCTGAGAAAACCCCAAGTTAGGGGGGAAAAAAAACAGTTGCTGAGTAGGTGGGTGGGAAGAATGCCAGATTAAACTATTCATTTCGACTGTATGGAAAAGATGAACCAGAGAGTAGATACTAAAAAGTGTTTCTCGTAAAATGCCAGATGAGGGGGGAAACTGTTTCGTAGAGAGCATAAAAGAAGTTACCTCTGCTTTGTTTTTCTTAATTGGTGTGTCTTGAATTATATGTTTCTTTAAAAAAAACAATTAGCATAAACCTAAACTTCCAATGATCTTCAACTTCCTAGGGATGCGGTAACCTAGAAAGTCATCTAGCCATTAGAAAGATAACTCAGGATTCTACGTGCTTACCTCAGGGACTAGAGTGAAAGGACCTCCAGAAGGCAGCTGAGATGCATGAGGATGATGTCAGGACACCAGGAAAGTTGCCCAGAGTGGCAGCCCCCAAACCCATCTCCACTTCAGCAGCTTGGAACGCCACACCTTGTACCTTTTGTGTAGTACGTATCTGTTATTATGCACCATCCACTAAATAAATGTCCATTTCTACTCAAAGCTTTGGCTACTTAAGTCACAAAAGTTTTTCAACTGTTACCAGTTGTGCCAAGTCAGAAAATAACTTACAACAGTCCTTTACCTCCTTTAGAAGGTCTACTTTTTCACTTTTTCTCCCTCAAAATAAAAAGCATGCCAGAGTAGATGATAATAACTTAAGGAGTGTTTCCTATGTTCTATTCCTTCCCCACAGCTCCCTTTCATTTTCACCCTATTGCAAAGGTTTCTGATTCACAGGACGAAGCCCACCACAGATGCGGCTCCTCAGCTTGCTGTCCTCAAGGCCACCTCATGACGAGGCAGCGATTGGCTGGAGATTCTGCACAGCAGACAGCACGTCTGCCAGGACTGTTCTCCAGGTCCCACGTATTTTGAATCCAAAATGTCCTATATGTACTTTATCTTCTTTTCCTCCTGCACTTAACAGTGTCAATAGAGAATACCAATGGCCAGGTTTGGTTCAGCACCTTCTAATTTGATGAATTAAATGGAAAATAAACTGCTTGAAATTAACTACTTAAAAGTTATTAGACTATTCAAAAATATTTAAAAATTAGACTACTTGGACAACTTAAAAATAATACATCGCCTTCCCAGAGATCACAAAAATGAGCTTTTTTGTAAATAAGATACATGTTGGGTATTTCTCTTTTACAGGGGTTTCCCTTCATACATTTTATAAGCAAAGCTTTAATCACTCCTTGAAATTTAGAATCCTAAGAGAAAGGGAAGAAAGCTGGTTACTGACTACTTTCTGTTGAACCAGAGTTTTGAGACTAAAGAGATTAGTTGCTGTTATCACGAATGATCATTTGGGGTCCCTTGTTACCTTTTAGGACTTCAGAATTGAAATTCAGCTCAGAAATCCAGAAACCAGAGCAAAACATTTTAGGTAAAAAAAAATATCTATCTATATCTATATCTATATCTGTATCTATCTATCTATACACACACATATAATATATATATATATAATATATATATATATATATATATATAGAGAGAGAGAGAGAGAGAGAGAGAGAGAGAGAGAGAGAGAGAGAGCCTACTTTAATCAGCAAAATATCTAGGGGAAAATAAAATTAAAGCCAGTAATGTGAGATAAAGCTGCAGAGGTTGCTGGGAGAATCTGAGGTGTTAAGAAGAAGAGAAACAAGATCAGATTGGTACTTTGAAGGGATCTCTAGCTGCAGGGGTGGGGCAGGGGGCACCAGGGACGTCACAGAGGCTATTAGAGAGTCCAGTGGACATGGGTCAGGGCAAAACATCCAATCCCAGATCTTGTTTTCTTTCAACTCTATCACATGACCTCCCTGTAACATGATTTAGGACATCCTATCATCATCAATCTGTAAATGGGAAACCTAGAGTATAGGGAAATTATTTTGTCAGGGCCATATTATTTGTCAATGAGAACATCAAGAAGAATGAAAAATGTGAGTGTTTTTATTCTCACCCCACTGTACTATTTGACATACCATGCCAGGTAATACATAAGAATAAGCATACATTTTATTATTTTAGCAGGTTTTACTTTAATATGCTTTCATTCTGTCTTAATTTGCAACCTCTGCAGGCACTTAATGCTAAAGACAGGGCTCTTTGGCTGAAATCAAGGATCCTAAAGTCATTTCTGAGTTTTTGTTCTCAAAAAGGAACTAACTAAAAGAGCAAAAACTTCCTGACAAAGCTCTCGAGGTACAAACATTTAATCAAGTCATTATATATGTAAATTGATATCAATACTCTGACCTATAAGCATACGCAGTAAAATCTAATATCATTGGCATGTTTGGTGATCGTTCGGCTAAATGACATGATGGTTTAAATTTGTTTTCATAGTTGACCCTTTAGTTTTTGATTATCCAGGCTCCCACAATACCTCGGGGTTATCATTTTCAGTTTTCTCTTTCTGTTTGTCTACCAAAAGCCTCTCTTCCAACTTGACTAGTGTCTACTTATGGTTTGGGCAGTTCTACCTCTGTGCCTACCCATGTTCTTTGAAAAGCCCACCCACCTTGACTTAATTACCACCCATCCACGAAGATGCACCCTGCTTCTTCCTCTCTCAGGAAGCTTTCCCTGATCATTGCTGCCTTGCTTTGCCTGAACTTGTCAAACACTTATTGTCTATGCCAGTCATTTGAAAGTCACAATCTGTTGAATTATGGTGTTAGGTCTCTCTATAAGTATATTTTATGGCCCCTACTGGATTGGAAGCTCTTGGAGGAGAAAGACTGCTTCTTTCTATGTTTATAACACTGCATCTTGTATCCAGTAGGTATTTAATATGTACAGCATTAAAATAAAAGATATATATAGTTTGCTCATTGATAATATACAATCAGAAACACCATATGTTTATCTTTGATCAGGCAAAGAAATCTGTAATAACTTAAGATCATACCAATTGTATTTTGAACCAAATTCCAAGTGATATAATTTTGTATGAAAAAGAACAAATGACTTAAAATATTGAAAAGCAAGTATAAAGACAATTGGAGAAATTAATTTGCTGTTGAACAGTGGTAATAATGTCCAATTTGAGATGGAAATTATGTAGATGTTCTCTTACCTGGTAAACACTCTCAACACCTTCCTAAGTTATTATTACTAACATAATTTTCATTATAAATCTCTAATTATATATACTATATGTAAGCATATAAAGAGAGATGTGTTACTAAAATTATAAACACATAGTTTTGAAAATAAAAGAATTTTCTGATTGACCAATGTATCAAATAATCATCATATGGAGGAAAATATATAGAATAAAATACTGAACTAATAATAACAGCTAAAATGTGTTTGGTACTTACTATATGACCTACATTATTCTAAGAACTTATGTGTATTAACTAATTAAATCTTGGTAACAACCCTATAAGGTAGGTAATATTAGCCCCATCTTACAAATAGACTGAGATACAAAAATACTAATTCATCCAAGGTCACATAACTAATAAGGGACAGAGACAGGACTGCACACAGGATTTTAACTACTACACTATATTCCTTTTCTAGTTAAATACTAATTAATCCCAAAATACATACCCTCTAAGTTCATTTTAACAGTTTCTCTTTAGATCGTATTTCTTTACTATTTGCCTCTTGCTTTTTTTAACGAGACTTACATGATGAAAGGGTGGACCAGATTTTGGTATTTATACAATATTTATTTTCTGTTTATAAATTTGCTCATTGTCTTAACAGTGAACAAACTGTATATAAATATTAATTCAATACTATAGATATCGAAGAGCTGCAGGATGCAAAACACAATGTTGTAAACATTAAAACATATATCGGTTTTAATATGTACAAATAAGTGTTCATAATTGAGGCAACCTTACTGACTTTGGCTTCATTATTTTCAATTATGCATCTATGGTGACTGCTCTATTAAAACTGGAAAATCACAGTGAGTAGTCCTTTGCTGCAAAACAAACCATTTTTTAAATTCTTAACATTTTGATACTCAATGGAATACTTATTTTTCAAAGAAAGAAATATATATATCTTGGGGGGGGTGGGAAAACAAAAACATTTACTGTGGCAGTAGAAATTCATTTTGTGTTTCTCTAGATGGACTATCAAGTTAAAACTGAATAGTAGATACTAGAGGCATAAAATTTTCAGCTTAAAATAAAGATGCTTTTTAGACTTTTACTAGTGATACTATCTTCTTTAGAAAGTGCTGGGCATCTTGTCATTGAGATATTTAAGCATAGATCGGGTGACCAGATTAGTTATGTAATAAACATGTTACTAAATTGGGTCTTGAGCTAGATTAGGCAATTTTTCTAAGATACTGTGATAATGAAAAGCTTTTCTAGGGCAAAATCTTTACAACATTGGATTTGGCAGTAATTTCTTGGATATGACAGCAAAGGCACAGCTAACAAAAGAAAAAAATAGACGTATTGGATTTTGTGAACATTAAACTTTTGTGTGCCAATAGATACTGTCCACCAAGTAAAATTTAAAGCAACCTACAAAATAGAGGAAAATACTTGTAAATCATATATCTAATAAGGGATTAATATCTAGAAGAGAAGACTTCTAAAACTCAATGAGACACCCCAATTTAAAAATGGGGAAAAGAACTTAAACAGACAGCTCTTCAGAGAAGATATAGTAATAGCCAATAAATGCATAGAAAGATGCTCAACATCACTAATCACTAGAGAAATGAAAATCAAAACTACAAGGAGATACCACCTCACACCTATTATGAGAGCTACTATCAAAAAATAATAACAACAACAAGTGTTGGCAAGGATGTGGAGAAATTGGAGATTTTGTGCACTGTTGCTGGGAACATAAAATGTTGCAACTGCTATGAAAAACAGTATGGCGGTTCATCAAAATATTGAAAATAAAATTACCCTATGATCAAGCAATTTCGCTTTTGGGTATAAACCCAAAAGAATGGAAAGCAGGGTCTCAAAGAGTTAATTATATAACCATGTTTATAACAATATTATTCATAATAGCTAAAAAGTAGAAGCAACCAAAGTGTTTATCAACTGATGAATGGATAAGCAAAATGTGGTATATACATACAATGGAATACTACTCAGTCTTAAAAGGGAAGAAAATTCTGACTCAGGTTGTGATGTGAATGAACCTTGAAGACCTTATGTAAGGGAAATAAGCAGGTCACAAAAGAACAAATACTGTAATTCCATTTAAATGAGGTGCCTCAAGTAGTCGAATTCATAGATACATAAAGTAAAACAGTGGTTGCAAGAAATGGGGAGAGGGGAGAAAATGGTCACACAACAATATAAATTTGTTTAATACTGCTGAACTGTGCACTCAAAAATGGTTAAAATGGTAAATTTTATGTTATGCGTATTTTAACCACAATAAAAAATATTGAGAAGAAAAAAAGTGTTTCTTACCAACTCCATTATAAGCAGTTTTTAGAACAGCTGAAAAGCACAATTTTCTTAGAAGTCAAGGCCAGCAGGAAATGATGCACACAATAATAGAAATCGCCTGGATTTCCTTCAAGTCCACAAGATTATCTCTGCAGGGAAATTACACATTCCAGGTACCTTCGCTTTAGAATCAACAATTTGTGCTAGCATGACAATTTGCAAAATAATGGTGACTGATTTTCCAATAAAATAATAAAAAATAATAGTGATAATTACTGTATTAACCATTAAAATGTTTCTGAATGAAAAGAGTGGTTTCTACAACCCTGTAGCGTTAAAATGGGTTCTTATTTCCTAATCTGATGATATTTCTTATTTATTTAGGGCTATAAAACAGCCATGGAACTAAATCCAAATCAAGCAGAGTCCTGCGTGTACGTGGGTAGAATCCAACACACCAGGATAGAAGAAAAATCTACTTCCGTACAGACTGGGGTTCCCTTTTGTGTCTTCTCTTTATGTTTTTCTTCTCTCTCAAATGATTAAAAAACTTAAATCCTCACTGAGTTTTTTGAAGACCATAATGTGGATGGTTAAAAGTCAAATTAGCAGTTTGTGGTCTGCCTTATGTATCTGGATGTCAAATATCATAAATCCCTTGTTCTTCTTAAAAATATATATATTAATGAGGCACTATGATTTTACTGATCACAAATAGAATCATAGAACAGGAAGAATTACACAGCAATTACAAACTAATTTATGTGAACTAAAGACCTACTAGAATTTGGTTGGCTTATTTCTCTCATAGTTTTACTCAAATGTCAAAACTAAAGTTACTTTAAATACTCTTTTTCTATTTCTTACATTTACCTTTTTTTTCTTCCTGACTTTTTACTGATAAATAAGCTAGTTTCTCCACTCCTCCTTTTTTTTAAGAGAAAAACTACCCTTCATGAATCTTCCAGTCTTGGGATCTATCTAATAAAAGCAAAGGTTCATTATCTTTTGTCCATTTTTTCCACTCTGACTCAGTACTTAATCCTTGTCCGCTCCTAGCCCTTGCCCTCTTCTTTTTCTCAGCACCTCTTCCCCCGACCCCATTAAATGACAGAGACTTTCGTTCAGGGCTTCTTCAGCAATGAGATCTGCACTGATCACCTGACCCTCAGCCAGCATGCTGAGGGATGCTGCGTGGGGAAAAAGAGAACAAGGGAAAATTGGCACTTTTCTGCTTTAGCCTCTTATTTATACTATTGCAGTATATGTTTAAAGCCTTGACTGTTTCTTTCATTTTGGCTTGTCATCTTAGTCAGCTACTCCGAAACTTCACAGCCCAGCTGAGCTCTTGATAATTAAACAAAAGCATATGGGGAGGTGGTGAGGATGATTCTGGGAAGGTGGTGGAGTGGGAGGCACCAGAAATCAGTCTCCCCATCTAGACAACAATTGCACTGGCAGAGCCTCTTATGGGATAATCCTGAAGCCTCTGGAAAAGAAAAACTGATGGAGGCTCTGCTTTCACATCAGCAAGGGCATGACCAATGAAGCTTTCCTCTCCAAATTCAGAGTGGCACATTGTGGGTCACATGTAGTTATCTCTGGTGCTGAGAGATTTTCATTTTCATGGCAGAAGATATAAAAGCCCACAAGGGAAAGGGAAGGGAATAGGGAACCTGCTGTCTTATCCATTTATGCTTGGATTCACTTCTGGTTTCATTCATACCTTTCTCTGCAATTTACGACCTAGAATCTAATTCCATTTATCAGCCTTGAATGTCCAAAAATACAAAAGTTTGGATGCTATGGAGGCAGAGCACTTATTCTTGAAGGAGTGAGCTATTTCATGTGGACAAATCCTCCAGGGGTAAGCCAATTGGGAAATACTACCAAAAGGAGGTTCATTTGATCCTCCAGCAAGATGCAATATTTGGGCATACTATACTAAAATATGATCATTCTTTATCCAAAATTCAAATTTAATGGGGTGTTCTGCTGTTTGTTTGTTTGTTTGTTTGTTTGTTATAAATCTAGCAATCCTCCTTCAGCTTTGTTCCATGCCATGAAATGATTGGATGGAGAATAGTCAAGTCAAACATGTGTTACACTCCTACCGGGAATCTGGCTCTAGGGATGATGTGAAAGATGTAAGTTACATCACCCCATCCTTGAAGACTTGGGACCTGGAGGGTTTGCACAGCATCTTGTGCATGATGAGCACTACAGAAATCTCTGTAGATGCTAGGGAGTGAATGATACTGTGGGGCTTTCATAAGACTGCTATGACAGGGTGTGGGGGAAACAACAGTTACAGATCACAATGATTTCAGGTTGTCTTTACGGGGCTGGATGATGCTGATCATTGTTTTTATTGTGAGTGGGGAGATATTCTGCAGAGAGATAAGAATTCCAGTTGAGGGAAATAGATCTGATTGAACTAAAGAACCATAACATTTTGGCGTGTGTCCCACTGTAATTTAATGGATTAGAAGCTACAGTTCTGATCCAATATTTTTTTTTCCTATTTGGATGAAATTTGCCACTTCTTCATAAGTGGTATCCCAATGGAAAGATTTGGAGTTAAGGAGGAAAATGCTGATCTGAATATTTATTAGGCATGAGGCCTGCATCAGATTTTGAGGAGAGGTCATCAGCTGAATTATACTTCAGACCCAGTAATGTTGGTAACATATTGCTATTCATCAGCTTTTAAAAAATATGTTCAACTATAGTAAATTCAACTATAGATAACGGAGAACTCAGCATTGTGTGAGACAATGGGGTGGACAGTGACTCATTAGCGTCCGCCCTTAAGAAGTCTCTGGAGCACTAAATTCCATGTGCCCCTGCTATGCCAGAGATCACTACAGCAATTCTCCCACCACCCCTGACATTATCAACATCACTTATTGTTCTCTTCTGGATTGGCCCATCACTGCTATTCCCCCCATCCTAAATTTAAAACAAAACTTTCTTTGGACTCCACTTCCCTTACCAGCTACTGTTCTATTTCTTTTCACCAAAGCTCCTAAAAAAATTCTTCCATATTCATCATCTCCCATTCTCTCTTAAACCTGCTTTAATCAGGCTTTCCATCCACCCATCCCCAGTCTCTTGATGCTGTTCTTAAGTTCACCAATAACTTCAAGCTGCTAAATCCAATGTCCATTTCCAGTCTGCGGTGTAATAGATTTAACAGAGATATTTGAAATGGGTCATCACTACCCCTTCTTGAAGCACATTATTAACTTCCAGGATCACAGATTCTCTTCCCTTTCCTTCTTATTCCTCAGGTCTGGCTGCAATAACACTGCACAACAAACAATCCCAAAATCTCAGCAGCTTGCAAAAACCGCTATTTCATTTCTCACTCACAGATGTGAAGGTGAGCTATGGCTCAGCTGATCTACATTGTGCTCAGCTGGGCCAAGCTAAACTCCAGAGTTCTGGTTTTGCTCTATATATCTTTTTTTTAAGCCTCTTTTACTCAGTGTAATGTTTTTGTAATTATCCATGTTGTTGCATGTATGAGTAATTCTGAATTGATCATTTTAAATATATATATATATGTATATATATATATGTATGTATGTATGTATGTATATATTCTAGCTCTGCCTACCAAAAAAACCTAAAAGCAAAACACTCTAGTATCAATAAGTACAAATAGATAGTGCTCAGGTTTTGATTTCCCAATACCATTCCCACTAAAAGGAGCTCCTTGGATGAATGAATGGGTATTTTTAAGATTGGTCCAGGGAAAGTAGAAAGTGAATCTTGAATGTTGTATACCAGAAAGCAAAGAAGTGCTTAAAGACTGATAGAGACATGTTCAAAGGAGACAGAAGCCACTTTGAAAAGTGCTCTTATGTATGGTGTTCAGTGGGTCCTAGACTTATCAGGTTTATCACTTCATAAGTTATATAAATATCTAATCACTATGTTGTACACCTGAAACTAATATAATATTGTATGTCAGCTTGAATTGAAATTTTTTTTATTTTAAGTGTTCTCACTTGCCTAATAAAATCATTGAATTTTTTAAATATAGAATCACAAATACTGGGGCAAACTCACAGTAAATGCTTCCTGATGAAATAGCATAGGAAGTACATATCATCTATATAGTATTCTTGCTAAAAATATTTAACCTGAATTTTAAATTTGAGGAAACAATCAGAAAATCCATATTATGAGACATTCTTTAACAGAGTTGACCTAAATTTGCCAAAATGTCAATCTCATAAGAGATTTGTTTGTGAGAGAGAGAGAGTGAGAGAGAATTTTCTAGTTCAGCAATTCTCAAAGTGTGGTCTGTGGATCCCTAGGGACCTGTGAGACTAGGAAGTCCACAGGGTCAAAAGTATTTTCAACATAGTAAGAGATTGCTTGCCCTTTTCACTGTGTTGAGATTTGCAGGGATGGCGCAAAAGCAGTGGTGGCTAAACCTTATCATGAGTCAGAGGCATAACCGCACATTGTCCTAGTAGTCACATTCTTCACCACCAGGCACTCCCAATTCTTAAAATAGCCAACTTTACTTAAAGTCCCCTGAAGCAGTCAAAATTGATAATTTGATGAAGTTTCAACTCTCAACTACACATCTGGATAATATTCTATGTAGTGAAATGGGAAGAACACACAGAGCACTTCTGCAAACCTTAGAGCAATGGTTGTCTCGGAGAAAAGCCCTGTGCACCTGTTTGAACTGCAAGCTGAACTAGCCACTCTCTTTTCACAGAACACAGTTCTCATGATAGAATGACTGACCGACTCATGGTTTTTCAGACTTGGATATGTGGCAGATGGTTCCTCAAAAAATAAATAGTGAGCCCATCGATTCAAGGAAATCACTGATAGTATTTGCTGTCAATGATAAAATTCCAACTTTCAAGAAAAATTAGAATTTGGGGAAAAATGTATTCATTATTGTATTCATTTGTATTCATCATCAGATTTTCAATGCTCAAAGACTTTTTTGGTCAGATTGGTGGTGATATCAATGTGTGTGATTTTTTATATGGAATAATGAAATATGCTAACATTGGGAAGATCTGCGTAATGCAGTGAATCGATATATTTTCTAAATGGCCAATGCATGATTTTTTAAAACCATCCCTGGGTAAAAGCTTTATTCACAGTGCAAGATAGACCAATGGACTTTAATGTGACAGGGTATGAAAAGTGTATTGATATAATTTTAGATTACACATTGCAGCTAACTTTTCAGAAGTACCCCTTATCCAGTATTGATTAGTATCAAAGAAAACAAACTAACATTAATTGAGTACTCACTACCTACCAGATACTGTGCACGATAGCTTTCATACTGTGCTATGACTGCTTAGACTTTCAACAAGCTTTTGACAGGGTTTTACCTCAAAAGCAACTGGGGGAGGGTTTTGTTACTGATTGGGAAGTGCTTTAGTTGCAAAGCAGATAAAGGGAAGGGTAAGTGACTATAATAAGATGTTATATTAGAAATTTCAGCTGAGATACCAAAATACAATGAATGTTAGATGCTAAGAAAGTGTAAGACACACCGCTATAATGTGGCAATTTCAGAGTCAAGAGTGTGTTGATGCAGAGGGGACCCTCGATGAATTTCTTTGGAGAAAATTTTGTTGTGCTGTGACTCTCATCCTCATGGAGAGGGACTAAGGTTCTTCTCTCAGCTCAAACCTGGGGTTAAAAGCTTCAACAGGACCACTTGGAGAACTGTATATGTGTTATGGGGCCATAAAGCCCTATGCCTGACTCATGAGGGGGACAATGAAACTGACCTGAGATATGGACAGAAAAATAGAGAACATCAGGAGCAGCCTGAGGCCTCAGAGTTTGTCAGGGCAGGATAAGTACAAGTGTCCCCCATAGACTATGAGGGAGAGGGCTGACTCTTCTACTGCCTAACAGGGTAATAGGAACCCAGCAGTAAAAGTCTGTGCAGAATCGGCTATCAGGAAAATGCAGACTGCAGAAGAGAACTGTAGAAAAGAAAGAGGATGCATCACCCATGTCAAGAGAATTTTAATCAAGCAAAACAGTAAGGCAGCCACAGGAATCTGCCAAGGCCAGAGAGTGCAACGCCACCTTCTCATGGTTCCATTCAAGTAAGAAATCTCTGTTCCCTTTCTCCTATTTCTCCTCCATATCCTAGACTGAAATTACTGAGGGAAAAGGAGAACCAGCTGCCTCATCTTCCCAGGAGCACAGGCTATAGGCTGGGAGAGAAGGAGGGAGAAGTCATCTTTAAAGCAAAACTGAATGATGCTTAATGAACTCAATATTCTGAAGTATGAATTCTCCAGGATTCATGAATCTGTCACGATATGAGCTTCAAGTAGAAACGTAGTCTTGGAAGTTCCAGATGACACGAACTTTGCCAAGTAGTTGAAGAGTGAACTGAAGGATGAGGACAGACCATGGAAACAAGTCTATAGACAGTGGGCAAGTCTAACCTGGGCGTATAAAGACTCTCTGGTCTGTATTTCCCTCTAGGGTTTTCCTTGTGAATGTGTTTCCTGGAGTGCCTGCAATGGCCTAATTGAGGAATGTTGCAAGCCACAGTCGTTTTTAGGGCTTTATACATGTTCAAAGACTGTCTTATCATGTATCCCCTAATCATGTAACACAACTCCCCAAAATTAAAAAACCAATTTTTTTGACCAAAAGTGCCATCTAAAGGCTAGTAGTGATCTAGTTTTTCTCTAATAATTTCCGCCTCAATACAGTTTTTTCATTTAAAAAAGGACAGGCAATGTCTTTGCGTGCTCTGCCCAACAAGTACATTTAAACCCGAACAAAACTCATCACACCAATTGCATCCTCTCTCTTGGGGGTTCAAAGGCAGAAATACAGAGAAGGTGGCCTGTGAGTAGAGTGGAGACGATGAAGAAAGCACAAGTAAACAGTAAATATCTCTATGACAATTCCTCAAAAGTTAAACAGAATTACCATACGATCCAGGAAATCCACTTCTGGGTATATACCCAAAAGGGTTGAAAGCGAGGACTCAGACAAGATATTTGTGCACCCATGTTCATAGCAGCATTATTCACAATATCTAATAGGTAGAATCAACCTAAATGTCTACCAATGGATGAACAAATAAATGAAATGCGATATATACGTACAATGGAAAAATATTCAGCCTTAAGAGGGAATGGATTCTGACACATGCCACAACATGGAAGAACCTTGAAAACATTATGCTAAGGGACATAAGCCACACACAAAAGGACAAATATTATATGATTCCACTTATTTGAGGTAACTAGAGTAGGCAAATTCATAGAGACAGATTGTAAAATATGGGGGTGGGGAGGGGAGGATGGGGAATTAGTGTTTACTGGGTACAGTTTTGGTTGGGAAAATGGAAAAGTTCTGAAGATAATGGTGGTGACGCAGCACAACGTTGTGAATGTTATTAACACCATTGAATTGTACTTAGGAATGGTCAAAGGGTCAAAGTGTCATACATATTTGACCACAATAAAAACATTTTTTAAATTATTCATGTTTTTCTCTAATAATTTCTTCCTCAATACAAGCTTTCATTTAACAGACCTGAAAATGTAGGTAATTTCTTTTTAAATGAAAGAGGAGGTGAAACCACCATTTACCCATGCCTACCCTGGACAGTTGGCTCTTTCGCCTTCAGATCCGCCTTCCTTGGCATTTTGAGATACAAGTCAACAAATGTGCACCAATAACAATCAGGACTCTAAAAAGACCTGGAACTTGCAGATAAAACGTCACTGGCTTCCGAGGCAGAACAGGTCCTTTCTGACTCAGGCTTCTCTGAGTCCCACCGACTGGCCCACACAGGAGCGGGAGCACGGTGGGTCCCGCCGGCAGCCAGCAGCAGGGAGTAACCGGTGCTCGGAGGAAACAGCACAGACACAAACGTGCGGACAGCACGGGGCATCTCGCGGGGCAGAGGGGAAGACAGGAGGCCAGAGGAGGTGGCCGCATCCAGATCCTGACAAGGCCTGCGGGGTGGGCACGAGAAACCACTGAAGAAGGCCAAGAGAAGGGACAGTACCACGAAACTGCAGATGCCTGCAAGGGGGCAGGAGGATGAGGATCCTGGGTGAAACAAGCAGAAGATGGAAGGATCCAGATGCTGTTCTGGGGAACTCTGGTCTCAGGTGAACTTATGCTGGGACAAAGCATTTCTTGCTAAGCACAAGCACGTCTCATCTGCATACTCTAACTTCTGCCTGGGAGGGACATCAAGCAGGAATTTTTATATTAAGACTCTGATTATGGAAAAATTCCTCAGGGCAGACAATTATGTCGATGTATTTTTCTAATTTATATTTTAAAGCGTACAAATATTCCCAGAGGCCTGGTGACAGACAACACTTTTATAAATATAAGAAAGTCAAACAATAGACACACAACTGCCAGCCTGCTGGAGACTCCCACCCCCTTGCATATGTAACCAGTCTGATCTTTTTTTTAAGACAATTGTGTTTTAAAATTTTAAACATGCAGCTAATCAGCCTAAGGAAAAACAAGGTTTACTCCAATAAATTGCAAAGAAGCATTTCCCCCACCCCTTGTTTCTTAGGCCTTGGAGTCTAGGAGACCTGTTCACAGTCCAAAGGACTTGCAGGAAAACTCAGAGCAGAGGAAGGTTCAGGCAGAGAGGGTTGTACAGGGTAACAGAGGGAGTGAGGGGTCTGCAGTCAGAGACCCTGGCACAAATCTCAGTCTTGTCCTTTTTAAATGGCATCCCTGCGTGAAATCTCAACCATTTCAAGAGGCTGCCTGTTGTGGCAGCTGGACTTGGCTGGGCTCAAATCCTTCACTGTTTTGCTGGTGACTTCTGGCAGTGGGATGATTATTAGGGTTAAATGAATTAGCTTACACAAAACACGTAAGAGAATACCCGTCATGTAGAAAGCATTGTATAAATGCTTGCTATTTTATCAGTTTAAAAAAGCACATATTCCCTCACAGGGTAACTGTGACATTTCACTCGGGTGGGGAGAAGGGCAGTATATAGAGGTTCAAATCCTAAAATCCTAGCTCTGCCACTTATCAGCTGAACATCTTAAGACAAATTCCTTTATCTTCATGTACTTCAATTTTGAGATCGAAAGAGAAAATACACTCACAGGACTTAGCGTAAGGCTTTGCACACAGTGAGTAGAAGTAGGTGTGGGCTGCCATCATGCCATACCAGCAACAAATGTTACTTCTGCTGTCTTGATCATTCTTATTACAAGATGTTTTCTCCTAAAAGGAAAAGATCCTCTGGTCTTTTTGCACCAATTCAGAGCAGACTCCAAATGAGGGTTGTTATGGGCTAAATTGTGCCCTCCAAAGTTCATGTTTTGAAGCCCTGATCCCCACTAACTCAGATTATAAACATATTCGGAGATAAGGTCTTTACATAGGTAATTAAGTTAAAATGAGGCTGTTAAAGTGGGCCCTAATCCAAATGACTGGTGTCCTTATAAAAAGAATAGATGAAGACACACAGACACAAGGCACACACACAGAGCAGAAAGATCTCATAAGGACACAGCAAGAAGGTGGCTGTCTGCAAGCCAAGAATACAGGGCTCAGAAGAAAATCTGCCAACATCTTGGTCTTGGACTTCCAGCCTCCAAAATGGTAAGGAAATTAATTCTGTTGTTTAAGTCGCCCAGTGTGTGGTATTTGTTATGGCAGCCTTAGCAAATTAATACAAGGTTATAAATCTATTCTTATGCTTTTAAGAAAAATTTTAAAAAGAACATGTTTTCTAAAGTTCAAAGTGTGTGTTGACTTATTCAACAAACAGTCGGGGACCACCTAACATGGACAAGGCACTGTTCTCATGCTGGAGGTGCCACAGGGAAGCACTGTGTCCCCCGGGAGCTCCCAGTCTGGGGGTAACCCTGACAGGCAAAGGAGGAATTGGCTATGCCACCCTGAACATGGGGCCCCAAGGCTGTCACAGCAGGAAAAGAGGAAGATTGAGGAAGGTCACATGCCTCCCATCAATGCCACGCTCAGTCCATTTTCAGATGGCACCAATCTAACTTCAAGAAAGGCTGGAAAGCATAGCAGTGTGGAAATTTGGTGAGTAACTGCCTCAAGTAGATACCTTTATTTTATCTCCATCCTGTTAGAGAGGTTAGTGTATTGCCCAAAGCCACACTACTAATAAGCATGGAGCCAGAAATCTAATCCAACTGTCTGATTCTAAAAGCCACATCTTAGCCACTGCACTGTATTGTCAGATAATAAAGAGCTTCTTATTACGAGAAGATTGATATTATCCTGTAGATTGTGGGGGCTTTTAAAGAGTTTTAAGCAGAAGGATGGCATGATCAGATTCTCCTTTTAGATAGATCATGTGGGCTGTGGTTTGGATGATGACTTTGAGAAAGTCAGGCTTTCTCAAAGGAAGCAAGAAGATCACTTATTGCAATTGTTCAGATGAGACATGATGAGAGTCTCAAGTAAGACAATGAGAGAAGGAATGGAGAGGAGGAACATATTGGAGAAGTTTGGGGGACATGAATAAAATTAGCCAGACTTATTGATTTAATATAGGAGTGAGAAGAGGAACTACTCAAGAAAGATACTCTGAATTTAAATGGTGGCCTGGAGAGATAGTGTCACCAATGAAATCAAAATACAGAAGGAGGAGCAAGTTTGCTGGAGAAAATAATTTCCGTTTTGGATATCTGAGCTTGAGGAATTTGGGAGACAACAAATGGCAATGCAGATTCAACTGCTCATGAAACAATTCCAAAGGCTGGAGGGAAGTTGGGGTAGGGAGGCATGAATACACAGGTGGTGGCTGAGCAAGAGAGAGAGAGATGGAATTCTGTGAAAAGCGAGCATCAAAAGACCAAGTTCACAAGTTCTGACAGAATCAAACGCAGCAGACTCCGGTATAAACAGTATCGGTTGTGTTTTGCCATTAAAAGTCATGATGACCTTAGTGGAAAGAGTTTCCATGAAGTGGGAAAGGGTGGGGGAGAAGTCAGGTGGCCACATTCCAGAGTGAAAACAAGTGTAAAACACTACTACTCTTAATCCTCTCAACAAGACAGGTATTATTGTCCCCCCTTTCTAATGAAGCTCAGAGGAGAGACTTGTAATATTGTACATTCGCTAAGAACTCAGGCTCTGGAATCCTGCGATCTCAGATTGGAATGAGTCTCTGGGATGGATATTTTTATGCAGATTTGTTGGGGAGCATTTTCAAAACCAACACCTGTGAGGAAACAAGGGAAGCAGAATTGGACAGAGGTGGTAAAGTAACTACAAAGGCATTATCCAATCTTGCAAAGAGTGCTTCAGTTGAAAAGGGATTCAGGTTGCTCCTAATATAGGCAAAGGGGTTTTGACAAGGCTTTGGTTACATACTAACCAGACACTGACTGTGCTGCCTCCAGGAAAGGATAGAACCTTTGGTTAAGGGCAATGCCCGGAAGGGAACTCAGCTGAGAGCCATCAGGAGCCGAGTCTTCCCACAGGTGGAGAAACGAGGGCCTCAGTTGTGAACAGGGCATCCGGGCAGTGAGGTCAGCATCCATTACACCGTCTAGGTACCAGTCTCAGTTCAGCCACTCACTAGCTGCAAGACCACTTTCTTACTCTCTTTGTGCCTCTGCTTCCTCATCTCTAAAGTGAGAATAAGAATTTTGTGAGATTAAATTAGTTAATAAAACTGCTAAAACATGCCTGCCACATAGTACCTCATAAGGATAGACTATTACTATTAAAGGTAGAAAAAATCACTATAATCTAGATCTTCTGATTTCCAGTCCTGTGCCATCCCTTCGAACCATTCAGCCTCCATTCTTATTGTTTCCAGTCCATGTAGTATATAAGCAGTGTGTGCTACATTGTTACCCATAATTATTTTGCTCTTTACAAAAGTGTGTATTAATTTATTGTTACCAAAGCAATGATACTCAAAAAAGAACCTGGAAATTTTAGGGTGCTCACAGCAACATATTGCTCCCTCACACATCTGTAGACTCAGCTGATAAGGGTTGGGCTTAACTGGGCCTGACTCCTAGCTGCAGGCTTGGTCCAGGCCTGCTCCACGTCTCTCATCTTTCTTAGAATAGCAGTATCTATAGCATGTTCTTCTCATGGAGAAAGGCAGGAGCTTGAGAGAACAAGCCCAAATGAACAAGCACATTTCAAGCCTCGCTCACATATGTTGACATCCTATCGGCTAAAGCAATTCAGGTGACTGAGTCCAAAATCAAGTGCAGCAGGGTGAGAGGGAATACATAGTACCCATGGAGGTTGGGGGAAAAGAAGGATTGGAAATTTGCTGAACAATAATCTTCTGCACATCTTGATGAACAAATATTCTGTATTAGAAAAGAAGATACTTGTGATCAGCATAATACCAAAAGAAAAAAAGAAAAAAAAAACCTTGGCTGATTATTGCTGGCATGTCTGGGTATATCCCTTCTAGTGTCTCCTCATCTCAAAAACATAATTATAATGCCCTCTTCTATTTAATTCACAGAAATGAGACATTATCATTCCCATCCATATATTATATTTTGTTTGTTTGTAAAATGCTGAAGTACCTTTTTATAATAAATTGACATTGTCTACCATCTAGCATGCTTCTGACTCTTTATTGAGAGTTTCAACCTGGGCACTGATCCCCCAGGACTGCCATAAAGAGCTTGGAGAACACAAGAGCGGTATTCTTAAGTAGCACGGTGCCTGGAATGTAATGCACTACAGATTTCTAAAGCACTGGGTCTTCATCATATGGGCTTCTACTTATCCTAACCATGCTGAGTATATAGTGAGCCATCCATAATTTCTAATTGAATTTCCTGACTTCCCTGCTTTCAAGAATATTGATTGAATAGAGGGATGGTAACCAAACACTGCTGAGACCTGAAACACAGTTCAGCCAGTGGCCTCTGTTAAAAGTCTGATGCAAGCCTCATTGCCTAGCTTTAGCTTCTAAATACCCAGCTCAGCACTTTCCTCAATTCTAAAATCTTCTATTTGGACACTACCTATGAAGCAGCAAATACCCTCAAAATGTAACAAAAAAATGATGATTCAGTAATGATGATCCAAAAAAAATTTATTTCTAATCCAATAAATTATAGTGAGACAGGTGCCAAACTTTTATGGCTTCTTAGTTTAATGAAATAAGTTTATGCAAAGATGAAATTGTCTTTTCTTTGTTTGCTGGAAACAAGGCAGAATTTCTTTATTCCAATAAAAACTTTTTTGCTACACACATCATCTAGCTCCTTACACTCATTCTGAAATCATTTCAATCTTAGGAACTCTTTTTCATACTTCTACCAGGCTGGTATTACAAAAATGCTACAAGGCTTCTGGGGGAAAAAAAGCATAGGAGAAAATCTTAAGTGATAGTATCAGTTTTCCAGAGCTGTCGTAACAAAGTACCTCGAACTGAATAGCTTAAACAGGAGAAACTTATTATGTCACAGTTCTAGAGGCTCAGAGTCTGAGATCATAGTGTCCAAGGGTTAGTTCCATCCCAGGGCTATAAGGAAGAATTGGTTCAACACCTCTCTTGCCTTGTGTTTTGCAGAAATTTGGGTATTTCTGGTTTGTAGATGCATCATTCCAACCTCTGATTTATAGTACAGAGCATTCTCCCTGTGTGTGTATCTGTCCCTAAATTTTGTCTTTTAATAAGGATACCAGTCATATTGTGTTAATACTCACCCTAATAACCTCATTTTGACTTGATTAGCTCTATAAAGACCAATATCCAAACAAGATTACATCCTGAGGTACTTGGATTTCAACATATTAATTTGAGGGGAGACACAATTTAAACTGTAAAAGTGACCTTGACTTAGGCAAAGATTTCTCACAAACTATAAAAACCATAAACTATGAAAGAAGAATATTAATATATTGAATGTCATCAAAATTAAATATTCTTGTTCTTTAAAAACACTATTTAAAAAATGAAAAGACAAATGAGCCAAAGACTGGGTGAAAATATTTGCGAAATGAAAGGAAACTCATATGCTGCTGGTGGGACAGCAAATTGGTACAGCACTATGGAACAGTATGGTGGTTCCTCAAAAAACTAAGAATTGATCTACCATATGATCCAGCAATCCCTCTACTGGGTATTTACCCCAAAGATTGAAAACCCATATCCGAAAAGATATTTGAATACCAATGTTCATAGCAGCATTATTCACAGGGGCCAGGACATGGAAGCAACTGAAGTGTCCTACAATAGATGATTGGCTAAGAAGCTGTGGTACATATATACAGTGGAATATTACTCAGCCATAAGCAGAGATGAAATACTGCCATTTATGACAACATGGATGGACCTCGAGATAATCATGCTAAGCAAAATAAGCCAGACAGAAAAAGTTGAAAACCACATGATATCACTTATATGTAGGATATAAGCCTAAAAGCAACAAATGAACAGAACAAACAGAGACTCAGGGACATGGACAATGGACTAGTGGTTACCAGAGGGTGGGGGCGGGGGAGGAGGGGAGAGGTAGATGGGGTAAAGAGGATCAAATATGGGGGGGGGGGGTCGGGGGAGGGTGAAGTGGATAAAGGGAATCAAATACATGTAGCTGAAGGAAACTGGACTTTGGGTGGTAATCACACAATAGAATATATAGATGTCAAATTTTAATGTATACCCAAAAATTAGATAATTGTTTAACCAATGTTGCCCCAATAAACTTAATTTAAAAAGGAAAATATAAAAAATAAAATAAAAAAAATAAATATTTTCAAAATGGATATCTGATTAAGCATTTATGTCTAGAATATATAAAGAAATCTTACTTAATAACAAGCCTAAGTAAGAAAAATGCAACTCATAATAAGACAGCTTAATAAAAATGGGCTCAAGAGTTGGACAGACACATCACCAAAAAAGATACATAAATGGCCAATAAGCAAGTAAAAAGATGCTCAAAGTCATTAGTGATCAGAGAAAAACAAATTAAATCCACAAGATACCTCTGCATACCAATACAGTGACTAAAATCAAAATACCAAGTTTCGACAAGGATGTGGAGAAACTGAAACCCTCAGTCCCTTCGGAAACCAGCAGGCGG
Source organism: Eonycteris spelaea (assembly GCA_003508835.1). Taxonomy (NCBI): domain Eukaryota; kingdom Metazoa; phylum Chordata; class Mammalia; order Chiroptera; family Pteropodidae; genus Eonycteris; species Eonycteris spelaea. Next base: position 13,888,519 of record PUFA01000028.1, on the reverse strand, counting down.
TTTCCTGTAAAAGAAATCATCACACCAACCATACAACACCAACCTTTGTGTGAGAACACAAGAGAATCAAAAATCTATGTTCACATATAGGCCTCTACATGAATTTTCATAACAGCTTTATTCATGGTAGTCAAAACCTGGAAACCCAAATGCTCATCAATTGGAGAATGGATAAACAATGGAACGGTACTCAGCAACAAAAAGAATGAACTATTAATACATGTATGAAAAGGCTAGAGTTTTGTGTTTCCATTTACACAGCATTCTAGAAAAGGCAACACTATAGGAAGAGAAAACCAACCAGTGACTGACAGGAGCTGGGGGTAGCGGAAGGGACCTGACTGAAAAGGAACACAGAGGAAGTTGGGGGCTGATGGCCATTTCTGTATCTTGATTCTGATGATGGTTAGATGACTATGCATTTGCCAAAAATCATGGAACTATTCACTTTAAAAAGTGAATGTATTTTGTGCGTGTTATGCCTGAATATTGTTAAAGGGCTACAGTATCTTTCACTCTCTCAAGCACCTACAAAGATTTCTGGAGAAACTTCCCTCCTAACTTCCCCCAAAACTCTTCAAAGACCAGGTGATGTAGCTTACTTCTTTCAGCTCATTCCTAGAGCCAGTGTCAGGGTAGGAACGTAACACATACTTGCATAATACATATGACTTTAATATTCTCCATCTAATCATTCTATGGAATAGAATAAAAATGACAAAACTATGGGTGAGTGTTTCTAGCCCTTCTTCTTGCCAAATAAATCAGGATCTGACTCTGCTCACGACTTAATTCCTTCCCTCCTCTTCCTCTGAGCAGGATTAAGTGAGATTCCAGTTTAGGGGAGGCAGAATTAGAAAAAATTGCTAAGGATAAAGAACCAGAGTGACAGGTGAAAGGAGCCTCACTTCCCATAGGATCTCACACCTAGAGCTGTGGAGGGTCCAGGGCTGAGTCGGGAGAGGTGGTTAGGGGTGGATTGGAGAGAGTACTGGGGTGGTCCAGGAAGTGACGGGCCCAGTAGTTTCAGGGTGCTAGGGAATAAGAGGGAAAGGGGATTTAGTAAGAACTGCCTCAGAGTTCTGCATTTGATTTGCATGCGATTTGAATTCCTATTTGCACTGTTCTTTGAATGCAGCTCCACTTCTGAGTAAACTACAGAGGGCCACGATTTCAAGATGATCATACATGCAACAAGCATTTATTAAATACCTTCTGGGTATCATGTCTTACTGGGCAGTGCAGGGGAGACAAAATATATAAAAGACTGTATTAGACATTTAATTAGCTAAGAGATGAAACACAATAATATTTGCACAGCCTTTCACAACTTTCAAATATTTTAGTATGTTTGATACATTATCATTTTATTGAATTCTTGTGAGAATTCTATTGGGCAAATAGGACAGACTATATTTGTATTACGTGAACTAAATGATCTGACAGTGACTGATATTCAACTCAGAGACAAGAGGCTGAACCCAGGGACTCCAAAGCTTGTCCTCTTTGTTCTTTCTGCTCTCTCTGGTCTGGGAATGGACCAGAAACATGGAATGCAGACAGAGACCCTGAAGCAGAAGCCTAGTTTCTGGTGTGTGAAGTGGCTTTTCAGGATTACAAGAGATATGCCTGGTACCTTCAGTGGCAAGGGTCTTTCACAAGGATGCAGGAGTATGTTAGGTCTAACAGGTCATCATCTTCATATCAGCTATTCAGTCACTCTTGTCCCAAAGACTGGGCCGCACGGCAGGCCACATGCAGTTCCATCACGTATTTCAGCAAACACTGGGATACAACTTCCATTTCTGCATATCTGATGGAATCCATATTTATCACTTAAAAAGCATCGAACTGATCAACCTGTCACGATTCCCTCTGGAGTTTCTCTGTTAAGCAGTTTTGCCCAAACCCCCATAAAGGCTTCTGGCCCCCTCCTTGTCTGCAGAAGAGGTCTGTGGGTGCGGCAGGCAGTGATAAGTGGGGAGAGGCTGTGACATCATATCGAATGATACAAGTAACTCTGCTATTGTGCTATATTTCCTGAAATAATAAATATCCAGGCTTGTGTTTTTTTGTTTTGGGTTTCGGACCTTGTTGTTGGTTGTTGGTTGGTGGCAGTGGTTGCTGCTGCTCCAGCTGCTACCTCATGTGCTCTTACATTTTTGTTTTAATATTTTTCAGGCATCACAGGACCTTAGAGCACTTATTTTCAATCTCCCTACCCACACAGTATTTCTCCACTACAGTCTCTCAGCTTTGCCTCATAGAGTACATTGATGCTGAATTCAGCCAGTGATGGAAGAGAAACAAACATCCTTGCTATTACTTTTTAAATGACTCTGAGCCCAATCAAAAGCAGCACTCATATGTAGGTGTTGCTTATCATTAAGAGATTATAAAGGCCCCTGAAATACCATTTTTAAAAACTAATACAAATTATCAATGGGTTATATTCTTTACTATATTTTAAAGTTTTGTGAAAAATCATGAACTCACTGGTCCACAACTCAAGTTTTGAGTGTTTTCAAAGTAACAAAAAATACATGGTTTTTCAAGATGAATACGTTTTTAATACAGTACAACAAATGAGTCACGCTTGTTGTTTTAAGAATAACTTGACGTCATTCAGTTCTCCAACACTGCCATGAAGAGGGTTCAAGCTCAACAGCTGCACTGGCAATACAGCAATTGCCGTTGTTGGATTCAAGGTCTACAGAGCGCACCATCACATTTAACTAATCGAAGCGCATGCAGAGCGTTTTTGCATCAACATGGGATTAAAAAAGGATTGTTGACATTACCTCACTTAAATAAGAGATCTTAACCCCTATAATAATAAGTCAACCATTGCAATGTTTGCAAAAGAAGAATGAGATCATACGATGACCTTTTTACCTAAGATGAAGGAATCCACCTGGAGAGATCACATTACAGCAGCAGCCTTCACTGTCACTCTCATATCCCTTCTCAGCCTTTTGTGGTAGGCCTTCCCATCTTGTCTGGGTGAGTTTATCAAGAGTTGTTAGGACTAGACCTGGGGCCAAGAATTAGTGGGCAGCCATCTACACTGTGGTTTAGAGATTATGGAAAGGATCCCTTTCTACAAATATGCTTTCTCTACCTTCTGTAAAGCTATCTGAAATCAAGGCTTTGAAAGCACTTCAGACTTCTGACATTTTTGTTGCTAAAGAGGCTGGTTTGTTCTTTCTCTGCAAGCACAAGACTTGCAGAGCTGACTCTGTTATCTGGTAGATGGTGATGCATACAGTAGTAACGCAATGAGTCTGGAGTGGATAACTGACACATAATGAGGTTCATAATCCAGTCACTTATGCTTTTCATTTTAACAGAAATGTTTGTCTAATCAGAGAAAGAAATTACCTTTTTTTCTGGTCCTGCTCATTAGCCCAAAGCATCTATCTTCTCCATTTGCACCTTCTATTCCTTTCGCAAAATTACATTACCTTCTCTCTTTGTTTGCATCTCTAACTTCTTTCCCCAAGATTAATTGAAGAAAATCACCAAGAAATTATGATACTCGTATATTGGATGTTGGCCCTGCTAAAAAGGCTTTTCCCAATTCTGCTCAAACACAACCTAGACATGTGACCAACCTCCTGTAACATCGCCCTGATCCCCAACCCCCTGGAAAGTTGTGCACCGAAGTAAACAAAACAATAGTCACAACATCTGAGTAAAACTCTGGACCAACTTTGTTTTTGTCTTGGGCTTCTTCTGAACACTGTAAAAAGATTTTGAAAATATGCTAGATATTTTTTAACTTATCCGTAGGACATTTAGTATAAATATGGAGGTGGATTAATTATGAATCATCCCATGATTTCTCTTGAAAACCACAGGGGAAAACACAGACAGCTTTTTAAAGCCATATATTCAATTTTTATGGAACTAGGAAACATAGAAAACCCACTAAGTCTAAATTGAACGGAAGTGCTCTTAAAGTGGCTGAGTTCAGCAGAATTCTTCAGGAGGCGAGACAGAAATGAGAATAATGGGAGAGCACAGAAGGTATGGCAGCAACAAGTCTCAGAAATCATCAGCAGATGAATTTCCCAGAAAGAGAGAACCTCTCCCTGAATGAGACCTGTTGAGGGCAAGACTGAGTTAGAATAGATTTCAAGTACTGGGAAGAGCAGAGAGAAAGGTGCCCCGGGGTGTCCAGAGAGGCAAACATCAGAAGCGGCACTAAAACGCACCCTCTAAAAATGAAGGGATCACCTTCTCAGGTAGGCACAGCATTGGGTGAAGCAATCAGAGGAGGGCAGAACAGTCAGTAGATACCACACTGAACCAGATGAAGTTCAGAGCAGCATACACAGAGTTACCATATTTAAATTAAAGAAAAAAAAAAGAAAAAGAGGAAGAAAAAAGTTTTGAAGTAGTAATGACTGAAAATTTCCCACAGTTGATGAAATACATTATTTTATACAGCCAGGAAGCTCAACAAACTCTAAGTAGGATAAATTCACCCAGATCTACACCTAGACACATCATATTCAAACTGCCAAAAGAAAAAAGAAATTTTTTAACATAGCAAGAGGAAAACAATTCACCACAAAGGAGAGAGAAGAGGAAGCAATATGAAAGCAAAATGTATATATGTCATTGGAATTAAGTTAGTGCTATCCTAAACTAAATTGTTTAATATAAAGATACATATTGTTATCCCCAGAAAAATCACAAAGAATTCAAAATATCTATAGTAAAAAGAACCAAAAAAAGAATTAAAAAGGTACACCAGAATGTATCTATTTAAAACAATGGAAGGTAATAAAAGAGAAACAGAAAAAAGACATGAGATACGTAAAGAAAAGTCTTTCACTATCCCAGCTGAGGAGGCAGTCCTTGTCCCTGCTCTCACACACTTCCTTAATCACCTGCCAGTACCTGGTTCAGGAAAGTATAATCCATCCAAATATGAATTACAAAAATAAGTGATATTGTATCTATTTTTTAAATTCTATACACTAAGAAAACTGTGGAAAAGCACAGCAAAGCTTTCCCATAAAAAAAAAAAAAAATCCACCAGAGTTGTTGCAGAGCAGATAAGAACTGTATTCGAATAAAATCACAATAACAAAGGAAGACAGCAAAGCAGAAAATAGAAGAACTGAGAAGAAAGGAAGAGAGAATAGATGTTGATGGCATGATAGATAACAAGAAGAAGAGAAAGAGGAACTGGCAGAACTCAGGAATAAAAAATAATCAAACAAACAAACATTTAAAAGCACAAGGAATACAGATATTATGAAAAACACAGTAAGAGGTAGACAGGAAAAAAAAATAGGAAAAGCAGACAAATGAAACCAAAATAGAGAAAGAGAGCAATGAGACGAGACAACATTATAGACATAGAAAGCAGCCAAGATATCCTACATATGCATACAAGAAAGTCAAAACAGAGGAATAGAACACATATTTTAAAATATAATTACAGAAAATATTCCTGAAATATAATATATACATTTATCTATTAAAAAGACACACCATGTTATCAGTGGGCTTGATCTGACTTGATCCACTGAGAGGGTCTCTGTTGGGGAGACAGAGAAACTCTTAGAGCTTTGGTGGACATTCAGGACTAACAGGACATAATTAGAAACCTGAGAGCTGGCCCCCCTTCAAGGCTTTTCACTAATTCCAAAGATGCACATGGTGGAAGATTAAAGAGCTAAACTGAAAAACCTCCGAAAAACGGGGCAGAAAAGCATACTTCATTAGCGCTAAGGAAACAAAACCCACCCATCTCTTAACCGAAGCTCTGAAGTGCCATGCCTGGAGTGTGGGAAAAACAAGAAGCAGGCTGAAACTTCCTAAAACTGTAATGCAGCCTCAACCCAGCTCAGTCCCCGATTATGAGTTCCACTCCTCTCCCACTCTATTTTTCTAGCAGAAAAAAAACATTAAATTTTCATCATTAAAAGGCACCATCATTTGAAACCTCTATTTTTTTTTACACAATTTCCAGCATTAAATTAAAAATGACTAAGCACATAAAGAACCACATGACTAATAATCAAAAGAAACAAACAACTACATAGAGGGGCTTGTTAAGAAGGAGACTCGTGCACTACACAGAATTCTCCCTAAACGCATCTTAGAGTCAGGACAAAGGAAGCAGCCAAGCTCCCTCATGCCAGCCTCCCAGCTGTCATTCCGCATGGCTGTGAATTACCCAAGAGTGCTGGCAACTTTTAGCTTCCCATCCCTCAGAGACAAGGTCCACTTTGCCCTTCGAAATTCCTGTCTCTCTTCATAGCCTAGCAGAAGGAGAGGAAATTATATTCACAATAGGAGGTAACAGAGGTTTAGGAACATAAAAATCTCATCAAAAGTCTCATCAGAAATCTGGGGCCACCCTGGCCCCAGACCTCCTCAGCAGTTTCCCAGGCAACTAGTTTCAAATTTTCAACTTGCTTTTTCTCCTAAATAAGGCATGTTTTAAGTGTCTTATTTTTCATCTTCTTTGTGATTATAGTTTCCTGAAATTTTTACAGCATGATCTGAGGCACAGTTGTACTTTTTTTTTAAGAACCATATTCCCCTTGAAGAATAAAGTATCTTTTAAAATATAAAACAACATAACTTGGTTTTTAAAATGAAGTATAACATAATTTTGCATAATTTCTTTTTCCTTTTTCTTTGCTTTTTATTCTAAATTTCAAAGTTAAAAAAATTAAAAATAAAGACAAGCTTCCTGTTATAAAATGTCAGACTCATGGTTATGAGGGTATAATCCCCCAAGGCAACCAGTCTTCCCTCTACAAATCCCTATTCTCCAGATAAAGAAACTGAACAGCCAGTGTCAAAACACAGAGACTCAGTTTTCCTATATGTTACATGAAATATTACCCTTCTCCTGCCCGAACAGTTTGGCTAATAATTAATTAGTAACATCTAATAATATTTAAAATATAAAATTCTATAAGACAGAATCATTTCGTTATTGGCTAATGTCTTAAATGGGGAATGTAAAACTCTCCCTTGATAAGGTATATGACACTTTGGTTTAATCTCTAAGACCAAAAATTTGGTTATTTACCTTTCTTCCTTTGATTTTCTTTTTCATAAAAATCAAAACAGAAAATCGGTAGTTTTTTGAGAATCTCAGGCCACAAAACTCATCTGCAATTCGGTTAACAAAAAATAAAGATAGCCAAATGATTGGTATATTCAAGTTATTTCTTGAATTGCTATTAAGTTGATAGCAGTCTTTAGTTTCCAAGGGAAGAAACTGTTCTAATCTTTTTATATGTCTAAAATAATAAAATTTTAAAAATTCAAGTCATCCTTCAGGAGTTCACCTAGCATGCTCATCATAGACAAACTTCTTCCACACTTTTTCTCTCCACTTCATTCTAAGTTCATAACAGTGAGATGCATTAACAATTGATGTGCGATTGTTAATTTTAAGTCAGGGCCAGATACTTGGTTAAAAACTATTTCTGGGTGTCCGTGAAGATGTTTCTAGATGAGATTAGTATTTGAATCTGTAGACTGAGTAAAGCAGATGGCACTCCTGTGTGGGTGGGCATCATCCAATCCCATGAGAGCTGAATAAAACAAAAAGGTAGAAGGGAGGACTTGTTCTCTCTGCCCATTTTTGAGCTGGGACATCGCTCTTTTCCTGCACTCTGACTGGAACTTAATGTCATTGGCTTTCCTGAATCTATAGCTTTCAGATGACATGGAACTTCCCAGCCTCCATAACCATGTGAGCCAGTTCCTTCTATTATAATCCCTCCCCGCCCCCTCTCCCTCATTCTCTCTCTCTTTGTATATAGATCTCTATCTGTTTAGTTTCTCTATAGAACCCTGATGAGATGACTGAGTCAACTTCATGTTCTCTCTTAAGGAATGATTTCTAATTGGCTATGTTCTACAGTTACTGAGAAAAAGTGGCAGGGTCTCAACAAGAAAAAAATAATAAGCACTGACTACGAATGCTGACAGAGTAAGTCACATCTACTGTGCGACCAGCACAAAGCAGGACATTGAGGTGGGGGAGGGGTAGAGAGAGGTACAAAGGAAGGATGCACACATCTTCAACGTGCTTCACTGTGACATTTCTGGCATCAGTTCATCACCCCTCTATGAAACCACCACCACCCTACAGACACACCCAAAGAACAGATGCATGCCCTGATGTCAGAGCCTTAGGAACTGTGTAGGTTATAGGTGAATTTTTCATTGGAAGGATTTGACTTTGTCCCTAGCTCTCCAAATGATGGCAACGAGATTTACACCATTACCCATCTGGTTTCCACATCTGCTCTTTCCCTCCATCTTTTCCTTCCTTCATACCTAACGGTGAAAATACTCAGTGAACCAGACTAAGGATCGCGCCATCTCTAAAACTCTAGTAGGTATTTAAATGAGCTTGGCCTATTTCTAATACAAACTACATTTTCAGATAAGAGTAGAGTGAGATTTAGAGGGATCTAAAGAAAAATTAGAAACTGGAGGGGAAAATAAACAAGGATGATGAAACGTAAAAGTTTGCCAAAACTGGTATCAACGACCTTTAAAAGACACGTTGGCCCATAAATGTTCTTTCCAATGCGAGAAAGGACATACTAAGAATTAACAATTTTAGGATGTTTTACAGACCATCAAGAAATGTGTGTGGGCAAACACAGTTTTTGAAAATCTGAGGACAAGAAAAGTTGCCCTTCCTCTGCCTGGTATTGGTAGTAGAGGACAAAGGGGCCCGGTGTGAAGGTGAAGAGCCTGACTGCCCTGTACATGAGCAAAGGCCCTGGCCAAGGTCCAGGTCACTTCATATTATTTCTTGACTTTTAGACACATTTCCTTAAAAGATAAAGTTTATTTCTCTATTTCTTGTGACTTCTGCACATTTCTACAGCTTTAAAAAAAAAAAAAAAAAAGCGGAGTTGTGCAAAGATGCAGTCACTTGAAGGGGATCAGGATATGCCATTCCAGAAAATGCCACTTTGGCATAAGGGTTATTTTGACCAGAAGGCAGTTGAAGATCAACAGTTGCAGGAAGAGTTCTCTGCTTCCCCTTATGCACCTGAAAGCCAGGCATTATTTTCCCTTTGTGAAGGTATGCCGCATCACCACAAGGAGGCGAAGAGCAACTCATCACCAAAGATAAACAGTCAACACCTACATTCGTTTGCATAAACAGACCTTATTAAATAACCTTGTCTATTCGTTTCCCTAAAAATTCCCTAGTCACTGTTTCACCACTTACGATCCCTTGAAGCTCAAACCCCATTTTCCCTTATTAAAATAACATATAAGCTCCTAGATCTAACCACTAAAGAAGTGAAACAAGTTTCACTTATTTTCTGTGAAACTCTCACACATGCGAATATGAATAAAAATTGTGTATCTTTTCTCCTGTTTAGTTGTCTTTTGTTATTTTAATGCTCAAGCCCCCGGTTACCAAACCTAAGAAAGCAGAGGTTTCTCTGTGTGTGTGTATATGTATGTGTGTGTGTGTGTATATATATACATACACATGCATACACATCTATAAAGAAACACTTTTAAACTTCATACTTATACTTTACTTTGAAAGTATCAAAAGTTAAAAATCACCCCGAAAACCACATTTACAACCTTATAAAAGCATGCAGTGGGAAAACAGATCCATCATAAAGAAATGTACTTCACAGCATTTAAAAATTTTAGCTCTTCAATTAAGGCATAGCACTTATTCTAGTTAGTGTCTCCGGACCATGCTGATTTTATTCCATTACAAAATCTTGTAGCGGTTCTCTCAGACCTGATTGACAGCATAATCCATTACTTTAATTTAATAGTTCTCCACATGGCAGAATAAAATTAACAGTGTCACCAAATAAGCATTGCCAAGTGACAGCTCAACAAAAGGTCCAGGGAGGCGAATGCCTGTGTTATTACATTACACAAGCAATCCTGTTCTGGCGTTTAAACCCCACAGTCAATTCTAAACGCAGACGTCTCTGAAAATCAGATTTCCAAATTGAACATAAACATGAGATGGTAAAAATAGAGCCCAAGGGCAGAGAGGCATGTACATACAGGCTCATGAATATTTTTGAAAGAGAAGAAATAGCTTCACAGCAATGCAACTTCACCATGCACATTCAACTGATCTATTGAACTGTCTCATCTGCAGGAGTTAGAAGAGCTGACCAATGGAGTCAATGTAGCTAGAGATAATGTGTGAATATGTAAAAAATTAATTCAGCAATGGTTGCAGATGGGTTTTTATGTCCATATAGCCTATAAATTAGATCATGCTTTTTCATTTGTAAAAAGTTTTGCTTATTAAAAATAAAGCTGACTAAAAATAAAAATAAATGATAGCCCCTGAGAACAAATGCCTAACATTTATAAACGGATATAAACTGAATCTAAGCTACAGATTTTGTCATATCTGTTTTTAGATATAGCTTAGTCTACAAGTAGACAATCTAATTTAAGAAAGTTCAGTTATCATATTCACTTTTCAGTTTCAACCTATTGTGGAATCTTGGGATGGGGAGGAATCTTAGCAATGACCTAGTTCTGCCTCATGTCAGATGTCAGCACTGTCTCCACTGTTACTGTATAAGAATAAATTAATTGTTGTCTCAGAAATTCAGGGATGTTTTATCTTTGTTAATATTGCAAAATGCAGGAGAGTTTTTATGAACAGTATATTAGTTATCCATAGCAGCATAATAAATTGTCCCCAAACTTGGCAGTTAAAAACAACAATCATTTATGATCTCACAGTTTCTGAGAGTCAGGAATCCAGGAGTAACTTAATTGGGTGATGTGACTTTATGTCCCGTATGAGGTTGTCTTCAAGCTGTCAGCTGAGCCTGCAAAACATGATCTTGATTTAAAAATGAAAATGTCCACTTAAAATATTAATATTTCCATCCTCAAAGCTGAGACCTCACATGCACCTGTCCCTCACCAGGCTATGTATTAGTTTTCTATTGCTGCTGTAATAAATTATCACAAACTTTATGGCTTAAAACACACGGATTTATTATCTTACAGTTCTAGAGGTCAGAAGTCCCAGATGGGTCTCATTTGGGCTAAAATCAAGTGTTGGCAGGGCTGCGTTCCTTTCTGGAGGGTCCAGGAAAGAATCCACTTCCTTACCTTTTCCAGCTCTAGAGCAGCAGTCCCCAAACTTTTTGACACCAGGGACAAGTGCTCCTATGAGAGTCAACGCCTGATGATCTGAGGGAGCTGAGGCGGCAATGCTGGTGCTGAGGAGAGGCTGTTAATACAGATGAAGCTTCCCTGGCTCATCCGCCAGCTGCTCACCTCCTGCTGTGTGCGGCCCGGTTCTTAACAGGCCATGAACCAGTACCGGTCTGTGGCCGGGGGTTGGAGGCTCCCGTTCTAGAGGATGCCTGTTGGCGCATAGCCCCTTTCCTCCGCCTTCAAAGCTGGCAATGACGGGTTCAGTATTTCTCACATCTTATCACTTGGCCCTTCCCTTCCGCCTCCCTCTTCCACTTTTAAGGAACCTTGTAATTACATTGGACACACCTAGTAACCCCTAATATGCTCCCTAGTTTAAGGTCAGTTGATTACCAAACTGAATTCTATCCGCAACCTTAATTCTTCTTTACCATGTAAGGTTACACAATCACAAATTCTGGGGATTAGGATTTAAACACCTTTATGATGGTGTGGGGGGGTGAGAAGTGGGGGGTGGAATCATTACAACAGCCTGTAATACAGCAGCCAACAAAAGGACAATCACTGGTGAGGATTAACATAAGGTGATAAGGATCACGAAAGAGCAAAAGGGAAACAGCATCACCTGGCGTTGCTGGCTTAGGGTATACATACCCTTAAACCTGGGTTGAAAGAAGAGACCCAAAGCCTATCAGATGTAGGAATATTAGAGAGTAAACAATCTGCTTATTTAACTGGTTTCTGCCTTTAGAGAATCTCTGGCTCTGGTGGCCCACCACAGCCCCACTGAAGGGCTGGTCAGCTGGGGAGTGGCCTGGACATCGACTACAAGGTGAGCTCAGACTGCACTGGAACACATTGGTAATAGGGTCCCAGGTAATAAAGGTTTCCAAATACAGCTCCTCATTTAACTAGTGAAGTGAAAACTTCTCTTTTTGCACCTTCATGAAGAAATAAACGCTTCTTGCTGGTATCTACCAATGTAGAACATTTTATGTAGAAATGTCACCACTCCTGATTCTACCCAGCTGAGGGATGTCTGACGTCATCAGCTGCAGGGAGCTAAAACTTAAGAAACTGAATTTGTAGTTTTTGTTATTGGGAATGAGCAATATGGGGATATCTGGTTTGGAAAGCTATATATAATAAATGCATACCATAAATTTATTCTGAAAATAGAAGTATACAATTTTTATTAATAAAATATCAATTCTCCCTAACTCTATCAAATAAATGCTGAGCAAATATTTAACCATCACTAGATCAAAGGAGAGACTAAATTATTGACCTTCTTTACATATTTGTTTACTTAATATTGGGCAAATAATTCAGTTTCAAGTGGGATATTTTAAGTCCCACTGGCTTCTCCAATTTAGCTATTACCAGAGCCATGCTTTGGCAGGGTTTTGGATCACACAGGCTACCAATGATAAAACACCATAAGCAAAGCACTATGCCAGGTGCTAGGTTTCAGTAGTAAGTAGGAAATCAGTTTGGCTCTCAAAAAGTTTATATTACACAATTATTTCATTATAAGTGGGATACATGATTCAGAGTTGACACAGGGGTTCTAATAGCTTCTCTAAGGAAATATTTATGTTCCAAAGTGCAGGTGAGGTATTTATCAGGTAAAAAATAGAGGGAAAGAAGAGAAAAAGACTCATCAGTGAACCTCCAGGAAGGAAAAGAAACCAGAGAATTGGGGCAGTGAAAAAGGCAGCCGGAGGGTACTAAGGAAGTAGCACAGGATGAGATGGTTGACATAAGAACAATCGTTCAGGGCCTTTGGGGCCAGGTTAATGATTTTATCTGTATCCTAAAAGCCATGGGGAGATCTTGTGATACAATCGAGATTCGCGTTTTGAAAAATCATTCTGCCTATTTGATGGAGCACAGGTAAAGGCAGTGAGGTGGGGCACAAGAGCACTTGTAAGATCCCAGATTTGAGGATACTAGAATATTCTAGCAAGGAATGATGGTGGCCCACACTAAGATAACATAGAAAGAAATGCTCAAAATATTTTTTGAAGAGATAATCAGCAAGACGTGGTTTGAGGAATGAGGAAGTTAGAGTCATCAGGGACGACACTCAAATATCTAGCAAGAACTGATGACTGTACCATTAGTCAAGAAACACTGAGGGAAGGCAGGGTTGGAGAAAGGATAAAAATTTTGATTTCCATTTAGACACATGGAGTTTGAGATACCTGAGACCTTCAAGAGAAGGCAATTGGTTCTAGAAGTCTGAATGCCCAAGGAGAAGGCAAAGAGTTAATTAAAGCCAAGACAGAAGAGGGCCTAGAATCAATCTTGGAAGAAATTTCTACACAATGAATACCTGACTAATGAGTGAACAGGCTCTTAAAAATTAAGTAGAGGAGAATAAACCTACAAGGGAAAAGAAACCACTGGAGTTAGGAGAAAGGGGTTCTTTGTCATGAAAACTAAAGGAACAGAGATCTGTAAAAAGAGGACTTGACTGCCTGGAATGCGGCTGCACATAAAACCTGTGCATTGGATGGATGGGATGATGGGACAAACAGGAGGGATGGCAGTGATGCAGATGGCATCTTACCTCCAGTGGCATATATCTACTTCACCATCCAGCTGCTGCTGCTGCAAATCTGTTTTCTCCTGAAAGCCAGAGAGGAACCGACCTGACTCTAAGATATTTGTGGCCTCTGAGATGCCTCTAAGTTCCAAGTTCATTGGCAGAACCTCAAATGTTCATTCATTCAGTAGTTCATGTTAATTTTGCTTGGCCACTAGATGCAGGGTATATAAAGACACATGGACAAAATACCACGTAAAGCACAATCCTCACACTTAAAATCAATGGCACGAACAATTCACAGTGCAAAACACATGTGACGTGAAAAAGAAGAGAAAGAAGCTAATTCCAAGGCCAGAGAGATTATCCACTTTGAAGAAACTCTATCATTGACAGCTGTAAAGAAAGGTAAGACCAGTGGAATCGGTCTGGAATCAGGAGGGATGAATATCAAGCTGCACAAGTTCCCAGGAGAGAATGACTGCAAAGGCAGAAAAACAAGGGTACTGTCCTTATTTGCTGGGCAGCAGGAATGGTAAGTCACTCTAAGAGCTGTGGGGGGGGGGGGGGGCGGGGGGACACTGGGCCACCGCTGAAAGGTGCCAATGAGGCCTTGCTGTGGAGTTCTCATCCTCCCCTGGGTTGCCCTTTTCATGCCCAAGGAGGACCTTTGGGGAAAAGTCTCCTGAAGGTCACCCCGCCTAAGTTGCTCTCATCGCAGTGCAAATCCCAAACCCTTTGGGAAGCCTGCAGTTTCTATGACTTGAGAGGTATTCGTCTACTTGTGAAAAAATTTTCGACTTGGGTGAACTCCAAGGTGAACATCCTCTCATGTGCCCTGTGGGGAGCATGCACACTCGCTCACCTCCCCCTCGATGGCAGAGCCTTGCATGCCCTTTCCTCCCTCTGCCAGCACTGCCATCTGGCCCAGACTCTCCTGTTGCATACACACCTCTGTTCTGGCTATAGGATCAGCCACCGTTGCCCTCACGATTATGCTTCTTCCTAAAACATAGTCCAACCCTTTGTTCATTAAATTTGTGGCCTTATTCACTAGTGGACTGCCCAAGAAGTTTCTAACCACCCCACTCAGCCCTTGCACACTGATCTCAATGGAGAGAGTAAAACAGACACAGGAAGGATCAGCATGTAAGGCATGCATGTGTGCATGCGCGCGCACACACACACACACACGCACGCACGCGCACACACACACACACACACTCTCTCTCTCTCTCTCTCTCTCTCTCTCTCTCTCTCTCTCTCTCTCTCTCTCTCTACTGGTCTGATCACACAGCCAAGTTTCCCTTATCTCCTCCATGGATCTATCCGTTTTCAGTCTCCATTGCTAAAAAGAAAACTGAACTGTCATTCACTGTATTACTTAAATGACACAAGTAATTGTTTTCTATCTTAGGAATTTTCACTGATTAAAAATTTACTGGTTCACTGGGGTCTTAATATAAATTAGAAGTGGGAGGAGCTTACTGCCATGCTAGGTAAGTATTTGAGAATCAAAAGGCCAGCATTTACCATTCCAACCAGTTTTGACTGCTCCGAATTTGATGGTAGTCCATCCATTAGAAAATGGCTCCATTTGGGGCACCTTTCCATTTCCCTCGAGGTCCTGATGTGGCTGAATGCCCTGTTTTTCAGAGCTTCTATCACACTCATGTGGACACTATGGTATGAGATGGGCTCTAGCTCCCAATCACACCCCCTTCTTTAGCTGTTGATGAGCACTTGTTACCCTCCCAGACCAACAGCCACCTTGCTTCAGGTCTCCAGAAATCAGGAAAACATACTGATGGGTTTTTAGTTGCCTGCCTAAAGTATCTCCACATTTCAAAAAACATTACACACAAAAATGTTCAAGATCCTGGGAATCAGTCCGCATTTTACTTTACAGTACATTCATGTAAGTTCCTGCATTTCCAAGGTAACCAGATCACATTCAGGTTAGCACTGCTGGTAACAAAATCATACAACTACCCTGGCTTCAAAAACAAGATAGGATGATACACGTGG
The DNA here is from genome assembly GCA_003508835.1 of Eonycteris spelaea. Taxonomy (NCBI): domain Eukaryota; kingdom Metazoa; phylum Chordata; class Mammalia; order Chiroptera; family Pteropodidae; genus Eonycteris; species Eonycteris spelaea. The sequence goes on along the minus strand of PUFA01000028.1, from coordinate 13,872,762 downwards.
ACAATTCTTTCCCTTTAATACTGCAGAAGACAATACATCACAAAAATAAAATCACATGCCTTTTACAATCCAGTGTGAAGGCATATTATTTACGTTAAAATTAAACGATTTGGTACATGGAAAGAATAATAAGAGTTTCAAAGCTTACAATACCTAAACTTCCCCCCAATGCCATCTTTTCTGACCACTAGTTGGCACATTCAACATCAATGCCTTGGGAAGAGAGGGACAGAGGAAAGCAGGAGATCATTTAACTTTGAAACTTGTGGCTCCATAGGCTGCTTCTGTAAAAACTACTTAAATAATCTGAAATTCTAAAAAGAGTTAATATTAACAAGAGATGGTAATATAGGAAGCACCTGGAGAAAATTCCTCCAGTCACTAATGGAAACAAGCTGTAGACATTTCACAAAAATGGAAAACTGTATCACATAGAGTAATATATTAAGTTCTGAAAATACACTTTCACTTCATTGAATGGAAACACTATGATCCATGTTATGGTCTTGAATAAGCTCAGAAAAACAGCTGTCACCTCCATCTGCAATATTTTCGACGAGCTCTATCTTATCTTACGTCATTATTAAGAGTGTAGCTGATCAACAGTCCCCACCTTTGAAAAATATAAGAAGCCAAACTGAGCTACAATAAAGACTAGAATGAATTAGGCAGGAGAAAATTCAGATGTGTGAGAAAGTAAGAAAGTTAGATCTGAGTCTTTTTCCTAGATAAAAAATATTGTTAAAAAAATGCTTTGGACCCAGGTCCAACACAGCTGGAATGATCGGTAATTAAAAACGCAAGCCCCCATCCAGAAAGACAGCATGCCTATGCAGCACCTTTCACCTAGAAGTTGAATGTGCTTTAGTGTAATTATCAATTAATTGCATAATTAAGTACATGACTCAGAATATACTGACTTATTAATTCCAGTGACTAAAAAGTCCCTGCCACTTGCTGTCAAGAAATTTTTGAGTCCTGAACTTATCAAGTTATGAATGAAACTGTTACTCTTATTTGCTGACTTCAAAAGAAACATCACCCTTTCAGGGATGAAAAATATAATGGAGGAGGGAATAAGACACTTCTTAGAAAAGCCACAAAATGTCTTAAGAAAAAAACAGAGCCAGTGCATATTTTACAACCCCTGAAGAAAGCCCCCAGTAGCCCGGTGAGCAAGGGGAGCAATGATGTTTTTGAAACCAGAGTGACTTGTAGGTAACTGCCTAACAGTAAATTCACATAGTAAAATGCAGAGTAAGTCAATGTATAGCCAAGGTTTACATTATATCTAGAAATATGCTTTATGCTTTAAAAAAAATTGCAATGCACTCCAAAAAAATGTTTTCAGATAATTCATGTACAACAGAAGGCACTGTTATCTGCACAAATCCACTGATTCTGCATGGCGAAAACCTGAGACGTGCAATTCATTCCAACCCTCTAAAATCACCTTGGTCATTCATCCTTTGGAGCATAAGATGTGTCCTTTTTAGTCCAATGATTTTGTTTTCCTTTAATTTCATACATTACAGTAGCTGCTTAAAGTATGTATTTCAGGGTGAGAAAGGTCAAAGGGGAAGGAGAGAGTGGATACAAGTGCTGCCCAATGGCAGGCAGTAACTGGCACGGCAAGAGGGCGCCAAAGAGCAGTCCCCTTCATTCCTCCCCTGGACCCCAACGTTCCTCTGGTGAAGTTAAAATGTCTTCTCGACACCTGGTCACTTGATGATCCTTCTTTCAGTTGTTGCTGGGCAGAGTCCCAAAGTTAAATGCAGAGAGGACTCCTTTGTTTTCAAAGGTGAAGCCTCCCTGTTGTTCGATCTTCTTCTTTGCCTCTGGCAGGTACCAAGAGAAAGAGGAAAAAAGAAGAGTATTTAGGTGACAAAGCTGAAAACAACCTTGAAGGAGACAGATTCTTTATAGTTAACACTATAAAGAAAAGTGACTCTTGGTATTAATTATTCTGCCCCAATGAGCATTAGCCTTTAACAGACAGTTCAGTAAATAGTTATGTTTACTACTGTGGAAAAATTGCTAACAATAAGTGAAATTAAAAAGAGTCTCAAAGTTGGGTTCTAGTGGCTCCATATTCTGTGCTGCTGAAAGGATGCCCAGACCTCTCATGGCAAAAGGAGGACCTGCACAGAACTGACAGTCTATGTCAACGCAGGACACCTGGGCTGCAAACACTAGGTGCCTATTCCATGATGTTACCCAGAGAAATACTTTTGTAATTATAAAATCTTTTCCATTCATTTTCTAGGAGTGACCATAATAATGTCTGCATAAAATACTGCCTCCAGCTCAAAAACTGAAAATCAACAAAGATCAACATGTAAAGCCCAACAAATAGAAATGGAGTGTCTTTCATTTCCAGGAATACAAGCTCCTTGCAAGAACTCATAAGGTGCCTTTCATCATCTGTGGTTAAACGTTTAGGTGGGTGATCCAGCTGATTACCTCTCCTCAGCAAGACTCATCCCAACCTTTACATCTTACCTTTGGTTCCAAAATAGGACACCACCACCACTAAAAGACATATTAAGTACAATGTTTTGCAGAGCTAAGATATCCTGAGTGATTAAAAAGATCGTACAATAGTGATAATTCCTTGTTATCTTGAAATGTTGGCCTCTAACAATTTTTTTAAAAATATGTAGGTGCCACCAGGCTTATTAAGTTAGGCTGACTTTGGCACTCTGACACCTGTGCTCCAAACTGGAAATCAACTGGCGGACCTGCCACAGTCCTCCGGTGCTCTGCCAGTGTGTACACCTCCTGCAGTGCTCTCCTCTGATCCTCAGTGAGTGGTGCCATCAGGAGTTGGTACCAGGCAGCATCCCGATTCTGCACAGCTGTTGCATTTGGCGGTAGAGGGAGGAGGAAAAGATAAGGGAGCCCAGTGACAATTATTCAAAGAATAAAATGACATAATCAAATTATAATGAAGTGACTGTCGAAAGAAAGTACAGCACAATGATAAACACAAGTGATGAAACTTATTCCAACCAAAGATTATTTCTGAGTACCCACTTAGCAGCCAATTACATGGGGCTACAAAAGGATGGTTGAGACATGAAAAATCTCTTCTTTGCCTAAATTTTCTGCTTCCTTCACCACCTCCCCTTCTTCCTAGGTTTTAGTAACTGTGAATGCTCCCCAAAATCCAGATCTTGGGAAACATTTGTACCCACTTGTCATCATTGTCCTCCAGAATTCTCATAGTACCTACAACTTCAGCATTGCTCCTACACCAAGAACTCCAATTTGTACCTTTAGGCACACTGTTCCCTATAATCCTCCTGGACTTTTCTATTTGAACAGCTTGGCTCTAACTCAACTAAAACCAAATCCAACATTTACCTCCCAGATCCTTCTTATCTCTCCATTTCCATTAGGTTCTATCAGTCTCCTAGTCGATCACTGTAAATCCCTAACATCCATATCCATGCCCTCTCCACATCCAATCTTCTGCTGCTTTCTTAGTCTTTCCCCTATATTCTTCCTATATATTTATGGCCACGGATATCATCCTCCTATTTCAGGGCCCTAGTACTCCTAAATTAATAACCTCCTAATGCTCAGCTCCTGAGTCTAGCCCCCTTCAGTTCTTTGCACATTGCTACAATGCCCCTGAAAAAAAATTACCACATGCCTGAAGACACCTCCTTACAGAAACACCCAACAACACAACGGGATTAAGACTGCCTTTGGCCCAAATTCAAGGCTACTACAATTTGGTCCGTTTTATTATGTCAGAGATCGAAGTACTGGTCTCTACATGCTGATCCAAAGCTGGATGGATGCCTTTTACTTAGGATTATTGTAAAATACATACCCTAAGATCCCGCCCAAGACTTAAAAGCTTCCTTACTGATTATTATGTTCACCCACATCTAGAAGCAACTGTCTTTGAGCACACCCTCTCTATTCCCATGTCCACATTTATGCTCTTATTCTCCCTATGTTTGGAATGTCATTCTCTGTACTGTTTACCTCCAGTTGCTGCTAAATTTCAATATAACATAGAGGTAGTTTTACCTTCATTAATGGTATTTGTATCAACATTAAATAATGCCAATATATAACACTAGCATTGCCTTTTTAGTAACAATATTTTATACACAAGGATGTTCACTTTAGTATCACTTGTAACAGCAAAAAAACAAAACAAAACTGGAAATATTCATATGTCCATTAGTGGAAATAAATTATGGCACAACCATAGCAATACTATATAACTGTAAAATAATCTATACTAATAAGATTTTTTATTATAATTTTATAATAATTTTCTAAATATTCTCATTGTTTTATTATTTTTAGTTCTATAAACTTTCCATTTACATTTTCCATTTTTATACTGGGTTATTGGTCTTATTCATTTGTAGAAGGTCTTTGTAAACTGTGGGCCTTAAGCCTACGATAGGTATGTGGCATAATATTTCTCCCATACTTTTATGAGCTCTTTTAACTGTATTTATAGTATCTTTTGCTGTCAAAATTGGTAAACTGTTTATGTAGTAAAAAGTCATTTTCTTAAGGCAGCTGGACTCTGTTCCTTCCCCTGGGGATCGTGAATTATTGATAAGTTTATGGCCACAATTTTTAAGCAACATATGACTAAGATACTTTATTCTTTTTTGTAAAAATGCTTATCCATTGATACCTAGAGGATGAACAACTTATGCAGATGCTCTTGCCTGAAATTACTTTTGTGAGGATAACCTGCAGCCTCACCTGCCACTTTACAACGATGAAGATTGCTGGAATTGGGTGATGGGTGTTTCTCTGTGTTATTCTCTCTCATTTTGTGTATGTTTGGGTATTTCTATAATAAAAATAAATAAAATTTTTTAAAAGAATCTAAGCCAGTTTGGGGCAGATCCCAAAACAACTGCTAACAGGAGAAAATGAAGAAAGAGTTTAGAAAAAATCTGAAGATTGAGGGATAAAGACATACTTAGCAGAGCTTGTGTAAAAAATTGATATTCATCTACACTATTGTCAAGGTCAAGTGGAGTGCTGAACCCTTCAAGGGCAGTTTCTTCCAATACTTCTTCATCCCAGTCATCATCATCTTCCTCTTCATCTTCACCTCTGCCATTATTAGGCTGCATTGCTTGAGCAGTTTCATTCGCCTCCTCTTCATCACTTGAAATCTCCTCTGTGAATCCATTATTTGGAAAAATCAAAACACAGAGAGTCAAAATATAAAATTCCATAAAGAAAACAAAAATTATAAAATGACACCCTGGCAATGGAAAAACTACCACATAATTTTACATAAAACTATAAAATGTTTGCTAAACTGAAAATGCCTTTATCCTCCTCACTGAAAACAACTTCTAACTGTGCCTGAATCTGTGATCTAGCTGAAGATTATTACTACGGCTTTGCTATGGCTGCCTCATGTTCATTAATACAAAATACTACTTAACTACAGATAACCAAATTAACTTTTCTGTCAAAATAAAAAAGCCACAAAAATGATTATGCAGTCAGTTTATATGTTTTAAATAACAATGACCTCCCACCAAGAATTCAGGCCTCTTAACTATGTATTGCTCAGAAATGATCAAGTGAAGAGGTCATTTCTGCTAATAGAAACGGAAAAATATAGAAATGTAAAAGAAAAATAAAATAGCCATATGTGGGTTGAAAAGTTAAAAGATGAATTGTATATCACCGTGGATTCTGTTTCTATTTTCAGTGCTGGTCTGTTCCAAGCAGTTAGACCAGTGTTGTAAATAACCAGGAGACAGTAAATAATGCAAGGCAGATCCAGAAATAAGGCAAGAAACCACAGTTTTGACCACATACTTTAATATACAAGTGTGTGTGTGTGCATGTGTGTGTATGTGTATGGTGCAAAGGTATAATTACAAAGACAGCAATAATACCTTTGCTAGTTAATCATTCTATATTTTAGTAAGAAATTCAACAAGAAAGTCTGGGATATTACTAGAAAATTTTTCAAGTAATATTAATTTTAACCCCATAAAAAATGAACAAGAAATTCGAAAGAGAACATCTAATATACTAAAAAAAGAATTCTATCATTGTTGCCATATACTTAGCAAAAATAAACAAACAAAAACCCTCTAGTAAAGAAACACTACTGTAAAAAAAAAATAGATCTGTATATTTTTCAGAAAAAAGTTTTGATTTTTCCCAGTTAAAGAAGTGCTATTTTTAACCAGAAGCAGAAAAACTTCATTTGGAGTTGGATAATGTTACTTCCTGGGACCTAGTAGTAACAGTGAATACCATTAAATAAAATAAAGATCTAATATTCTTGACTCTAACAATCTTATTCTGACTCTTGATTAAGTAAATCGCCTTCATTTATGTACTTTATTCTAAATTTATAACACGTAAATCACAAGTATCTCCTAATTATAATTTCTGATGATGAATCACTTTAGAATCGTTAAAAAGAAATCAAGCACTCTACCAATCTGCTGTACTGACACTTCTGTTCTAAGACTAATGGTTCATTTAATTAATCTCTTCTGGCTTCACTGAGACTGTTGGTACCAAAAATAATAATAATAATTGAAAAACTGACAAGACCATTTAATTCTGTTGTAAATGTATTTCCCAGGGTTTAACAATATTCACTAGGCTCAATAACAAATCACTTAAGTGTCAAAAAGTGAACAAACATAAATTTGTATCACATAATATAATTAAGTCAACCAAACCTAAAATATTTGTTAAATGTACAACAGGCCAAAGAGTGTAAATGTGTTCAATGACTACAAACAGACTAAGATTCAAAGAAAACATATGCTCAAATCAAAATTAATTATAGCATTTACTGCAGTTAGAAGAATTTACCATTTTCTTCCATATCTGTTTTCTCTGTTTTTGAGCAATCTTCCCGGTTTACCAGTTGTCTAGTAGCACACACCTGCTTTAGACCAAGGAAAAGGAAAAGAATTGAGGGCACAATCTGTCCCACCACAGCATCTACTGCAGGAGGTCGATTTTGCAATTCCAAGAGGATACTCAGTCCTATTATACACATCTTCCGGTCATGATGCCTACAAATTATGAAGAGAAAAAAAATGTGTGCATGAGGAATGAGGACGAATTCTAAGGAGACTATAAAAAGAAAAGTCTGAGGTGTACTCTAAAGTTCATTTATTAGAATTACACAGAGGTATCCCCATTTTGGACTATATGAAATCCTATGTAAATCGAGTTTTGTAAACCAATTATTATCAGCAAAGACTTATAGGAGTCTGCAATTAGTATGGTAAAATCTTTTTATATCAATTAACAATTAATATAAATGCCATATCTGGCATAACAAGTTTATTAAAGCAGGAATACCTGTATTTGACAGCATAAAATTCCTCTCCAATGGAAAAAAAGAAACAGTTCCTTAGACTTTATTAGATTGGTCTACAGGTTTCTTAGCAGATGCACGTACACTAACCCCATGTGCCAAAAGCTGTTTCAAAAATTCAGCATCTAATAAGCTGAATTAATGGCTATAAGTAAATCTATTCACTATCCTCTGCTATAACACATGATAAGGAAAATTTAATTATGAAGGAAAAAAGTTTGACCAATACACACTACACACATTTTTCAACTAAATGTGTATTCTAAGTTGTTTAAAACTAAAAATATTAAAGACTATATTATATAATATTTAAAATTACAGACACGAAAAAAATAATTTTCAGTAATTCATTTTGTTTAAAATAAGAGTAATATGCAACAAACCCAATGATGAGCATATTACAAGCGTCTATTATTCTTCATTATTTGCATTGCTTGATTTTTTCAAGTTATTACTGCTAAAGCAGTTATACTATAACAGGAACCATACTTGTCCTGAGGGCTGTCTTATCCGTGTAGACTGTAACTAGTAGCACAGACTGAGTGTAAAGGGGATCACTGCTGGAAAGAGGACTATCAAGTGGAGCTCTAAAGAATCCAAGGAAGCACAATCCAAGCATGCCCGGTCTACGCAATAGCTGAGTTTGACTTTCTATCTTTGGAAAATGGCTTACAGATGCTAATAAAAAGATACGCGTACCAACTGCATAACTGTGAAAGACCAAATATCTACTCCCTAAACCTTTGTCAGAGACGACTTTAAGCACAATTTCTTTTTAAAATATGTTCTTCCCTTGACAGCTGTAATAAGAAATCTAAAACAGGGACAAATTCCAGTCTCCTACAAATGGAAAAATTAGAATAAACATAGCAGCTTACGAAGGCGTTCACCCACTCCTATTCTACCACCCAATTCAGGCCTCCCTCATCTCCCACCACTCAGAGGGCCCTAACTACTACTCCTGCTGGAAGTCTTTTCCCCTCAGCAAATTTTTCTAAATGATATCTTACAAAATTCAAAAAGAATATTAGTTATTTCTAATGTTTTAAACAATTACTCAGTAATCTAGCTCAAATTCTAGTATAACACCATCACTACTATGTGTTGAGTCACTTGAGGTGGGCATAGAACTACCACTTTTCTTACATTAGAAAATTAGGAGAGTTGCTTCACGTAAGGCCAAACTCTCCTACCAGGCACACCTGGGCTACAGTTAACAATCCTGACCTTATATTTGAGAACAGGCTCCCCTGAGATCTACAGAGTTCAATATCCTGGAATAGTACTGTATATCTTTACCAGACTGGTACCTTGCTTAGCAGCCTTCCTCCATTTAGAATGCTTTTACCCACAGGCACTTAATGGTCACAGAACGTGAATGGACACCTAATTTTTGTTACTTAAAGATATAACAATACACATAAATCAAAAAAAGTGGAAAAAAGGTATACCTCATTTTCAGAGCCTGCATTCTTTCCACTAAATTATACTGCTGAAACATTGTTATTTCTCTAAAAATTAAATATTATATTAACAATATACTAAAAAGATTTCTTAAGATATGAAAATTATCTTTCCATATACAATTATATGTACATATAATAAAAAATCACCTTTCCAGAAACAGAAATGCAGTATAAAATCCAAAAGACACATACCCAAGAAAACAATCTGTATCATTCATCCACTGATTTACAAACTGTACAGTTATAGGTCCAGGGTTGTGAGGCAACTGAATTCTTTCTAAGGTATGTAGCAGCAAATCAGGGTTGTAGTACAAGGCAGCAATTGCAACCTGAAGACACATAGTACGAAGCTCACTAGTTTTGACCCCTCGGGTTAATCTCTCCAAAACAAGTTGAACAAAGAGTGGAATGCACTAGAGGAAAAAAAGAAAGGGAAAATCAACCACATACAAAGAAACCAAGTAACTTTTATAGAAAGCTGAATGTGGTAAGAAAGTGTAATAAATAAATAAGATACTCGTAATGGCAATAAAACTTTTGCTTATTTAAGTCATTTTTAAAGATATTAAATTTATAGTCTCATAAAAACCCAGAGATGAGACGGCCAAAGAGAAGTCCTAGAGCAGTGCTAAGAAGTCTCCTTCCCTTTTAAGTACAGATTACAGTTAGAGATTCTCCTACAGGAGTCCACACTCAAATGGTGGCAATAAGATGGACTGGCCTTTCCACGTTTAAGGTAAAATGACTATGGTGATAAGTGAAATTGAGAGATAAATGAATAAAACTCTGAATGAGCATGATGTGGTCAGAAGTTCTCTTAAGAAAGAAGATTCCTGTTGGCATAAGTGAAAGACTGAAATAAAAACAGTGGACTTGGCATATAAAACAAAATCATCGGACTCCAATCTTTAAATGCAACGTTGATGAACTAATTTTAAATATCTGTCAATATATATTTTCAATTAAAATAAATGGGCTGAAACTATTTATGTAAAATAAAATTCTAAGGTCATCATATGTTCTTTTCAAAGGTAAATTTTAAAAATCAAGGTTTTAGGGGGAGATGGAACAGAGAATTTTTAGGGCAGTGAAAATATAGTAACATACAGTTATTATAACGGTGGATACATGTCATTATAAATCTGTCCAAGCTCACAGAATATACACAAAGAGTGAATCCTAATATAAACTATGGACTTTGGGTGATAATGATGTGTCAATGTAGGTTCATCAATTGTAACCAATGTACGTACCACTTTGGTGGGGTTATTAGTAATGCAGAGGCTATGCATGTGTGGGTGTAGGGTCAGGGGTATGGGAGAAATCTCCATACTTTCTGCTTGATATTGCTGTGAAGCAAAAACTGCTCTAAAACAAAATTTATTTTAAAAACAAATTAAAAATAAAGGTTTCATGGAGAAATTTAAGAGTTAGGTTTAATGATTTCTTTAGTAGGCAAAACTATAAAATCATTGGAGTCAGCAGACTACTAGCCTTGTTTAAGATAATACATTAAATCAAAACACATGACTATATGTGGTACTTTTAAGACAGATTTTATAAAGAGATGACTAGTTTTAATTTTATTGCTTTCTTCTCATATTCTAATATAGAGGATTTGGTGTTCTGATTTGATAGAACATATAGAACAGAAATGCTACCTTAAAAATTATTACTATGGTTAAAGTATTGTGAATCAATGAAGTCACAAGACAATGTAAACTAAACTCGAAAAGCTCTTTTTGAGATATTTTAAAAATAGTTTTAACAAATATTTATTATTATATGCAAAGCTATTAGTAATACAAAGAAACCTTAAGGTTTAAAACTAGTAAAACTAAAAATCTTTTTAAATTACATTAAAACAAAATCAATTACGGGAATGATTGAATAAACTATAAACCCACAAATAGAGAACCATGCAGCTTCAAAAAGGAAAGCAGAATATCTCTATATACAACTATAGACTGACATGTAGAATGTATTATTAAGTGAAGGCAGCAGAATTGAAAAAAAAATAAGTATAGTAATTAAGAAGGTAAGGAGAGAATAAATATGTCTATTTGCTTATTTTTTCAAATGAAAAATAACTAAAACTGGGGAGAGATGGGGACAGGGAGTAAGGGGAGAAGACAGGGATGTAAGCTAAACTTTCCTGAATATACTTTATTTTATAAATTAGATTTTATAGCTTTGTAAGTTTTACATATTCATTTTTTAAAAAATTGTAAGCAATTCCTAAAAATTAAAATAAAATAAAATAAATGAATCAACCAAACAAGGATTATTTTAAATGACTTTAAAGTTTAACGATTTGGCTATATTTTGATTATATATCCCTAGTTTATGGATATACCCTTGTAGATAAAAAGAGCTACTAAAAAATCTTAGACTGTTAATAGTAATCATATGTTGGCAATAATATTGATATAATTACTCTGAGGCTGTATGTACATATTATTAGGATAAAGCAAGAGGTAACTATGATGAAAACCAGGATTTTGGGTTGGGTTATTTGGTATAGATTAGGATCAATTAGGTTAATGGACTCCTGAATTTGAATTGAAAAAATCTGCATGTGCTAATGATGCAGGAATCAAAAAAAAAAAAAAAGATACAATATGTATTTTCTGCTCTCTTATGCAGAAACAATGGCCAACGCAATAGCAATGACTATTCCTTGTGCTTAGTCTTGAAATACCGTTTCCCAGGGTAGGGCAAGGAATGAACGTGATAAACCTAGAACATCTAGTCATATCGGATAGCAAGCAAACTACCAAACACTACTAGAAGTTCAGGTCAAAAGCACTCATATAACAAACTCAAGAAGCTTCCACGGGCCAAATGTTGAAGCAGCTTTCCTTCCTCACACTATATACAAAATTTAACTCAAAATAAAGGACTAAATGTTAGAGCTAACAAGGAATCTTTTTGTTTTCTAAACCTAAGGAACATATTAATTGCTGTGAAAGTGCTGTTGATAATGCTGTAACATAACTTGGTTCTTCAGAAAGATCAACAAAATTGACTCAACTAACCAAGAGGGGAAAAAAAAGAGATAGTAGATTCTATTACTAAAATCAGGGGAAAAAATACAGTCATTACTACTGACCTATGGAAACAAAAAAAAATAATAAGGAAATTTTATGAACTGCATGAAAACAAATTAGTTAGATGAAATGAACAAACTCCTTAAAAGATGCAAACTACTGAAACTGACTCAAAAAAAAATAAAAATATGAATAGACCTATAACAAATAAAGAGATTGAATTAGTAATTTAAAACTACACACAAAGAAAAGCTATGGCACAGATAGTTTCCCTGCTAAATTTTACCAAACATCTAAAGAACACTGAACCTCACAAACTCTTCCAAAAGAGGAGGGAGCACTTCCCAACTCATTCTATGAAGCTAGCATCACTCTGATACCAAAGCTAGACAAATATATCACAAGAAAAATGCATAATTCAATATCTCTTATAAAATATAGACATGAGAGTACTTTTTGAAAAATACCAGCTAACTGAATCTGGAAATATATAAAAAGGATCATACTCCATGACCAAGTAAGGTTTACAACAGGAATGCATGGTTGATTTAACATCTGAAAATCAATTAATGCAATACACCACAATAAGGGACAAAAGCCACATGATCATCTCAATATATGCAGAAAAAGCATCTGAAAGAATTAAATACCCCTTCATAATAAAAACACTCAACAAACTAGGAATAGACAGGAACTCCCTCAACCTGATAAAAGGCATCTATGAAAAACCTACAGCTAACATCAGACGTAACAATAAAAGACCGAATGCTTTCCCCACTAAGATGAAGAACAAGACAAGATGTTTCCTCTTGTCAGGTCTATTGATTTAACATTGTACTGGAGGTTCTTAGTCAAGGCAATTCGGCAAGAAAAAAAAAAAAAAAGCACCCAGATTGGAAGAGTAAAACTCTATTTGCAGATGACATGACCTTGTATACAGAATATCCTAAGGCATTCACCGAAACACTATTAAAACTAATAAACAAGTTTGGCAAGGTTGTAGAATACAAGATAAATATACAAAAACTGCATTTCTATACACAGGCCATCAGCAGCTTGAAAATGAAATCAAGTAAACAATTCCTTTTACAATAGCATTAAAAAAATAACATACTTAGAAATATTTTAACCTAAGAACTGCAAAACTTATACTCTGAAAAATCTAAAGCATGTTTGAAAGAAAGACAACTTAAAAAAAAAAAGATATCCCAAGTTCAGGGACTGAAGGACTAAATATTCTTAAAATGACAATACTTCCTAAAGTGATCTACAGATTCAGCACAATGCCTAACACACTCGCAGCCAGCTTCTTTGCTAAATTGACAAGCTGACCCTAAAATTCATACAGAAATGCAGGGGACCTAGAGCAGCCAAAACAATCTTGCAAAAGAACAAAATGAAGGACTCGAACTTCCTAATTTCAAAACTCACTACAAAGATACAGTAATGAAGACAGGTAGTTCTGGATTAAGGATAAAAAAATTAATCAAGTAGGAAAAGAAGCCAGAAATAGATTCTCTTGATTTTACAAGGGTGCAAAGACAATTCAACAGAGAAAAAAATAGTTTTTCAATAAGTGGTGCTGAGGCTACTTGATACCACATGCAAAATAATGAATTTGGACTCATTCCTCACACCACATACAAAAATTAACTCAAAATAAATTAAATACCAAATAGTAGCACTAAAACTACAACTTTTAGAAGAAAACAGGGAAACTTTGGGAACCTGGATTGAGCAATAGTTTCTTAAATATGACACCAACCACAAGCATTAGGAAAAATAGGTTAACTGGGCATGATCAAAATTTAAAAATTCTGGTCTACAGTCATGCTACCCTGAACAAGCCCGATCCCGTATGACCTCCGAAGCTAAGCAGTTGGGCCCGGTTAGTACTTGGATGACCATCTAGAAAGACCAGGTGCTGTAGGTGTAAAAAATAAAAAATTAAGGGATTGTAAGCTGAAAAGGTCCTTGCAATCTGTGAGATCAACCAAGGGTTGCCTTGCCTAAAAAATAAAAGAATAATAAAAAATTTTTTAAAAATAAAACTTCTCTGCTTCAAATGACATCACCAGGAGAATGATAAAACAATCCTTAAGTGGTTAGAAAATTTTTGCAAATTATATATCTGATAAAGGCTTGAATGTAGAATATATATTTTAAAAACTCCAACTTAGTAATAAATAGACAAATAACCTAATTGAAAATGGGCAAAGGATTTGAATAGACAATTCTCAAAAAAAAAAAAAAGATATACAAAGGGACACAACAAAAGATGTTCATCATCATTAGCCATCAGGGAAATGTGTATCAAAACTACAAGATATCATTTCTCACCCCTCAAAAAAAGCAAGTGTTAATGAGGAACGGAAAATGGTGCAGCTGCTTTGGAAAAAAAGTTTGGCAGTTCCCCAAATCATTAAACAAAGAATTTCCACTCCTAGATACATACCAAGAGAAATGAAAACATGGTTGCATAAAAATTCACATATAACTGTTCATAACAACATTGTTCATAATAGCCAAAACACAGAAATAATCCAAATATTATTCGACTGATGAATGGCTAAACTAAATGTGATATATCCACATAATGGAATACTTAGAAATAAAGAGAAATGAAGTACTGATACATGTTATCACATAGATGAACCTTTAAAATATTATGCTAAGTGAGAGAAGTCATTCACAAAGAACCACAAATAATTTAATTTATATAAAATATCTAGAATAGATAAATGTATGCACTTCAAATGGGTGTGTAAATTATATCTCAAGAAAGCTGTTATAAAAAAATTACAGAACTGAAAGAGAAAAGAGACACACAGCGTTACTTAAACACTTTAAAACACTTTTTTCTCTGTAATTAAATAGCATATCATGACATCAAAAATCAATCTTGTTAAAAATTTGTAATACTTTCTAAGTTAATAAACAGAAATTTTTTTCTTTTTTTTTTTGTGCAGTATCTTCATTTCTGTTTTTAAAAAAAGATAATTTGGGAATATTTCAATAGCACACACAAAAACAAAGGGGAAATGCAAATCTCTGGGAATCCAACTGTACAGAATTTATACATTTGTCTCCTTTATGATTTTCTTGATAGCCCCTTAAACTATTAAACATTTTTTTCTGTGTATCTCTTTCTCAGATAGAATGCAAGGTACAATTTCCAAATTGCATGGGTCTTTTTCTTTGTCAGTTAAATAGGATTTGTACAAACTAGGCTATCTTTTTAATTTCCCATCATAATATAAAACAAATAATTGGGCATGTAAATTTAAATGTAAACATCAAGATGGAGGCTTTCCATATATATGTTACCTGGTCAATTCCCCTTCCTTTGCACTGGAGAATGATGACTTCAAGAAGTTTGGCTGCATGACATTCCGCATCTTCTCCAGCATCTCCACATAGTACCTGCCGTAATTACAATTAGCTCAGCAGTGAATGGCACTGCATATAACTTAATCAAGTCCACATGAAGCAGATACCCATAAAAATTCAACCATTAGAATTATCGCTTGGCTTGCTTTTTAAGGTTACCTTGCTAACCTAAAGAGGGAAGGTCAAGATAAAAGTCCATCTATCTTCTTTATCTACTCCAATTCCTTATATGGAGTAACAATTCACTTACTCGACTTTGGATTAATAAAGTAGGCTATATGAGTTAATTATAAATAAATGAAGCTTCCCTTTAAAGGCACCAAAACAACAAAATAATAAAACGAAATTTTAAAATAAATAACCTTTTTATTTATTTATTTTTTGAAAGTTCAAGGTGTTTTAGGGTTTTTTTTTGTTTGTTTTTTTATGGTGACATTGGTTAACAAAGCCCAGTAAGTTTCAGATGTGCAATTCAACATTATCTATATCTATACACACACACACATATATATACATATATATGTACATATACACACACACACACACATATACATTGCATTGTGAAATAACCTTTTTAAACAGTAAAACAAACCATGCTTTTTTCTGATCCTATTGGATGCTTATCCATAGGCACCCATTTTTTTATGATAAGCATAATTAAATAATATGTACTTTTTAATTTCCCCATGTGGACTTTATAATTAGAAATATTTTCCATGGATATTATAAACCATTTAGAACTATACAATATTAAGTAGATGAATATAACAAAGTTACCAGACTGTTTCCCTATTGTCAATTCTATACCTTCACTATTATAAAAATTCTACAATGTACACATTCATACATAAAATTGAAATATTGTTGCCTTATGGCAAGGTGCCCATAGAAAGATTTGTAGAGTAGAAGCATGCTTATAGAAATCGAGAAAGGTGGAAAAATTAAGAGTTCAAACAAGATGTCAAAGAACAGACTTTACCCAAAGAGTAGAGGTGAGACAGAAATTTAAATATAGACAAAAGGAGGTAACAGAGAGAAACCAAAAACAGATTCACTGAAAAAAGACTTAATGAAAAAGACGTTTTATAAAAATTATTTTTTAAAAAATTAAAAAATTAGAAAGGAAAAATATATAAATACAAATAAAGAAAAGATTGAAAAATAAGAGAATACTATAGGGAACACTCTATTCCTTATATATTTGAAAACTTAGATGAATTGGATAATTTCCTAGACAAAAACAATTTAAGAAACTGAATTAAAAAGAAATTCCAGATAAAAGATGACCGAACACTCCCATTTAATTCCTTCCCAAAAGGCCATTAAAATGATAATAAAGAGATTTCAGAAGCATACATCCACAAAGATAGAGAAATGAAAAAAAGAGACAGCTATAAAATTTGGGTAGCTAGAAAACAGATGAATCAGTGAGCTGAATAGTAAGCAGTTAGCTGCCAAAGCCAAGAACCAGCCATATTTATATAAATTTTAAATTCTACCTCTAGAGCAGTGTATCTAGATCTAGATTCTAAATGCGAACGGGCTCTGGAACCAGAATTCCTTGGTTCAAACCTCAGCTCTGCCACTTTTGAGCTGTGTTTTTAGAAAAGCTACTTAACTGCTGTGTCTTACTATCAGCAACTATAAAAGAGGATAATAATATATCTACCTCATAGGGTTGTATGATACAGAAAGAAACAAAAATTACTCTTTTCCCAAAATTGCATTCACTTTACTTGGATTCAAATCTGGCAGACACATAGTAGCTACATGACTTACAACAATCTACTAAACATCAGGCACAATGCAAGATACTGTGGTTGAGTCTCCTCTTTGACAAAAAAAGTGATACCTTCCTTATAATGCTGTAAAGATTAAATAAGTTAATATGTATAAAGTGCTCAGGAAATTCCTGGCATGTGGTAAGAGTTCAATAAGTATTAGTTATTATTAAAATGAAGAATATGAAATATATCTTACCTACTTGACAAGTCTAAGCTCATTATTGTGAATATCACTTTTACTCTATCTGCTATAATACAAAGCAGCTGTGAGTTACTAATAGACTATGCAGGGCTGTTATGTTTTCTACTTGTTGCTTTCTCTTACCGTTTTCCTCACTAGCTGCTCTCTAACTTAGGAAAAACTAAAGAGTGCTGATTATGATTTAACAGATCTGGTACACATCTCTTCCAGTGAGGAAAATAGGTTGTATATTAGTTTTACTCCCAATTCCAGGGCCAAACTTTTAGGTTTGGCTATTTGAGCTTTCTCAAATTGCCAGCTCGATGCAATACAGTTTTATATTTATGTATATACATATATTCACCTAAAGGAGAAGGGAAACTTTATTTAGTCATCAATGATCCCAATATGTAACCAGTAGAGACCAAATCTAACATGTGGCAAAGATAATATAGTACACAATCACGTTTGTGCATAAATATAACAGTTGCCTTATGTGACTTATAAATTATCCTAAACTGAGCTAAATAATGCCATTTTTCCAACTATTTCAATTTTTTGTCCTATATTATTTATGTTCAAATTACCTTTATCTCATGATTGCCAATATATACATTCAATTAAAAGAAAAATCAATGATTGACACTGTGTGGTTATTTTCCCAGCACTTTTCTTTAATCAAGTAGCAAGTTTGTGAAAGGAAAAAATACAAAGAAAATTATTTACCTTGAGGGGGGAAAGGGGAAGTAGATTTGGGCAAATATGTGGTGACAGAAAGAAATCTAACTATGGACAGTAAATACACAATGCACTATATATATATATGACTTACTGTTGAATTGTACACTTGAAACTTATTGGATTTTGTTAATCAATTTCATCCCTCAAAAAAAATAATTTATTAAAAGATTCAAAGAAGGAAAAAAAAGAAAATTATTTACCTTGAACATTATAAAGTACACAGCTATAAATGTGGCAAACATTCTTAAGCACAACACACAATATGAAATGTTCAAATTACAATTCGAAGCTCCATTAAAAAATACAAAAAGACAACTATATGTTGATGAAGGCAATATAGAACTAAATGTGTAAGAAAGTGTATCCTGCAGTAAAACACTCAAACATTAGGAAGAACCACTAAAACAAGAGATTAGGACATGCTTACCTTTCTACACATTGTAAAAAGTATTTCTAAATGCTTTGGATTTGATAGTAAAGTATTTGTATCTATTGTCACATAATTATGCAGGAGAGGCATCATATCTGGAAAAAAAATTTCAAAATCCCAATGAGACTTAAGTAACAGGAGTATAAATTATTCACACTGAACCATATTTCTGTTGCACCCGCACTTACTATCTTCCCTTGCAACTGCAAAACACTAGAAACAAGTGATAAATCTGCCCTATTTGTAGATGAAATATGTCTTATTTTTCTCCATAGCGCTCATCACCGTCTGACATACTACATGTTTTCTTGATCGGAAACATCAAAAGAGCAAGAGCTATTTTGTTCACTGTTGTATAGTTGAACTTAGAAGAGTGCTTGGAATTTAGTCAGTATTCAGAAAACAGTAACTGAATATATGGAAAATATGCTCTGATTGCAAGCTAATTTAAGATGCAATACGGAACAGAGTCTCCCTCCTATTGCCATATTCCTGAGGTTGAACAACAACGCTGTGACAACCCCGCCCTTTACTTGATAGGGAAACAAGAACAATTATTTTCTGGTTAGTACTGGAATCACCTATGTCTTTCTTTCAAATGCCAAAGGAAATAATACCTAGACAGAGGAAAGCAAAAATGTTACGTAGTCAAAGCCATACCTGTAAAGTATTCAAAACAATCTTGCTGAAATACTTCATATAATATACCAAGAAGCTGCCACATTTGAGGGGAAATACCATGGCAGGTTAAACTATTGCCAGTGAAAGAATTTCTTCATAGAATTCTAGAAAAAAGAAAATCTCTAGTAAGAATGCTAGGAAATAGCAAAAATTAAACACAAAGGCCACAGGGGAAGATTTAGGCTGCACCCTATGCAAATTCCTCTTATGTCTAACATACTTTTGAGCATCCCTTTCTCAGCATCCATATCTTCAGCTACATAGTATTTGCTACCTTTCATTTCTTATCAATATCTGCCCCCTATTCCAAACAAGGCAAAGTTTTTTTATTTTTACTAAACTTACTTACAATATATAATTTTTAGATATTTTGTACTATATAAAATTTAATTTATACTTATAAAATAAAAATGGGTATAAGAAGGAACAGATTGTCGTATCTCTCTCATGTACCAGATTTTAAATTTATGAATAATTAATATTCTTTGGAGAGCTTAATTAAGCTATGCTAAAATATCTGACTGTCTCGCATATTTCTACAAACTATATACTGGACAGTATTGTGTCAACTTACATAACATATAAAAATTATACAATATTTTTTCAATTTGCCTCAAGACAATTATACCCTTCATAAAATAGAAGAGTCTAAAGGGAATGTTTCAGTATTTGTATGTGTATTTCTTATTACTCACAGTCAAAAAGAACTTACATCTAAACATACAAGCAGAAAACATAAACCTCAACATAAAAATTTGTATAATCTCTACCATGTCACTAAGCAAAAGTCTAACTTCAAAGTTTTTTTTCCTCTTATTAAAAAGAACTATTCACCCTAGAAACCTGAATGAAGTTTTATTCTGTAACATATATTCAAAAGCTAGTAATACCAATATATTAGCCTTACTGAAAGCAAAATAAGAGGAAAATCACAGATTACAAGAAATTATTTGTTATGTAAGACAATCACTTGAGAAACAACAAATTATCTGAACATAAAATTTCTGAAAATTCTGTTCATCATTACCCCACCATGGAAGGTGAAAAAAGGAGAACAAATGCCTCTTCTAATATGAAACCTAAGGACAAAAAGGGGCCCAAAATTCCCTTCCGCGCCCTTGATAGCTACGCATGCGTGCATGACCTGGCCACTCAGAGGCTTAAGACCAGGACTTTGAAGCCTGAGCGAGAAGCCAGAAGGAAGGACAAAGCTGTCATAGATTATGTTTTGTGACTGTGTTGAGGTCTGGACGGTGGTAGGTGGCAGTAGAGGACCCAGTGTTGACAGAGTCAGCGCTGGCCTTCTAAATGGACCATTTCTATGGCAGAATCCTGGATGGCTCTAGTCTTCCCACTGATTCAAGTGAGCTACCAAATATCTTTCCACTCAATTCCATTTATGCTTTAACTAATCAGAAGTTATTTCATTTATTCTCAACCAAGATTGTTAGGGTGTGATGGTTTTACTAAGTTTGACTTCATGTATAAGATAAAGCAGTGAAAGCAGTAATAGCTAAGACTGGCTTTTAATAATAAATAATATTATGAGTAAATTAGCAAAATGAAAACAGGCAAAAGAGGGACAGAAAGTGGGACAATGGAAAGAGACAGGACAAAAACATTATAGGGGATTCTGGAATAACAGATTCAACCCATGACATCCTCCAGAATAGTATTTTTTATCTGAGATCCTATGTGGCCAATATTGGTTCAAAAATGGCCATTAACATTAAATGCATCACAGCTACATAAATACATAAGAGGGATCATCCATCACCTTGAGACTTGAAATAGGATATTAGAGGTGACAGGCAATTAGAACCATGGTTTACTTCCTCTGCCCACTGCACCCAAGAAATAGGCTCCTTTTCCTTTTATTAAGATCCTGATGTTGCAATTGCTCAAATCAAATAGCTGGTATAGGCAGGTTACAGAAGTTTTATAGAAACTATTTCTCATTGCCTTACTTCACAAGATTATTTTAAATATAAATGGAGAATTTCCAGTTACAGTATTTTCCAAGACTATGGTCATAAGTGAATAAATTCTTTTGAGCTTATCACCTTCCCAATTTTAACACCTCCAATAACAATAATATTTCGAGATCCTGAAAAGTATAGATGAATAATCACAAAATAATTCTTGCCGCAACCTAGAAGGAAAGCAAATATTTGTAATTCTAGAACATGTAAGCAATTAAGAGATAAAAAACTTCTCTGCCTTCCTTTTTGAATGTATTTTAAGTATATAATAATTTTTCTTTGTTTTGGTATAATACTCAAATAATTACAATACAGTAAGTAGTGCCCCTTATCCATGGTTTCAGTTATCTTCAACCACAATCTGAAAATATTAAATAGAAAATTCCAAAAATAAACAACTCATAAATTTTAAATTGCATGTCATTCTGAGTAGCATGATGAAATCTCACATCATCCCATTCCGACCCACCTGGAACATGAATCATCCTTTGTATAGAGTATCCACACTACATATACTACGCACTCCTTGTTACTTAGTAGACCTCTTGATTATTATACTGACTACCACAGTTTCATAGTGCTTGTGTTCAAGTAACCTTATTTTACTTAATGATAACCCCAAAGCTATTCACATAACTTTTATGACAGTATATAGTACAACTGTTCTATTTTATTATTGCTGTTGTTAATCACTGACTGTGCCTAACTTTTATAAATTAAACTTTATCAGAGGTATGCATGTATAGGAAAAAACAATATGTATAGGGTTTGGTACCATCTACAGTTTTAGGCATCCACTGATGGTCTCAGATCATATCCCCCCTGGATAAGGGGGGACTACTGCAATATCCTTACTTGCATAATCTTTATACAAACCTGATACTTTGCTAAAAAATATAAGTTGACTTTGGGAGCTATGGAGGGTAAAATAAAACTTCAATCATCTCACTCAAATCACTGTTTACTACTGTAACACTTTCATTAAGAATTCCTTTTGTTTCTACAACAGCCAGGACTTAAAAATTAGCCACCTAATTTCCTACAACCACTAGTGACTATTCTTCTCTGGCTATTAGGTACGTTAACTGTTTTGCACTTGCTCTAATAAGAGATTAAGAAAAGTACTTGTATCCTTGGATCCTATTAGCAGAAAGCACCACCAAGATACTATTTCACCTGCATGAAAATCACCTGGAATATTCAATAAAATGCAGATTCCTGGGCACTGCCTCAAACTAACAATCAGAATGGGGTTAAGATCCAGGAATCTTCATTTTAATTAGCTCCTCACTGATTCTCATGCACGCTAAAGTCGCAACTATGGCTTTACAGCACTAACTTCCAAAGTAAGGAGTATGTGTACCTGACACAGCATGCAAGATAATCCACGGAGATGGGAGAAGAATGTATCAGAACACTTTGAATCCCATCCTTTTACATTTCTATTGTTTACATAAGTAAATATAGTATAGTAATAGATGTGTATTGTCCTTAAATATATATTCAAATATTATTAACATATATTAGAAGTTCATGTTCAATTTTTTACTAAGTAGGAAAAGAGTCAAGGGACAACTGCTCTTAAACAGTAACAGGCTTTTCTCACATCTTTCTATCTGAATACTACACAGATTGTGTCTCTCTCATGCCCAAATGCCTTGGGGCTAGTATCTTCAAAATGCTTGGATACTATGGAAAAGCAACCTCCTCTACGAATTTCCATCAGTTTGTTACATCCAGCATTAGTTACTGATTCTATTCAGAAGTCAGGCACTATAATCGATAATAGAACAATAATAATTCACACTTCTGATAAGGCATACACCTATCATTTCACATTTTCAAATCCAGATTAAATTAACCTCACCTGAACCTCATCCCAGTTCCAGGTTTCTAAAAATGTAAAATTTCAAATTCTCTGCACTTTGGAAATTCTAAGGTCAAAAATTCTTAGTTGGGTGTATTAAGTTTTTCTCTAAATGAAAATAGAGATATTAGAAATATACCCCAAAATTGAAGAGAATACAATTTTCTCTTTCTCAAAATTGTCCATTTTGTTGAATTCGAAAAGTTAAAAATGCACTGGAAGCTCATCAAATTTTTTAAAATTCTCAATTTACCTTTTTAGTCAACCTTTAAACTTACCAATTACATGTTTCTGTAAAACAAGATCAATGATCCGGAGACAGATATTCTCTAATTGCTGAGTAACCTAAAGACAAGTTTTAAACATTTAGTTTCAAATTCATCATGCTATCTCTTGATTCATATTAATCTATAAATTTAATATTATCTACATAAAAATATCTAAATAATTTTATTGAGAGAAGTTGACAAGTTAATTCCAAATATCACATGAAGAATTAAACATGCAAAACTACCAGAAAATTCTGAAAAGTAAACCAATGATGGAAATGGGAGTTAAATCCATAATAAAATTAATTATTTACTATTTACCTCATACTTTATACCAAAATAAATTCCTAATAGAGCAAAGATTTCAATGTTAAGACTTAAGGCAAAAAAATACTAAAAGAAAATTTTTTAAAAATTGTGTATAATCCTAGAAAGGAAAATAACTCAAAGTCCAGAAACCAGAGATAAATAAACTGAGTCATTTGGTTTCAAAAATTAAAAATTTTTGCAAAGAGCTGGAGAAAGTCAAAGATAAATGAAAACTTGAGTGAAATATTTTCAGATGGTATCACAAAATTAAAATTTGCCTCACATGAAATCAACAGAAAGGCAAAAATTAAGAAAAATAAATATAAATGGATCTTAAGCTTATAAAGATGTTTATTCTAATACATAATAAGAGTACAAATTCTAAGCACAATATTAACACTGTTTACCTATCAATCTAACAATGATCAAAAAGTAGGAGCTTCACATTGATCTGGAAGTTCAAATTGATACATACTATGAGGAACAAGTTAGCAACATCCTTCAATCTTATACCTATATCCTTTTATCCAGTAATTCCACTTAAATTAATTTGCCCTTAAGATATATTATTACATGTGAAAATGACATGTAAAAGGCCATTCACTGCAACAATGTGATTAGTAACAACCAAATTTCCACTTAACAAGAGATAGTTAAATTATATTCATTAAAAGGGAACTGGTTAAGAAACTTGATCTTGCAACTATTAAAGATATGTAACTTTATTGACTAATATGAAAGGATCACCAAGATATAGTAAAGTAAAAAAAGGCAGATGAAAACTGTATGCTATCATTTTCGTTAAAGAAAAATATACATACTCACTTTTTACCTGGATATTATAGTAGAAAAATCTCAGAAAGGACACAAAAACTAGTAAGGGGGCTATCTCCTTGAAAGGAGAATCAGATGACTAGGACGCTGAGTGAGAAGGTGAAATTTCACTGAATACTTTTTCATATATTTTAAATTTCTCAACATATGTTTGTACAAAATATTCTTTAGAAAAGTAAAAATTAGAATCCATTATAGGTTACATTTTTCATCTAAGTATCTTATTTCAGCTTTCAAGTGTATTCTTTTAATATTCAGCTTAAATTACTGTCTGAAAGTTCAAATGATCCAAAATTTAACATTTGTCAAGATATTTAAAACCATTAAGCAAAACTGCATATGCTTAAGCATTTGTTTTAAATTTTTAATTGTGTTCTTCACACATTATTTATACATGTATTCATATACATGTGATTTTTTTTCCTTTTGAGGAAAAATGTTTTCAAAGTTTGCTTTTAACAAGCTAAAATTCAAATCACAGGACAGGCAATCTGGAGACCAAGATTCTAGTCCTTGTTTTGCCTCTAATTATCTATGAGCTAAACACTTTTAAGTTTTTTCACCTGTGAGTAAGGAAGCAAGAAAATCCATGCATCTCAATTTTAAATCTTGCCTCCCTTGATAATAACAAGTTTACATGTACCTTTAATTTTATTTGAAATTCAAAATAAATTTAATATCAAGAGTAAAAGAATTAAAACAAAAAGATAAAATGCTGTTTTATTCTCAAAATAATCCTCCTGCTCATTCTACTACTGCCCATCCTCCACACATACCTACTTGGGAACACTGGACTAGGTGATTCCTCAGGTCTCTTCGAATTTAAATAACAAGTTCTACATATAAGGCAAAAGAATCGTCCTTAAGTACACTTGTTGTAATTTAATTTGGAACATCTCACTGTACCCAAGAGGCCCATACAGTTTCAACAAGGATACAAAACCAAAATAAAATAATGAATATGGAAATTAAAATTCATATTAAGCATTTTAGGTGAAAGAAGGCCTACCCTGGAGAAGAATATCAAACTGTTTTTAAGAATCTGGTAAGCTTCCACTGGTATGTGATAAACACAGGATAAATCAAGAGCCATAGGGTTTAACAATGCTATTTAAAGAACCAACACCTGCTTCCTAAGTCCTCACTGCATAAAACAAGAGCTGCCATCATTGCCAAACAAGTCAACTTGAACTACCAGAAGAACACAAATTTTATTTGAGTTAAGGAAAAGCTATGTGATACTAGGGGAGGAGTGAGGCAGGTTTAAGGTGGGGAAAAAATGACATATTATCAAAATAATTGACTGCAAGTTCAAAATTCTGTGATCATGAACAAATCTCTTGATACTATCTGAACCTTGTTTTCAGCTTCTATAAAGGACACTACCATTACCTGCTCTATCTCGTGTTGAATTAGGTAAGACTCTCTCAGCTAATGTGAAAGCACTTGATTATTGTCTGCACAAATGCTTATCCCAATACCATTCTGGAATTCATTCAGGAAGATGATGTTTTAAGCTCTTCTTCTCTTCCATTCTCAAAATATGTTACATCAGAATTTGGTTCCACTATTTAATATTTGCCACTGTGAATGAATGGCTATCTATCACTCTCCAAGAAGACTAAATTATGGGTTCCAGAAAGCAGAGTTCATGTCTAATTCAATTTGGTATTCTCCAAAAGCCTAGGCTGGCACATTGCACATGTGACGAACTAAACTCAGATATACCCTTTACAACCACATGTAATATTTCCCCTCAATCATTTTAATATGTTTCTATAAAATTTGAGGGTAATTTTTAAAATCTAGCAACATAAGTAATTAGTAATTTAAAAGTCAAGACTTTAGAACTCATGCTCATTGATTATACAAATTTCAGTTAATGTTACCATAATGACAAAATAAAACACAATGAAATCTCACCTCTTTATGATCTTCTACAACTGTCAAGATAGTATCAATGGTATGCAAAATTCCCATAGCCATTACTGTTTTGTCTTCAACTTCTTCATATTCATCACTTTGAAGAACTTTGCCAAATATCTCAGCCTACAAAAAGAACATGAACATATTTAATAATTAGTACTGTTATACCACCCCTCACTATTTAAGTTAGCAAAAGTGCAGTGTCTCACATGTAAATGTCAGGTTCACTCAAACTAAGTTATGCACTTTGCCAAGTGAATCAATGATAGAACCTGTAATGTTTCAAATATAGCCATTTTTTTCCTTATCTAGTCACTAGAGTGGAATGTACTTCAGCTACTATAACCACAGAGCTAATATTTAACTTTTGGCTGTCATTAAACAAATAAATCCAAAATCTAGAAAAACTAAAATCTAGTAGTACTCAACTGAAAAATTTGATAGAAGGTTTAAAAGACAAAAATCAAGGAATCATCTAAAAAATGAAACAAAAGAACAAATATGGAAGACAAGAGAGAAAAGGTAAGGAAATTAGAACTCAGTCCTGGCCAATATTCCGCATCAGAACTACAGAACACAAAAAATGGTGGGAAGAAATTCATCAAAAAAGTAATACAAGAAATTGCCGAAAACTGAAGAAAATGAGCTCCAAGATTCAAAGCCCAGAAAGTGAAAATTTAGAAGTCTCAATTAAGGCACATCATTATGAAATCCTAGAATATTATAGGTAAAAAGAGATAATCCTAAATGTTATTAGAGTTAAATCTAATTAACTATAAAAATTAATAACTGTCAAAAGTGTAAGAGCAAACATTTTTATGTTACTATTATAGTTACATATAAAACTAAACTCCAAATTCTGGAGTTTAATGTATTTAGATTACTCAAGACTTCTATACCAAACAAACATAAAATCTTGCCCAGCTTACCAAGTGCTGAGTCATATCAACAGCAATTGAGGCTACTTCTTGACTGTATTCACATATCATCTTCTGGATGACATTAGTTACATCATCATTTTCTGTCTCTCTAACAATGTGCAACAGTTCCTGCATAATAGGCCTCACATGTGGCTTCATATATTCCTTAGCTAATGCAATAAAACAAACAAAATGAGTAAAAAAAAATTAGCTATTCACAAATGGTGAAAAGAATTAACTTGTTCATAGATAAAGTGACACAGGGTAAGAGGTTCTAGATAGATTCTTGCTCTGTGGTTAATAAGTTACAAAGCTGTACCAAAATAACCTTCACCAATATATCAATTTTCCTATGAGTAATATGGGGATAATCGGTCCTGCACAGAATTGTCCTGCCTAAAATGCCAACAGTCCCCAGTGAGAAATTCTAATTATATATATGCCGTGATTGGCATGACTTACAGAACATATGATACCAGGATACATATATAAAAAAACCACATGCATTAGAACTACGCCCAATACTGATGGAGCCCATTTCCTGCCCCACCCCATCTCTACCTACCTTCCTCCCTACATATCCTTACACAATATTCAGACTTCCATTAAAACATTGTTGAATAGAAGTAAATCAGATTTATGTTTACTTTCAAAGGTTTATTTGAACTTTGAACAGAATATTCTTCTGAAATAACAAATGAGATATCTGTTTTATCCCTTACTACGAACACTCCTTGCTACTTTCAGAACCAGCAGGATCATAGAATCCTAGAGTTAAAAGAAATCTTGAAACCATCTAGTCTAACCCACCTAAATTTAAATATATGGAAATCTAAGCCTTAACAGATCAGGTGTCTTATCCATGTTTTCATGGCAAATTAGTAGCACAATCAAAGCTAGAAACCAGGTCTCTTGAGGCCCAGTCTACCCTACTGCCCAATAATTATCAACTTGTTATCCAAACTAAAATACTTCTGGAAACCACAGTGAAAAGGAACTCCTAAAAAGGGCAAGAAGAAACTCCTATAAAATTCTGAAGGAGTGAAAGCTCAGAATTCCAAAACCTAATATTTGACTTAGAGAATCATCCTTATTAGTAAAGGAAATGAACAAAGCTATTTGAGAAGGCTATGTCAATAAACAAACAAATGTATAAACAAGCAAATCTTCTAAAGGGCATTTTTGGCTTTACCTTGTGTCTGGTTAGAAATTAATGACTGAAGAGCAAGGGCAGCTTCAACTTTGACAGGCATCTCCTTATCTTCAATCAGGCTCTTCTTTGCTAGTTCAACTGCATTTCTTAGATTAAGTTCATTATGAAATTTCAAAGAACTGAATGCATGAAGTACCCAACAGGACTGTTATAAGAAGAAAGTAAATAGGGAACCATTGGGATTATGGTATTCTGTAATAATGTAATGCATATAAGAATTTCTTACTAAGTAAAATATCATTAATTCTACCAAGTACTGCTTGTTTATTTTTAGAGGTAGCATATTAGCTTTAGTTGCTAACTTTTGGATTTCCTAATTTTTTTTTATTTTAAAAGGCAGTTTGATTACTTCTAAAACACCTATATGCAACAATATTTTTCACAGGAAAAAAAATAGAGCTAAATTTAAATATCTCTGAAAAAAATGTCTTATTTATGCTTTTAATATGATTCACAACTAATTTATTATTATACGTAAAAAGCTACTATGAAGCAACGTTTGACATTCATTTTCTGGCCTTTACAGCAAACAAACAAAACATTTTTCCTTACTCTAACTGGCTTAGCAAATTTCTTTTTTTCATACACATAAGGTACGAAGAATTTTAAACCTTGTATAGATAACCAAATTTTAAACTATTAGACCACAGAATCATATTACTACTTTTTAAAATTCTCTATTTGCATAAAACACAATTAACAGTAAGTAATTTGAATTACTAAAAACTTTTAGCAAGAGAATTATAATTCATACAACCTGTCAAAGATAGTAGCCTACCTATAAAAATATTTGTGTGCCCTCGGCATCTCTAATCTACATTTGCCCAAATATTTCTCCACTGACAATTACCTTCTGTTTATAAAATGCTTTAGAGGGTATAGGCATTATTAACATATGTTGTTTTTAGCAAAACATTTTTTTGTGTTGACACATTTATAAAGATACATACAAGGCTCTTTGAATTAAAGTTCTATTTTTATACCTCCATCTTGATTCTAGAAGTAATGTACAATTAGAACACAAATAAGTTTACGTGGATTATCATTTTCATTTTACTAAAACATATCTACCTAATATACTAGAAATCATAATCAAGTTTTTTAGCAAAACTAGAAATTTCATGTTTTCTGACACTGAAAATTAATCAGTTTATGAAATTACATTGTACCACTGCTGTAACAGCATCCCTCTCATGGCATGCTTTGAATATGCAGTGAGTGAGGCTAGGGTGAAAATGAAAATAGCTGGAATTAAAATCCACAAATCTTCTTATTTACTAGTTTGTTCTTTTTTCAGCTTATGTGACCATAAGGGACATTGTAATTGACTTCATTTTGACTCAACATGTGTCAATTTATCCAAAAACATTTAGTTTGATAATTATTTTACAAATGAAGATTTTAAGATACATAATGGAAACATGGAAAACTTACTCTAGCTCGAAGATATCCCAGGTTAGACAATAATAATGGAAATACATGATTCTGCAGCAACAACTCCATTTGGTCCTTGAATAAGCTCTTCTGTTAGGAAATAGAAATTAAGTTTCAACTTACCAATGTCGTTTAAATATGTAAAAGTCACATCCTAATAAAGTACATTATGACTTACACTTAAGATACTTCTATTTACAATTTTGTAAAATTACTTCACCTACATATAGCTTGTTTTAAAACAAGACAGAAATAGTACCTTAAACATATTTTGATACTGATTTTTGTAGAAACAAAGTCATTTCACATTTTTTAATACAGCAACAGTTTCATACTAAAAAACTGATGAATAAAGAAGTATTCTTTTTAAAGAAACAGGTGACAGAAAAGATATTTATAGTCAATTCAATTATGCAGAAGCAGTCACCAGTTTTAAATTATCCATAACTTTCATATTCTCTCATTTGCCTGTGCTTCACAGTTTTAAGTAAATTAAACTCCAAGTAGCTTAACCTTCAATAAAATATCAGCTAGAGAACCAATCACATGCAGGGCTCCGTCTTTCTTCCTCGGGTCAAAGTTCGGGTCTGTTAGGATTTGATAACAGAATGCCATCATTTTTGGCAGTACCTAAAGAAATAGAAGATTCCTTTTCAGTCTACATTAGCTTGCATTGCCTCACAATAGTATTAAATACGATACACGAAATTTCAAAATGAAAGCCACTTCATTGTGTTTAATTAAGAACTAAAAATAACCATTTTCTCTTGCTAGGACAGAAAAATATTCTTAAAGTGACAGATTATAACTTATAATACAATTTTTCAAATACTAGGTTAGAGTGTCAAATCAACACAGGCTATCTTTCAGTTCCAGATTTAGAAAGAATAACTATGTACCTCTTTTTTTTCTTTGCAGCAGTGTATAAGAGAGTCTGGGCTGCTGTGGTAGGAGAAGCATAATCTTCAAAAATATCTAAGATTTTAAAAGGTTAAACCATATTAGTAAAAATACAATTACTATAGATTTCACCTGATTAATTACTATTCCAAAACCAAAAAATAAAACAGTCTACATATGACACTGGTTTACAGCATAAAAAAGCTAAGGATATATATATCACCAGTACTCTCATGCACAAAAGTATTTATCGACTCTCTAGGTTGTTCTTTTAATGCTATTCCCGTTCGCCCTGAGATAACGCATGGATTACAGTCTTAACCTTACCCCCAAAGTTTGCCATGAAATATCTCGCTTTTATTATTATTTTTGCATCACTCTAGTATAGCAATAGTCTTTGGAAACAAATGACATCATGCTATTTATAACATTTTTTTTTTGAGTTCAATAGCTGAAAATGTCGAATCCTAGAAAACAGTATTCCTACACAAACTGCATCTTTTTTTTTTTCTAAACAGAAAAAAGGTTTAACGATCATTTTAAAGGAAAATACATTTCAGGCATATTTGTTTCTCTGAAGACAAGAAAAGCGTTTTGTCTCTATTGAAAAACAACAATAATTTATTTAGTGTGTACTATGTGTCAGCACTGTTCTAGGCTCTGGAGAAACAAATATCAAACAAAAAGGTTCTCATAGAGCTTACAACGTGAGAGAAACAGATTATACACATACATGCACACACACATAAAACAGATCAGGCTAAGAACAAATGTACAACAGGTAAAGAGAAAGAGTAAGATTATGGGGTGGTATTTTAAATAGGATATCAGGAAAAGCCACTTCAACTCTCCATTAAAGTAACACTTAAGCAGAAATTGAATGAATGAGGGAGAAATCTCTACATGAAAATCTAAAGATCGAGTTTTCAAAGCAGAGAAAAGAGCAAGTGTAAAAGTCTTGAAGGACTGCTAGAACAGTGCTTGGCTGTCAGCAGGTAGGGTCAGCAGGTATTCAATAGATATTTGTTGAAATATACACCTAGTTAAAACACATCACTTAACTACATAAAATTTTTCAAATTTCAGCATAGGTAGTTTTATACTTGAGAAGTATTTGATATATCCATATATAAACATAAAAATAAAACAAATCTAAGTCTTTGCCTCCAAATATAAAACACAAACATAGTAATACTAATAACTAACATTTATTGAGTACTTACATTGCACCAGGTACCATACTAAGATTTTACAAGCATGCAGTATTCTACACTAAACGGTGAAAGCAGTTAGTTATTTGTATTATCCCATTTAATCCATCCAACACTATTATCATTGACGATTTTATACCTGAAAACATTGCATCTCAGAGAAGTAAAGGAACCTGCCCACAGTCACATGAGTAAGTAACCAAGCTAGCATTCACACTCAGGCTGCCTTAACATCAAAGCCCAACTCTTGTACTTTTTGCAAATCTAAAAACTTATCATTAATATCAATCAATACATTAAGATAGGAATGTTTTGTTCATATAATTGCAAATGACAAAAATATTTTAAAAACTAATGCTATAATTGTTCTTCCCTATAGTTATTCAAAAGTAAAATAAACATATCAAATAATACCCACTGCATTCTAGTCCACAAAAGGAAATGGTTAAGAAAAATCACTTCAGCTAGTCTTGAGTTATCCATATTCTCGTTTATCATTAAAATGTAAATTCTGTCAACACTCACAGCTTTTATTGTTTCTAAAAAGTGATATAAAGAATATGTGAAATAATGGTAGCTTTCTGAAAGTGAAACAAACACTCTGCACATTACAAAGAACACAGGTATTACAGAAAAGCTAAACATTAAAAGAATGCCTCAAAAAAGATCGCTAATCACTCTGCTCCTAGGAAAACAAAAGCACTAGGAAGGGGAAATAATAAATCATGCCCATGTATAGTGATTTTTCAAAAGAAATGGTAGAATGGAAAGATAAATCAGATGGTAAACACTGTTTCTCATTCATTTGCTTTTCCTGTACTTTGGCTCAAAGAGAAGAGACACTTCCTCACTTACTGAATCAAATAATACTAAACACAAAGCACTCGAAAAACAGCATAACCCAATAACTATGATCTATACCAGCAGGCTTAACTCAAGTAGCCAGTACACCTGGCCCACGGTGAAAGCACTGCATTGTCACAGCACCGTCAGCATGCCTTGGGCAGGGCTAGGTTTATCAATTATTAATTTCAACATTTATTGAAGACAGACTAGAGACAAAAACTAGTAGAAGGATAAAGAGGTGTAGAAGGGATAGAGAAGGCAAAATAAGGCAAATAAGACAAAGCCCCTGACTGCGGGTAGCCCTAAGATGTGGGAGAAACAGAGGTACCAAATAATATTTTGCTATGTTAAATGCTGAGTATTCCGTGAAGCAATTAATTTGAACTGGAGATTAAAAAAAGGGAATGAACTCAGGCTATCTACACAGTTCAACAGCTTCCAGGAGAATCCAAACTTAAAGGACTCCCAGATAACTAGGCCACATGGTGGGGCCACTGTAAATAATCTCATCCCCTGTGGAACACTTAGTCTCTACGATAAGGAGGCAAACCAAATTGTGTGCTCCTAAAATATGCAAAAAACCAAAGAATCTCCCAGGTTGAGCACAACTCAATCCACAAATGGGTAACCCAAAAGGCACAAAAAGGGAGGGTCCCTGCAGATCAGCATCACAACACAAAAAGGTAGATATGGCTCCATGACTGCTTCAGCATCCACTATAGAAATGAATTAAGCAGTTTTTCATCTCCCACACCCAAAGGCATCAAGTCTGTTACTTCAATAGAATGTCAAGAACTCTCGTGAATTTCAGTTTATTATGCAAAGTAGAACTCTGGGAATTTAACAAATAAAATCTGCTTTAAAATACAAATTTAATTATACTATTTTACATATCTAGGAACTGATGAGGAATAAAATCATCTCAATTACCAAATTTCATCCTTATATATTCATATGGATCTTCTTGCCACAGCTCTTCATCTTCATCTTTATAACACATCACGGAAAAAATCACATCTTCAGAGATATTCTAAAAAGGGAAAAAACAGAACAAATGGATAAAAGCTATTCAAATTTGGGAAATATTAATAATGCATTTACTGACAACTTTTATGGGATTAGTTTTCCAAATTGTTATATTAATCTTTCTGTTATGCTTGCATTGGCTAAGGTGAAAGCAGGAAAGCAAGAGCCTACGGAGGGGGCAGGAAGAGTGGGGGGAGTGGTTAAACATAAGATTGTTTTTAAACAACTGATTAAAGATATAGAGAAAGATATGAATGTAAATGCTATTCTTTGAAGCAACAGCAGGGATAATAAAGTTTTACTAACAAATCAATATTAAACATAGCTTGACTCTTGGCTACATATACTATTATATTTCTTATTATAAACATTTTTACATTTCTATTTTGGTCCTAAATATCAGCATATCAACAATATTAAAATGTTCTTTTCTTCTTCCATTTTCAAAAACCTAATGTCCTACTCTACAAACACAGGTTTCAGAGGGAAAAGAAAAGACCACATCTAGGAGCCGCTATATACACTGCTGCTAATAATGCTCTACTAAGCCCTTTTGGGCTCTAACAATTACATATGTAAGAATGGGGTCATCTCTTAAGTAAATTTAAATATTCTTCTAACAGAAAAAATTCAGCCTAAAAAGAGTTTTCTTATTTCAACATTATATCAATTTAAAAATAAGGTCAAAGACATCAAGTAGAGAAAAAAATGCTATCACAATTTTCTTTATAGAAACACAGTAAATAAAATGAAATCAGTATCTTTATTAATTGCAAAGACGTGATCCCTATTTGATCAAGGAGATTAGGCAAACATTAAGATTTCCACAGAAAACAATGCAAAAGATATTATATCTGTAAGACTTATAACAGGAAAACACGAAACAAATTCTATCCTGGACACCAAAGACAAAGAATTTATTTTAATTTTCAGATACCACCTTAGAGATTAGAGAACTTAAGAATTTACAGTTTAAGAGGGAAAAAAATTTTGCTTTCTAACATCTTCAAATTACCCAAAATGATCTGTATGCAAATAGGAATTTATTTATTAATGGCTCATAACTTGTCATTCTCATTTGTTCTTTAACTGCTGAATTCTATCTTTAAGTAAACAATTAATCAAGATCAACTGAATCTAAGTCTTTCATCTCGTAAAACTTGAAGTTCTCACTCTTCTCAAATATATACATTCCAAGCCTTTCATATCATATATAAGACTGCACATATATGAAATAATGGAAATAAAAATAGATTCAATATAAAATACGGACTTAGTGACATTTACTTTGTCTAGAAAACCTAGTTTAACCAGAGAATAATTTTGGAGAACTGCTCCCTGACACTAACCTGTATATGTGGCTTCATCTGCTTCCATGTTACAGAATGAACAATCCCTTGGTTGAGATAGTTGAATGCTTGCTGAAGAACACGGGGGGCCACGTATTCTTTCTGTCTATATTGGTCTAAAATTTTTAGTAGTACCTATAGGAAAACAGGAAGAGAAAATATAGGAGAATGTAAATAATTTTAAGGTTAAGAGGAGGGGCACTTTAGGCATGACATAAAACCCAGAATCCATAAAGATAAAAGCTCATGGGCAGCTTTAATTATTAGATATGTCCATGTTTTATATTGAACTGAAGGGTGTCTCACTGTAATTTCCAGCCACTTGTCCTACTTCTAACCTGCAGAACTACTCAGAATAGTCTAAATTCTATTCCACATACTTCAAATAAATTAAGATTACTGTTAAAAAATAATAATAACAGACTTGACTAAATGAACACTGAAAACATCATATAGCAAGAGACATCACAAACAGATTTTAATAGTTGATAATGTTGCATTTCAAATTAGAAAGAGAAATTGATAAATTATCCCAAAAAATTTAGTATTGGGACAACTGATTATCCATCTGGAAAAAAATGAAGCTGGATCCCTAACTAAACTTCATAACAAAATAAATTCCAGATGGGGAAATATCTCAATAACAACAAAAAAATTGAAAGCATAAAATTCCTAGAAGAAAACCTGGAAATTTTTATTTATAATCTCAGACCAGGGAAAGCCTTCATAAATATAGCAAGCTTATAACTGAACTGCTGAATAAATTAACAGGGTATCTTTCAAAACATGTACAAAATTTATGAATTTGAAACACAAATTCAGTTCAAGTTATGTAAATTCATATTTATAAAATTTGTCAGAAGTTTTACCCTCACCTAGATGCCCTTTCTGCAATGCAGGCTAAAAATGGATGCTATTGAACATGGTTCTTCCTAGCACAGTTGTGGTTCATACAAAGTGGTAGAAGAGGAAAGATTTGAATTTAAAAAAAAAAAGAAAGAAAGAAAGAAAAAAGACAGGTTTGGATAAGAAAGCTATTTTTAAAACTAGGAATATATACCCTAAATAACCAAGGTACAAATAGTTAATGACATGGATGCAACAGTATAAAGTTTATGTGACACTGGAAAAACTCTACCGAACACAATTCAAGAGGGCATCAACTTTAGGATGCTTCATAGTTTTTACAGCAGTGAAAAGAAAAGAAGACAAAGCTGACAGCTTCCTGATTATGCTAGTACCCATAGCAAACTGCTGAACTGATAATTTTTATTCATTATTCACTAATTTCCCTTACAGACTGCTTCATGGACCAACAAAGTGATTTGTGAGAAAATTACAGCCATAGCTTTCCTGAACTGTTGCAAGGTACATTTTAGAAATGATAATCTATAAAATGATACTAGACATAATGATAATCTATAAAAGGAAATATTCCATCTAAGATAACAGGTTTGAAGTAGTTAATTTTATATAATTGACAATGAAGAAAATATGCATAGATTTATAAAAACCTAGAAAAACTCTATATCATTAAAGACTTTTACTATGTCTGATTAATCTTTGCTTCCCCAACGTGGTCCTAACACAGCCAGCAGTCAATAGTTATTAAGTTTTATTTGTTGAAATATAAACAAAAATATCTTGATTCAAATGGCAATACAGATCAACCAATTTTCATGCCCACTTGTCCTTTGTAGTTTTTAAACATTAATATTAACCTAGATTATTACTCAAGAACTCCTAATTTTCACTGTATAGAATGGTTCCAAAAATTCCACACAAAAAAAATGTATCAGTTTTCAGCTGAAAGTCTTAACTTCTGAGCTCACGTCTTCCTAAAATAGATAAATATGTATTCTATAACTTTTCTGATATAAAAGCTTGGAACAAAGGGGTAAGGCTCACAGAAATGGAATGTAAGAAATTCATAAGAGGTCAGGCAGTTAACAGAAGAACTCAATCTAATACTGGTAACTGCTACACCAGTATCAACAAACTTCAAAGGCTTGAGTCCAGCACCTAGAAGTCTGGGAGGGCACTTCTAGTGGTAGCTCCCCTAGCCACTTGGTTCCAAAACCGATCGCAGTATGTTAGATTCCCAGAGCTGCCATTTCATCCCTTATATTTGAATATGTAGCGTATTAATATGTTCGTAGCCTACTTTGAAATGGACAGAAATGACTTAACTACTTCCAGTACTAACTGTCCTTCTATTTGAAAAGCATAAGTTTATTACCTGCTGAATTCCCGCTGCATAGGTTTTCAAAAAGAATTCAGAAAATTCAAAGTATTCTTTTGTGACATTTCCTGGGCTTCCATATCTTAAAATACAAAGAAAAAAAAATTTAAATATCAAGAATTTTAAAAACAAGCATGTTCACTAGTTGAAATCCAGTGCCTTGTTGAAAGATATATTCTACTGGGGCATAAAACTAACACTTTCCCCTTTTTCACAAACCCCAAAATGAAATCATAATGAGCTATACTTAGACTCGGGGTCTCACACTTAAAATTTCAGACCGAAGCTTCCACCTACTTAACTAAGAGCTCCTAAAGGGCAAATATTACAAATAAAATGTTATAGCTGACATATTTTTTCAGTAAATGCTTCTATAATTAAATTTAACTTTCTTATGCCGTTGAATGGCCAAGCACCTTCCTGCACAATTCCTGAATAATTCCAATGAGCTAAACAATGTCATTTCTCCATTCATTTTATAGAAGAATTTTAGAAAGATCAGAGAAACCTGACAACCTCATTATGATCTCAAAGTCATAATGAGTCACAGTTAAGCCTACTTTAAAACAAAGAGGGGGTGACTTTTTGCCCTCTGAGGCTCTAAAGACAAATAATCATATACTGTGGAACATCAAGGGACTATCCAATTTTATTATGTCCAACACTGAGATACTGACCATAAGATCGTAAGTCTAATAAACAGGATTACCGTTCAAAAAGACGAGCTACAATATGCAATGCCCACTTCTTACACTTTCCACCAGACTAGTTCTGGTCTATCATCCTCATCAATTTGCAGAGTCTCCTAAGAAGACAAAAAACCCAGATTAAATTTCTGCATAATAAAAGGATTTATGTGAATAACAAAGGCAGAATAAATCTTGATATAGATTGAGTAATATTAAATGTGAGTTTATATTGCCCACAAATGCAAATTCCTTCTTATAAACTGCTAGGTAGGATTTTTAAATAAACAAAGCAAATTTCAACTAACCAATTTTGTTGTTCACGTTTATCTCTTATTTTCAAGAGGCCCAAATATGTAGAAAAGAAATACAAAATACCACATCAATTGAGGAAACTCTGGATGACAGAAAGTTCGATACCTCTATCCAGGTGTCAGTAACGCAAGTGAATGTTTACCAAAATTCACTGAGCCACTCACTAAGCTTTGTGCACTTAATGTACATAAATGAAACCTCAATATAATTTGTCTCAAAATATGAAAAAAAAAAGCACTGCACATTTGAAGGCAAGCTTAAATTTTTAAATATGTGATATTTTAATTTGATTAGTTACTTCAGTTAATTTGATAGGTGAAATATAGCATTATTGTTATTGCAGAAAAAAATGAGACACCATCTTTAACCCATCAAACTGGCAAACAGTATTTTATATAAGAGATATTCTTAGTCACCACTTAGTAAAATATAAGCCAGGGCAATGTTTCTGGAAAGCACTTTTGCAAGATCTGCCAAAGCCTTATACACTTCTAGAAGCCAATCCAAAGAAAATAATTATGAATGTGTATAAAAATTTAGCTACATATATATAGTTAAAACATTAAAAAAACTAAATTTAAACACCTGGTAAATGAAGCATGCAACAAAAATAAAAGTATAAAAACATAATCATAAAAAATTTTACTATAGATTTTAAGTGAAAAACACATTTCAAAACTGTACCTGCACATACCGTTTTTATAAATAAAGGCTAGAGGAAAAAGGCTAGAGAAATAAATACTAATTTTTTTTTTAATATTTAGGCAAAGCGACTCTTGGTTGACCTCACAGATTACAAGGACCTTATCAGTTTACAATCCCTTATTTTTTTACTTTTTACACCTACAGCACCTGCTCTTCCTAAGTGGTCTCCCATGCAAGTACAAATACTAATTTTTAAAATGGTTTTTATCATGTTTAGGATTAGTTATTTTATTAGTTTTGCTTTTCTTAACTTTCTAAAAATGGGTGTGTATTGTTATTTTTATTACAGTAATTTTTTTCCAAATAAGCTATGATAATAAATCAGTCTACCACAAATATCCAATTTTTCTTAAGAATACGAGCCCTTTCTTACAGGAGGAACTGTCCTGTCAATAATAGTTCGAAAGATCTCCATCCATGCTGTCATGGTTTGGTTATTCACCAGTTGAAGAGGCAGTGCATACTGAAAACAAAAGAAAAACATTATCAAACAATAATTCCTCTCCTCCAAAAAAAAAATTAGCAATTTCATCTATACTGGAAGGCTAAAATATATGAAATGGCTAACATCTGACTATGAAACAGTAATTCCATATGGTTCAATCTAAAATTTAATTTAAAACCGACCTATAAACATATACATATATAAATTAAAATTTTAAAATATACACATATATATGCCATGAATTGTTTCTCTGGAGTACTTTTTAAATAAAAAAAAAAATTGTAATACAGTAAGGTCTCACTTATTCAGCATGAGATTCTGGATAAGTGATTTTTACCATTTACCCCTTCGCCAAACTTTTCATTTTAACCACTTTTTCCCCAGCTTGATTGAGATATAGTTGACATATAACATGGTGTAAATTTAAGGTATACGACATGATTGATACATGTATATACTGTGAAATCATTACCATAGTAAGATTAGTTAACACCTCTATCACCTCACATAAGTACCTTGTTTTGTGGTGAGAACTCATTTTAACAACTTTAATGAAAATCTCCACCTCATGAAACATTTTTTCTATTACCTTCTTCTATACCAGGGCACAATGCCACAGCCACTGTATTACTATAGGTTCCCCCCCACCCACCACACTGTGAGTTACAGGAGATGAGGCACAGCAGCTATGCAAGCATGCATTCCAAAACCTGCTACATGTGCATGCTAAAGATGTAATGGTAAGTAAGAGACACAGTCTCTGTCCTCATAAAGCTTACACTCTAGTTAGAGGGGGGAAAAACATATATAAACAAGAAATTACAATATGGTAGGATACACTGTACAGATAAAAACAGTACAATATTGATAAAGGCAAACAGGAGGACCACCTAACCCAGCCTGGTAGTATCAGGGACAACTAGCAGGAAGGACACATAAGCTGAGACCTGGAGAAAGAGCACAGTACAGCAGGGCATAAAGGAGAAGAGTGGTCCAGGCAGAAATAAAGTATTTTAAAGGCTCAAAAGTAAAAGAGGGCATGACCTATTCATGAAGTGAAAGAACTTCAGAATGGCTGGAGTGTGAAGCACAAAGGCAAGGATGGCAAAAGATAAGGTGGAGAGATGAAGAGTTTTACAGGCCATGTTAAGAAGTTCATAGTTTATTCTAAGTGAAATGAGGAATCATTTGGGCTTGAGATAGGGAACAGAGGAGGAGCAAGCTGAGGATTGGGGGAGAGTGATGATGAGTCCACTTTTAGACAAACTGAGTTCTGAAGTACATATGAAGTATCCGAAAGCCTCGTACACAATAAATAATTGATAAATGCTACTTAGACAAAGTTAATTTAACTGTATTATACTTTTCAAAACACAAATTTGTCTGCCTCTTCCTAAACTGTCAATCATTTTTTACCTACATTCTCACTGTAATTGTGCCTCTTAAAGCCTTCTAAATTTTTGCTCCCAAGATTCCCAGAGGGAGCATATTACTTTAATAGCATATAACCAAAATGGTTTAAAATCTTGAGGTTTTTCATTGGTTTTTTTAGATTTTAGCCTATATATGTTGATATAAAACATCTTAGATTTTGTCCTCTTAGCAAATCAAGTAGAGTGAGAAGCTTTAGGAAAATTATTTCATCAGCCTCTATCTTACTTCCTGATTCCTGGTTATGCTTCTCCAGATAGGAAAGGAAAATCTGACCTCTAAATAAATGAGATATTACTATATATAATGGCAAAACATCTCGCTGAATAAAAACTGTTTACCTCAGAGTAAAGTGATTCTCCTAAGGAAAATTTCTGAAAAATACTTTAATAAAAAAGCAAATGCACCATACATCTTCCTTCCCTATTACTAGAAAGAAAGAAAGAAAGAAGAAAGAAAGAAAGAAGAAAGAAAGAAAGAAAGAAAAGAAGAGAAAAAGAAAAAAGAAAAGAAAAAAGAAAGAAGAAAGAAGAAAAGAAAAGAAAAGAAAAGAAAAGAAAAGAAAAGAAAAGAAAGAAAAGAAAAGAAAAGAAAAGAAAAAAGAAAAGAAAGAAAAGAAAAGAAAAGAAAGGTAGGAGACTGGGGGAACATATTTTCCTAGTTTATTCTCTCTTCTTCCCGCTTTCCCCTCCCTGACAAAAAAAGGCTGAGCTGAAAAAAATCTACCTCCAACTTTCTCTATTAAAAGATGAGGCTAAAAATAAAAATCTTTATTAAAGTAAAATATTTGGAAACAATACTAAAGTACTTAAGTCACATATGAAGTAAAAAACAAAAACAAATTATCTTGGCTCTCTAGCTTGACAAAACTACCCTCTTGCCATGACTAATTTAACTAAAAAGTGTGTAAGAGAGGTTTAATTCATCATCGAACAGCTTAGACTGACAATAATTATTGCTCCTCCACCAAGATCTAAATAATTTACCCAAGTCTTCTAAGAATTAAATTTTAAATATTTTTATATTTAAAACACTCCATTCTCTATCTTCTTCTAATTACTTTTTAGATTATCATATTAATATTCTTTATACCCTTCAAATCAGAAAAAGTATTTTAAATAAAGGAAAATGAGCCACCAAATCTTGTTAGATTTAAATAAGGTCAAATGGAAAGAAACTGTCAGCATCAATATGATTTCCCAATAAAGAAGAACTCTCTTCTTTTCCTTCCTCTTTTCCTATAACCATAACTAATTTGCCGACTTGAATATCAACAGATTATTCAAGTGATCAGGTTTTAGGGCAGTTAACAACCCTGGTTCTTCCATACCCAGCACTTCAGACACTGGAGTAAAAGGCATAAGGACACTGAATCTCAGCTCTGCCATTCAGATAACCTTGGCCAATCAAGTTAATTTCTGTGAGCCTGTTCTCTATGTTGAGCCTGTTCTCTCATGTTTTTTTGTTTTAAGAAATATTTGTTAGAATATATAATAATTTTTAACAATAACAGACACTATTGAGTACTTTCCATGTATCAGGCAAAAAAAAAAAAAAAGCCCCCCGCCCCATATTTGTCTTCTGCAATAGAAACTTACCTGAACAAGTGCATAAAAGATTTTCAGAATCTGTTTCTGTAGTAAAACAGAATAATGCGAGGAATCAGGAAGGAGCTGCATGATTTGTGTTGAATACGAGGCAGAAATATTTGCATTGCTGCTATAAGAGGTTCTCTTTCCTCTGCTTTCTTATATCTACATGAGAAAAGACAAATAAAAAGAAAAATAATTTCTCTCCCTATAAAAGAGTTATAAGTAATGAATGAAAAATATATTTTGAACTATACAAAGCTAACAAAACAAAAGCATTCTAACCTTTGGCTTATACTTTCTGTTTGGATTGTTGGAATAACTTAGAAGGAACTTTAAAAGAGCACACTCCTGTTTTAGGCAGAATGCCTAAAATCTCTCTGGAAAGAATTAGACTAGTTTAAAAGAATCCAAGACTATTTTACAACTTTCCTAAATAAATTTTTCTACTACTTAAATTAATATTCATCATACCACAATTCTTCCTATAAATCACAAGCTGACAAGTTGATATGTCTGTTTAAACAGACATACCTGTAATATAATAAATAATGTGGGAGAAAAAAACATTTCTTATACTATCCAATATTGAGAAGTTGGAATAGTTTACAAACTTAGGTGCTCTTAGATCACTTGAACTGCTACAAATCTAAAATAGTTTCTCAAAATTCTACAGAGTATGAACTAACTAGTTTTTAAAAAAGAAAATTACAGGACTTTTCATGTGCAAGGAGCAGTCCTTGTAGAAATCAGAAAACACTTGTCTGCCACCTCCCAAGTTAACTTTTATGAAAAACAAAATCACTAGCAAAGAAACTTTAACATTTTCTATTTTGCATCTAAAAAGTTAAATATTTAATTTACTTAATAATGTCCTCATTTGAAGACATATGTTAAGGTACTTCTATATTAGAGTTTCCAAGGAAAGCCGTTAATAAATGGTCCTCTGAAGCTGACGAATAATTTTGAGAAGCACTACGTTATCATATCACTGCCTCAGAGATTAGCAGGTACATAGCAGATTAAAGGTTCTCTGAATAACTGTAGTAAATAAACATGTTTAACTGTGCTTAACCCAGTATTTGCCAAATTAACCTGATTCTGCAGAACACCCATAGCAGACATCTCTATGCAATTTAGATCTAAGTTAATACAGGCTAGTATTTTCAGGCAATAGAGACCAACTTACTCATATGTCTTCACTAGCTGATACAGACACAATAAACTGCCAAGCCAGCTTCCACTGCTCTGTGATTGCAAGTAATAGTCTATCTTGTCGACAACTGCTGGCCAGTGACCAGGAAAATCATATTTAATGATGGCACGGAGACACATTGTTAACTGGACTCTATAACGGAGAAGAAAAAGTCCAAAATCTAAGTAATTATAAATATCAGGTTTCAAAGACCTATAATATTTTACATAAAATCACTCTAACTCCTATTTGCCTACATTATTCAGTTATATACCTGAGGCAGGAGGACAAAGAGCAATCCTGTAAAGAAAACCTTCAATAGCTCAACTTACTGAAAATAAAGAAAACAGGTAATTTCCTAATATAAATAAAACTTTTCAAATGGTCCTATCCTAAATACAGCTTTGAGAAAAAATTAATTTTAAAAATCTATTAAAAGTTTTTTATAAAAGATAATGAATCTACTTCAGCTTTGCAAAATTTCCCGTTCTTTTGTATTTTGGTTATAAT
Source organism: Eonycteris spelaea (assembly GCA_003508835.1). NCBI lineage: Eukaryota > Metazoa > Chordata > Mammalia > Chiroptera > Pteropodidae > Eonycteris > Eonycteris spelaea. The sequence goes on along the minus strand of PUFA01000028.1, from coordinate 13,828,475 downwards.
ACCTAAGGGGGAAACAAAACAAAACAAAGTATTGTATCATTTCAACTGGACAAACAGCTTAAAAATGGGCAGAGTAAGTAAAACAGAGGCCTATATAATGGTAGGAAGCATCTCTGTGAGCCAAAACCTTAAACCATCCATCATTAGTTAACAGCCAACACAGTATACTGCACCTATCAAAGCTTCCTGAGATACTAAATTTTGTTTTTGAGTATCAGACACATGCTGGCAATTCCTGATGAGGAAATCTAATAGCTATTTCCAAAAATATATAAAAAAAAAAACACATGCGAAAACAGAAAAAGAGGAATCCCTTTAATAAAACTGCAAAGTTAAATAATAAAAGATGTCTTAACACTTAGGCCAATAACCATATTCTCAACAGGATCCCAACTGTAATTGTCATTGAAAAGAAAATAAGGAAAAGAATTTCTCTCCTACAAATTATTAATATGGCCTTACATGAGCATTTGCAAATGGTCAGAAAGTGTACCTGGCTAAATTAGGATTCCTCAGTGTAAAAAAAATTTTTTTTAAGTGTGTGTCGAGTTGAACAGCCAATGACTTGGATTCACTGAAATGAAACAAATAAAATAACCTTTCCCTTATGTTACCAAATCTATCTGAAAGTTTTCCTTTGCAATACTCTTAAAGAAACTTCAGGAATATTTCTTCAAGAGTGATTACAGTTAAGCCTTCAGTACATAAAAGCAAAGCCACAAAGAACTATCTCATAAAGATAAAAATCTCACCAGCAGCTGTTTCTAAACAACCAGTAGGTCATATTTGCATGTTTTTACCATTTCTTTCTTTCGTGTGTGTGTGTGTGTGTGTGTGTATGTGTGGATCTCAAGAGAGTTTTTAAAATTTCATCTTCAGGTTGACCCTCCCAATCCTTTCTCATCCCAACCAAGTAAAGGATGGCTATGGATGCCCATCCTTTCATACATTACTGTGTAGAAGCACTGCACGATT